>JADLZN010002948.1:0-356444 GCA_018155175.1 Sinocyclocheilus anophthalmus
TATGACAATCAGCTGCTCGAAAGCTGACGTGCATGCTCCGCTCCTAAACAAACGACACAAATCGTGTGTATCCCCCGCCGCCAGATATCGTGGGCAGGGAGAAAAACAGCGTTTGTAATGCCGTTCACTCGCCATACACGTTCTCATTGTTTTTTATATATGAGTGCTTGTGCGGACAGACAACAGTACATAGACAGACACATACACAGAGCGCTACTGAAGAGCAGGAGCTGGTTTGCGCCCGGCCGGATGTGATTTTATGCTTTCTGGTGCTTACGTCAACCTGCTCGTGACGTCTCGCTGCTCCATTAGACGGATTTGACACGTGCTTCAGAACGCGGTCACTCAAGGGCGTTCCCAAAGCGACTCGACGCAGCTCGAGGGCATGAAGGGGAAATATATATATATATATATATATATATATATATATATAATATATATAATATAGACAGGGCTGGGAAGGTTACTTTTAAAATGTATTTCACTACATATTACAAAATACATGCTTTAAAAAAGTAATCAGTAATGTATTTCGTTAGATTACTCACTAACTGCTTTAGTAACTTAATTTAAATACTTTAGAATACTTTGAAATACTTAAGTTATACACAAAGGAATATATTAATGTCTTGTTTTTATGTTTTCCAACTATAAATAAAAGTGACATCTTAAATGTTTTCCTTGCATTTTATTTTTTAACAACATCAGTTTTCCACAGCATTTGTCAAATAAATCAATATAAATTCAATTTGAATAGAATGAATGGGATTCTGTGCTGTTTCATGCTGCATTCCAAGCTTCAAAACGAATCCAAACACACCAAACATATCATAAAAGCAGCCAAAACAACTGGCACAGTTCTCCAAGTTATACAATAGATTTGTTTAATGAATGGACCAAACTTTAAGTGATTACTTCACTGATAATCCTCTCTATGGAGAAGCGATCGGCACAAAAGAATCGCTGAGTCAAAATTGACAGGGCTCGTTTCCCAAAGCAACTACCGTCGCAAGTAACTTAATGTCATTATAGTTCAATGTAATTTAACAAACACAGTTCGCTAACGATGCTTTTGGGAAACACACCCCCAGATCCAGTTTAATGTGAACCATTCAATAAATGATTCATTTAAAAGATTGAATCAAAAGAATAATCTGTTCACGAATCGGATCATGAACTCGCATTACCGCGCCAAAGATAAACTATTCTTGAACATTTCGAATGAATAAAGACTTCAAGTTCATCTGTAAAGCACACAAAGCTATCGTTTGACTTAATAAACTTTTATTTCATGCATGATTCGTATGGATCTGTTAACTGAATGCAAAGTGTCATTTTTTCATCTTAGAAATATTAAACGTAATGATAACAATTCAACACTCAAAATATGAGAAAATAGAAAAACAAGAGTTACTGGATAAAATTTTTCAAAGATCAAAAACAACTTCCCTCAAGATGCTTTTTCAGATTAGACGTTGAATCCTTCAATGCTGATAGAAGTTTTGTTGCAAGTAGGCATTGCATTGCGCTGAGATGATACGTCCTTTTTTCAGATTTATAAGTAAAATAGTCTTTATATTTCCACGAGAGAAATGCATTATGCGAATGGCTTTCTGTTGTGTCGTCCATTTTTGTGTCGTAATGATGAGCATATGCACTCAATATGAGTTGCTAAATGAACATGCGTGGCATGGAGGTTTTTTTTTTTTTCAACAGAGAATCAGTGGTACCCACACGTATATAGATATCTATATATATATATCTAATGTGTGTATGTGTGGGTGTGTGTGTGTGTGTGTGTGTGGTGTGTGTGTATGAAGAGTTAATTTGCAAAATCCCATAAACTGCCACTTTCAAAAAAAAAAGAGCTGATTGGCGTGCATTATTCTCCACATATAGAGCAATCTGAACCCTAAACATGTTTAGTCAAAAAAGCCGGTTTTGTCCACTTTAAAAGCATCGCAAGTTCACGTTTTTCTGCAGAAGCCGACAAGCGCACTTGTTGTTTGTGAACAGAAGCCGATAAATCAATTTTAGCGAATCAGCGCGCTGTATTCAGGTCAGGTGACAAGCAGTGTTGCCAATTTAGCTACTTTCTAGCTAGATTTAGCAACTTCCCCGCCCCTTTTGAGACTTTTTCAAAAGTTTAGGGACAAATATAGCAACTGCTTGGACAGACCTTATCTAAGTTCTCATCTTGCCCACTGATCTACGTTCATCATCTTCGTTCACTGACTAAACCTGATTGGGTTCAGAGCCATTGAACGGCTCTGATTGGTTCGTAAGATAATGAGCTCACCCCAGAGAGCTTCACATATAAAATATGATGAATATGCCAATGTCTCTTGAATGTGAATATAAGTCTAAATTTAAACAGTATTATATAGAGCGGTCGCCGATCGTGTCTCTTTAGGGCACTTGGAGGAAACCACGCAATTCATATGGATTACTTTGGCGATGATTTTTTTTTTTGCGATTTCAACTTTTTGAAACGTGAACATCTTTGGTGAATCTTCTTTCATCGGAGGGACATAAATATCTCAGATTTGTATTAAAATATCTTCACTTTTCTTTTGAAGATGAACGAAAGTCTTAGATGGTTTGGAGCATCTTAAGGGTGAGTGATGACAGAATTCAAATTGTTTTGGGGGAACTATGAAATTAATTAGAAAATATAGCGGTATGTTCTTATTTTTAGCAGCTTCTGCAAGCGTGTATGGCGTCTGGCTTTTGGAACCTCACTGTGACTTCAGGTAAGATTTAATTAACGTTATTTGTCTGTGCCAGTCGTGTTTTTGACAAATGCATTGGCAGAAAAATAAATAAATACAATTAGTCATTATAACATGTACAACATTAACATTCTTTTATTTGCAAAATGAAGTTGTGTATTAATTTTTTTCTGATTTCCTGAACACTTTGGCTTCATTGTAATGGTTAATGATCTTTGAAAAACCATGATTATGAACATTCAATTACTTTGTCTTGAGCTGATTATGCAACTGTGGTAGTGTTCGTTGATTGGTGTTTATATTTGTTCAAGCTTGACAACCTTATCGCCTTTATTTTCTAATATATATTTCTCATTACAGATAAGAACAAAGATTAAATTGTAAGAAGGGTTGCTAATATGATAGCATACAGTACATCTGAAACTGCTGAGGCTGGGAAGGTTTTTGACTATATTACCGACCAGGTAACGTTACATTGTTCTCAGCGTACTGTCATTCTTAAAAAGAAAACAAATCATCAATCATCATTTGCTTTTGTGTGTGTGTGTGTGTGAAATATTAACATTTGTTGTTTTTCGGATCAGCTGCTATAGAAGACAAACTGAAATCAGAGTGCAGAGACAAGCAAAGGAATAGTAAGTATATTTTCATGTTGTATCACCTCTGTTATAGAGATTTTTGAATCAGGCCTAATGGAGGGTGATTTGGTCAATCTTGGAAGAAAACGTTAGCAATGTGTCCATTCCAGCTGGCTAATTTGTGCTTGCTTTCAGTCATTCATGTAAAAATCTGTTATTTAATTTTGCTTCTGTTTTGTCTTTTTTCTAAAGCTGCAAGGCTCTGGTGCAAAATAATGTATGCCAGGAGTCAGGATGACTAGGCTGTGCCCAGGTCTCCGGAACCTGCGACGACACTCAGCTCCATCAGCGCCTTCGGATCCACCAGCTCTTGTCTCCATCGGTCGGCCCCCAGATGTTGGCAGACACACCATCTTCATCTACCGGCATATCATCGTCCTCATCACCATCCCATTCGCCACATCCTGCCATCATCCCCGCACTTTTGCCTCTCACCATTCCTACACCATCTCCTTGTCCACCTCCATCCCTCCCTATTCTGTTGCTTGAACTTCATCATTGTCAGCCTTTGCACACACACAGCTATTCACTTATGCACTTTGTTTTTCAGTCTTTTTTATGTATTTTTTTTCTTCAGAAAATTGCATTGTACTTTTTATTTATTCATTGATGTAAAATTATGTACTTTTTTAGTAAGGCCGGTATAAATGAAATGTTCTACAAATGGAAAAATAGTCTTTTTCCGTTGTTCGCCATACATTCAGTCTTTTTTTTTTTTTGTTTTTTTATGTATGTTTTTTTTATAATGTATTAAAATGTACATGAGTATGTTTGTAGTAATACAAATATACTATAAACATACTTGTATTTCAAATGCATTTTTAATACATTTAATAGTATGTTTTGTATTGTTTTTCACCAAAGTATGTTGCTGCTCTCCTTTTTTAGTGTACTTTATGAATATTTGTAATGTACGCAATAATATATAATACATTAAAGTTTTCTAGATATCAAAGTGTGTACGTGTGTGTATATACTCAAAAAAACAGCTTTATAATATACTAGTAGTGTAAAGCTAATGCATTTCCAATGAGCTGAAAATACAATTGAAATGTACTTGAAGTACACTAAAACGATGCTTCAAATATACTCTAACTGTAGTTCATGAAGTATTAAAAGGACATGTTAAATGTATTTTAGGAAATACACTTAAATTGCACTAAATATATTTAAAGTGGTTCCAATTTATCACAATTTCAATATATTAAATATATTACAAATAGATTAAAATTTAAGCATATCTTGAAGTTGTTTCAAAATAATAAATTTAACATGCACTTAGTATAGTATAATTTAAATGTAAGTATGTCTGAAAAAGCACAATTTAAATATATTTATTTTTCACATGGGGAGTTATCTGCTGTGCCAAAAAACGACTGGGTTGGGAGTTTTTTGCTAAAAACACATATCTAATCTATAAAAAAACCTACTTTCAATGAACTTTCAATGGAAATACTTGTATTGGTTTAAGTAATTAGTACTAATTCAAAAAAAACAACTGCAGTTGGATGATTGATTCAAAGTTTTTAAAGTAAGTTATCGGTTTTTGCAAATGAACTCTTCAAATATACATTCATTAAATCATTATTAGATATATATAAGAATATATATATATATATATATAAATACATACATACATATATATTAGCATCTGTTTGTAGAAAATTAGTAATTAAATTGTTAAAACCAACAGTTAATTTTATTATTTTTGTTACACTAATTTGTGAGACTGCTCAGCCTTTATGGACCACCATTTATCAGAAACCCAAGAATTGTGAGATGAGCTCAGTTTCAACAGGAGACTGAGGACTGGAGGAGGTTTTGAGTTCACAGCACGTTGAACGCTTTTATGTCAGAAGATCAAGGAAAACTTGATTCCTCATGATATGACCCCTTTAAACAAGTGCACAAACACCGGCAGACATTGTATTGTTGTAGAGCATGTTGTATCTGGAAGCAATTTCCTTTCACTAATTTTCCCTCTGATATTCCACTTCCTCTCTGTCGTTCTACACACTCTCTCTCTCTTTGCCACTCACGGGTTTTCCAATACTCTTCTTTCTCCTAGTCTCTCTGTTGTCCTTTTATTCTGTCACTGTTTCCCACACTGCCTGCAATAAGTGTCAATTTGCTCTCTCGCCGCCTCTTTCTGCTTTCTCTCTTCCCTCTATAACCCTAATGAACAGCGACGGAGGGAGTCGTGTTATGGCTGGTGTCGTGTCAGTGAACGCATCGTCCCCATTCTGACAGATCACCCCAATTAACCTTAGTTACCACTATTTCCCTTCCTCCTTTAACAAGTTCCTCTGGGCTTTCCCCCCTCTAATGACCAGGTGCCTGAGACGAGGGCTTGCCGCGTTATGGCACCCTCACGGCCCGACTCACCATTATTCAGGTGCTCAGGCTGCAGATCACATGCTCCTACGAGCACATTATTGTTTTTTCCATAAATGTTCACACTAGAGGCAGAATCACGCGTCAGGGGGAATTAAGTTGACATTAGCTCCAGTTGCTGTCTGAACTGATGCTTAATTTTAAAGTGCAGATTATAGTAGACGCGGATTTCTCGTCTGATTTCAGAGCTCGTAATGAAGGGGAACAGGGGAGGGGGCGACAGAAAATCGAGACGTGGGTGTTGTTACTTGTTAGCCTTGGCATCACATCAGCAAAACTTCTGAATAGAAACAGCCATTGTGTCTCTCTATCGCTAAGCAACATCAGCCTAATATTCGTGTGACCTCTAATGAATACCGTGGGACTTTGTGCAAGGTAAACATACCCAGTGCATGACTCTATACCCCCTGCTCATTAACAAGCACTAAAAAGCATTGACATTTTTTCTGCCTAATTGGTTCAGGAAACAATTACTCTCATTTTCTTGGTCTTGGTCTTGTTTTTTGTTTGTTTGTTTGTTTTTAGAGCCATTGCACAGGGCTCTGAGTAACTGAAGTGAATATCTTTATAAAGGTTTCTACATATGTAGCATTTTGCTGTTGCTGATAAATCAGATGTGCTCTCATGCAGAGATGTAGGCTAAATTCAATCTTCTTTGCTAAGTGGGAGCCTGCACTTCTGCAGCTGTGAATCCCACAGAGGAGAATGTCTTCGGTATGTGGGCTTTAATTATGGCTCAAATCTTTTCGTAGGTACAGTACAACCTTCATTTTCACACTCGAAGACACATTCTCAGTAGTCGCAAGGAAGCATTTTGCTGGAAGACATGTTGTCCAGTTTTTAATTTAATTAAATTTTATTGTGTTTTAAATTAAAATTTTTATAAAAATTGGTTACAAATATTTAGGTTATTACTTATACATTTTGAAATTAAAAGAAAAACGAAAGGCAAATGAAAATTTGCTGTTTATTTACCCTAATGCCCATTCGATAGTTTTTTTCTTTTTCTGTAGAAGAACAGTAAAGAAGATTTTTACCTGAAATCATGGTCTTCGGTGATTCATAAAATGCAAGTCAGCAGCTACCTCCACTTTAAGACGTAAAAAAAAAGATCTCAGACGAACACAAAGTAATACTTGTGACTCCTGGCACTATATTGAGGGTCTCAGAGAAGGCAAAAACAACAGGGCTGTGCAAGAAACTGAACATTAATTACAACATTGTTTTCTGTAATCCATAGCCCACACAAATGGAAAGTCTAATTATTTTCCTCGAACTGGCCTGTTTCAATGAACTGGTTCAAATAATTGATTCACCAGTTCGTTTCTGTAGTTATGCAATGACGTAATGTATACGCAATTATATTGTTAAAGCACCCAATGATAATGTGAAACACAGATGTTTTACATGTACAAAAGCATATCAAGTAAATAAGCTTAGTTATTTGGCCCTTACTCACACCAAGCAGGATAACTATAAAGATAACGATAAAGATATAGTTCTAAAAATCTTTCTCAATATTAAAGAATAGCAGAGTCCACACCACAACTATAACGATAAAGGCACAGAGAAACTAAATAGTTGGAAAAACTTTCAGAATGATTTTTTTCAGCTGATGAACGATAAAAACATTTACAGCCAATCAGAATCAATCCTGCTATAACAAGCTTGGGAATTTAAAGCGGCAGACGATATCGTTCGCTGGTGTGGATGCTAATAGCGTTATCTTTAAAGTTATCGTTCTTGGTGTGAACGGGGCTTTAATCAACTCGCTTTTTACATTTCACTCCTTCATAAAAGTGCTCTGTTCACACATGCACATATCACCAGCTCATCGGTCTTTGGTCCTAGGTCAGACCTAATTTCCTCAGTTCCGTGTAACTAGAACGCTGAATTGTTGAGTTGGGGGGTGAGGGGGGGAGGCGGGGCGGCAAACCCAGCATCATTGGATCTTATACGCCGGGATTCTGGGTCATTTCAAGTCACAGTGACTGTCAGGCTTGTCCTAAAGTGAGTTTTGATTCAGTAATTTGCAGATCTGTGCTGCTCAAGTCGCAAACTGTTTCATATGGTTCAGTCCGATTTGGTGAACTTGTTGAACTTGTAGGACATCACTCCAGACATTTTGCCTGAGGCTATGGATTACAGGTAATGTTGAAAATAATGTTAATTTTCTTACACAGACTGATAGTTTTGCTTCATAAGACCCCAATATATTGTCAGAAGCCACGAGTATCAGTGTTGTCCTCCCCGAAACCCATTTTTTCCCCTTTTACTCTCAAAGTGATGGTAACCAATATTAACCAATAATATGCTGTATTTTGCAATCGTTAATTCTCTGTAAGCATATATATTGGAATTATTATAATCAACAAGAAAGAATGCAATAAATAGTTCAAAAGTGACAGTAAATATGTGTTATACCTTATAACAATTTAGCTTTACTATCACAAGAATAAATTGCATGTTAAATTATATTTCAATAAAAAATATTACATTGTGATATTTCACAATAAGAAACTTCTTCCAAAACATTAAAATCAGAATTATAAATTTGTGGTTTAGTTATATTAATTATACATTAATGGTAGTTCTGTGCAGCTTGACAATATTGTCACTGACAAGTTTGTGAGTACAAAATATTCAGTATAATTCATTATTGATTAATTATTATTATATTTTTGTTTATGTGAGTTGTGTGAGATATGCACCATCTGAAGCCAATTGATGTGACGGTCTCAGTGCATATAAAACATTTAGGGATGTTTGTAGTGCTCTCATGATGGTCTTTGTAAGATACAATCAAAAGGTTTCCATTTCACATGGGTTTATTTATGGTGCAGTATAGTGAAACTGGAGTAGACTTTCCTGCCTGCTTCTATTTGTGTGTGTTTGTGTGCTCTTTACTCAATAGAGTATTGTTCATTCTGGTCAGGTTTGTGTTGAAGCACAAACACTCTTTCTCTCCCCTGGAAGTCCCGTGTGTCAAATTAATCGGTAGCAACTGAGGGAAGTGTCTCCATCTACGAACAGCAACATCCTGTGGAGATGGCAGGGCAACACAGAGTAGGTTTCTCTGTCAGAGTTCAATTTGCAGACTAATTGGATTCTCTTTTTCAATGATCATACCTGACATACACAAATTACTGAGTGAAAAGGTCTCCGACTCAAATCGGTTCTGCTATTACTGCCTGGAAATTGCTAAAATTGTCTCAAAGGATTAAGCCTGTAGAGTGAACGTAAAGTATCCTATGGCATACCATTTAAAATTAATAATGATGGCTGTCCTCTTCCACACATTTACTTGATACAGCAGTCTCGATTTTAATGTCTTTAAAGCAGCCCATTTTATTTCCAATTTTTCAACTTGTAGAATACTTTGAAAATGGATTTGATTGTTTTTGAATCACATGAGTGTCAATATCTGAATTGTAATTTTAGGTGAATTATTCCGCTAAGACCAAGCGCATGGCGTCCATTTGCTTCCTTTTGCCTCCTCCTGACCACGGAAGGCTTGACGAATTCACTATTTGTAGGTTGTTTGGTTGGATTTGGGCCAGATGCTCGGTAACTTCAAACTGACTGCCCGGCACTACCTTTTGATCCTACACTATGAGAGATGATTTAATCCCAATTTGATCTCCAATTTTAGCGATAACGGGTGTCATATCGGGGCACCGCGATAGTATTGGGATGGAGCTTCCGACTACTATTTATACATTCAAGATCTAGCTAGGTGGTGATTATGCACGGCGACGGCAAGGGGCTCGATAGGGCCGTTGATCCTAGAACGATTCGTGTTTTCCACCCCCGTTCCGGCCAGTGGAGATTGCTGTCCGTTGTGTGGATTGATCTGTCCGGTGCGGGAACTCGAAGAAACCACACACCACACCAAAGAGGCAGATGGAGCGTGCAGAATCCCCCAAGCTGCCGCGGGGGAATCGCCATTTAAGACATGTCTCGGTGCCTGAAAGATAAGCGAGTTGTCGTGAGCTGTAACCCTGTAGGAGGTAGAAGAGTAGAGTGAGAATAAAAGGTACTCAGCTCACCAATCTAGAGACGTAAGACCAATAATCAATTTTTTTTATAATTTTCTCACCGTTTTGATCTAAGACGTGTACTTTTTTCTGTTATCCTCTTTTTACGCAATTTAATTGTTTTTTATAACTGATGGTATTTAAAGACAATCAGTCCACTTTTTGTAGTTTTCTTTTGTTTTATTGGTGCACATTTTTCACTGGATTTATTTTTATTTTTTTGTTAATTAAAAGGTTTCAAATTTAAAGCTCTTGCAGAGCCTGTTCATCTTGAAATATATTTATAGTCACTCTGTTGTGTTATAATTGCCGAGATATATGTGTAATGATAAGTGACACTTTATAATGATATGTTATTGAATTATTTTTATTACAGCTGTAAGGTCGATTGTCGGTAAGTTAAAATCAAAGTGATTTCATCGTAAATGCATTGTACTTTTTTTCTTTCTTTCTTTACACATGTATTGCTGCAGGCTGAACGGTGTAGCATTCATTCATTCATTCATTCATTCATTCATTCATTCATTCATTCACCCGGCACCAATGCTCAATACGCAAATATATAGATAGAGAAATGGAAACTGTCTGTAATGTTTCTTTACAAAAGAAACATAGTGTCCCTTATTTTCCTCTCCCAACTTTGGCAGTCCTGCAGTACGTGTTTCACTCAATGACCTGTGAAGACAAAACCAGGCAGCATATATTTAGTTTTTTTCTTGTATTAGTAATATCTGTCACAACACAGCGATATATGACCACAGGGAGTTTATTCTCCCTGTATCTTTATCTTAAATTTCTCATTTTCTGTTCATTGTTCTGTTTCTCTGTCGCTTGAGTTGTTCTTGATTTGTCGTCTAGAGAGCTGAGGTTGTGCCAGTCTGTATATGTCCTACTCAAAGTAAATGTGATTGCTCAGATCAACACTTGAATGACATACTGTATCATAGGAATTGCTTTAATGCAGAAAATAGATCTCGGCATTAATATTTCACGGTGTAAATTATGTACAAATACATAATTTAGATTACTGGTGCTGCTTCTGCTTGTGATGTCTGCACAGAGATTAGTAAATTCGTAAGTTGGGTCAATTGGCTCTTGTTGAAATCACAGAGGCCATCTTGCCCTTTATATAATCTAAACAGCATGTAGTGAAAATGGAGAGGTGCTTACTGGGTCACACAATGAGAGAGGTTATTGAATATCTCCCTGCAGCCCTGGCAAATTTAAAGTTTTCTACTTTTGGATAATTGAAAACAGCTAGTTCAACAATATTTTATGACCTTCAAACACATTCAAAGCATTAAAAAGCAGCACTGACAGTATTTGGAACAAGCATTGTGTAAGGTATTACACAAACATACAAACTTTCCCGGTTTGTGGAATCTCCATCCTACTCTTTTATATGCAATGAAAGTTGATTCATTAAATTCAATTAAATTCAATTCAGTTCAATTCAATTCAATTCAATTCAAGTTTATTTGTATAGCGCTTTTCACGATACAAATAGTTGCAAAGCAACTTTACAGCAAATTAAGTTTCTACAATATTTAGTGGTAGCTTATCAGTGGTGACTCTCAGTTAATGTACAGAAAAATCAATTAAAGACGTAATCAAACAGACGATGAACACTATTAACAGCAATTATTAAGTGAAAAAAAATGACGTGACATGTGGCCAAGTAAGGTGACCCATAATCGGAATCAGTGCTTTGCATTTATCCCATCCAAAGTGCACACACACCGCAGTGAACACACACCCGGAGCAGTGGGCAGCCATTTATGCTGCGGCACCCGGGGAGCAATTTGGGGGTTCGGTGCCTTGCTCAAGGGCACCTCAGTTGTGGTAGTGAAGGTGGGAGAGAGCGCTGTACAGTCACTCTCCCCACCGACAATTCCTGCCGGACCTGAGAATCGAACTCGCAACCTTCGGGTTACAAGTCCGACTCTAACCATTAGGACGGACTCCCCAGTATATGATGCAATCAAACGTATAGCAAAATGTGGTAGTTCTGTTGTTTCAGGGTTGGCATCATCTGAGGTCCTCTGAGGTGTTGGCATCATCTCTTCTCATGTGTTCTTGATCCAGACTGAAGCTTGTGTAATTCTTAGTTACTTCCCGTGGCAAAAACAGAGAAACAAATAGAGACATATTTAGTGTAGCTGCTGTTCCAACCAAGCTAAAATGATTTGTTTAACCCAAACTAATGATAATGTGCATTTGATTAGATATAACAGCAGTACAAGATTATGAGATGCATTAATTTGAATGCTTGGCTAAAGAGATGTGCCTTTAATCTAGATTTAAACAGAGAGAGTGGGTCTGAACCCCGAACGTTATCAGGAAGGCTTTTGCGACTTTAGGGAGCCTGATGGATTGTACCTTTGTATAAGTCTAGTTAGGTACGCAGGAGCTAACCCAGTAAGGGCCTTATAGGCAAGTAATAATAATTTGTAACTGATACGGAACTTAATAGGTAGCCAGTGCAGAGACTGTAAAAATTGGGGTAATATGATCATATTTCTTGACCTGGTAAGGACTCTAGCCACTGCAATTTTGACTACCAGTAGCTTGTTTATTGAGGATGCAGCACAACCACCTAGCAGTGCATTACAATAACAATAGTCCAGTCTAGAGGTCATGAAAGCATGAACTAGCTTTTCTGCATCAGAAACAGGTAACATGTTTCGTAACGTGGCAAGTTTCTCAGATGGAAGAATGCTGTTTTTGTAACATGGGAAATATGATTTTCAAAAGACAAGTTGCTATCTAATATAACACCCAGATTTTTGACTGTAGAGGAAGTAACAGTACATCCATCTAGCTGCAAATTGTAATCCAAGAGATTCTGTGTACTGTTTTTTGGTCCAATAAGTAATATCTCTGTCTTAGCCGAATTTAATAGGAGAAAATTATGGTCATCCAATCTTTTACATTGTAACACACTCTGTTAGCTTAGATAATTTAAAAGTTTAATCTGGTCTTGTTGAGATATATAGTTGAGTATCATCTGCATAACAGTGGAAACTAATCCCGTATGTTCTAATAATATTACCAAGGGGCAACATGTATATTGAAAATAGCAGAGGACCTAGGACAGATCTTTGTGGCACTCCATATTTTACTGGTGATAATTGAGATGACTCCCCATTTAAATGAACAAAATGGTAGCGATCGGACAGGTAGGATCTAAACCATCTTAAAGCATGCCCTTGAATACCCATATAGTTTTATAATCAATGTATGAGTATGTCATGATCTATAGTATCAAACGCAGCACTAAGATCAAGTAAAACTTGCAATGAGATGCAGCCTTGGTCTGACGCAAGAAGCAAGTCATTGGTAATTTTAACAAGTGCAGTTTCTGTGCTATGGTGGGGCCTGAAACCTGACTGAAATTCTTCATAGATATAATTTTTTTGCAGGAAGAAGCACAATTGAGCAACTTTTTCTAACATTTTAGACATAAAAGGAAGATTTGAGATGGGTCTGTAGTTTGCCAGTTCACTAGGATCTAGCTGAGGTTTCTTATTAAGAGGCTTAATAACCGCCAGCTCGAATGTTTTTGGGACATGACCTAAAGACAACGAAAATTTTATAATATTGAGAAGCGGTTCTTCTGCAACAGGTAACAACTCTTTAAGTAATTTAGTGGGTACAGGATCTAAAAAAACATGTTGTTGGTTTAGATGCAATAATACGTTTATTTAGCTCTTCCTGTCCTATAGTTGTAAAGCACGGCAGTTTATCTTTTGGTGCGATGAATGAAGCTGAAGTATTATACGCTGTAGAATCTACATTTGTTAGATTCATTCATACATTTGTTGGTACTTTCAAGATATCGTCAAAGAAAGTACCACAAAAATCATTCTTATTTCATTGGCTCTCAGGTGCAATGTTCTTCACCATGTTTCAGTGTATCTTTATAATAAGATTTGAGTGTGACACTAGAAAGATTTTCCTCAAAAATATCTCTGCATTATTCAGTTGAAGCCACTTTTGTGTATCGTTCATGATCGTATTCCCTGCATTATTTAAACACAATACCAAGCCAAGGCTGGTGAGAATCCTCCAAACTGAGTTTTTGAGGTTTGGTGATGTAGGATAAACGTCTCTACAGTGACATCTGCTTTATGAGACTGTCCTGACAGCGAAAATATAAATGTAGGTAATAATATGACCATCACGTAAAGCAATATATGGTTGAGGTTCCAGATCTCCTGTGTAAATCCCCCTCATATCAAAACATCTGAACGGGTTTAGCACTGATAACCCACCATCAGACAGCTTTCTTTTGCTCTAATTTATGCCCACTGCACTCATCATTCCCTTTCCAAAACTGAAAATTCCACATTCTCTCTTGGGTGTCTCATGTCTTCCTCTGCAGAATGTGATGTAAGTTGTAAGCAAGCATGTAGAAAAAACAGATGTTGTGCACAAGGTGACCTTTTCTTTCTTTGACTAGGAATATATGTACAGTACATATTTACATTATATATATATTGGCCACACTTTATTTTAAGGTCCGATTTTCGCTATTAACAAACCATTACCTACAACTTTTGCCTCAATATACTCCTAATTTGCTGCTTATTAGTAGTTAGTAAGGTACAGTAGTTGTTAAGTTCAGGTATTGGGTAGAATTAGGGATGTAGAATATGGGCATGTAGAATATGGCTGTTAATAAGTACTAACGAACAGCCAATATGTTAATAATAGGCATGCTAATAAACAACTAGGCAATAGTGAGAATTGGTCCCTATACTTAAGTGTTACCTTTTTTCAAGCATGTTGCCTAATAACATATATCTTCATCAGCATTGTCAATGATAAAAATGTCAGAACGATAATCCCATCGTCCAGGAAGTAATTGTTTTGCAAGCAAAGGGGGGTGGAGAAACGTTCCAGACAGCAACCTTGCATGAAGACATTGTTTCTTTTGTTGAGTTTAGGGTTGTGTTGGTTCTGTTTGATCCTATAAACCACCCCTAGTTCCAGCCAGGATGCCAGGTCCCGCGTTATTCCCTCTTCAAAACTTGCTTTGTATATACGCCTCCAATCCAATTATCAGAGAGCTTTTGCTTAGTTCTTCTGATGACAAATACAGACTCACTTTCCAACTCAGACATTCTATTACAATTCCAACAATAAATGCTGTCCGTAAATGTGGCATGACAGATCACTGGGGAAGCTGCTGTGAATCCACAGGTCCGGGTAGCTCTGTACCTGCAAGATTTATAGAAAATTACGTCTATAAATATTTAGATAAATATATTTGTGTGTTCACGCGTGGTTTGTTGCACTTTGATGGGATAATACAAATAATCTCATTTTACATCCTTATTCCCAGCTTTTTTTTGGTCTGCTTTAAGTTACATTCAAATGACAATGGTCAATTTAGAATGGTGTTTTATTATTAGCCCAATTTTGCAACTTGCAAAAGAACGTCATCCGCAAAAACACTTCGACATGTCACACATCAACATGTGTCCCACAGATGGCATAATATATATATAATATATATATATATATCTATATATACTACTATATACATGCGTCATGTAGGGGATTTTTAAAAAAAAAAAGATTGTGTCCTGTATTATTAAAAAAGGTAATGACTGATTTCAAGATTATTTTTTTCTGTACTTGTCATACCTTTGAAATTGCACTGTGAACTGAAGAACTGAAAGGAATGAGAGGTAAATTAATCAATTATGGTTATAACACAAGGTAACGAATGTCTGGACAAAGTGTTTGAGCTTGTGGCAGCCCACTGGTTCTTTTCAAGTCTCTTTGGTTGACATGGTTTATTGAAAGGGGCATCTGAATGGACCGGTGGGCGACACAGGCGACCTGTAATCAGGCCGCTTGGACACTCAGTGTAGGTGTAACCAAAGGCCACCTGATTGTTCTCTAATAGTTTGAAATGGCTCCTGTTTCATTCCTGGGTAATTTTCGCATAGAAGACTACAATTAAGATGGATAGAAATGTAAGATTTATATGCAGAAAAGCTTTTTGTATGTAACAGTTGGGGTAAATTACCATTTACCCTTAGAATCTAGAAATTCTGGGCCCTCATTTATCAACAGTGCGTACACACAGATGTGTGTGTAATGAGTGCGTAAGAACAGTTTCACGCAAAATGTGGGATCTACCAACTTGTACTTAAACGTAGGAATGTGTGTAAATATAAGCAAAACTCTGAGCATACTTACGCAGAGAATAGAATGGCGATACTACAAAAAGAAAGTGCCGCTGTGTGTTTCCTGTGTCCTTTAATTGCAAATCCTCAATTTATAAATCCATAGTTCAAGCTAGACATTTGCATAATTGGTGTAAAAAGCAATAAAAGACACACTGCAATAAAAAAGGCTTATCTTACTTAGTATTTTGTCTTGTTTCTAGTCAAAATATCTAAAATTCTTAAATCAAGATACATTTACTAGATAAGCAAAAAGGCATAAGATATTTGGTCTTGTTTCTTGGGGGAAAACTTCTAAATGAAGTGGATTTTGCTTAAAACAAGTAAAATAAAATCCTCTTAATTTAGATCCTCCCCCCCTCAGGAAACAAGACTAAATATAGTTTTGCTTGTATAGTAAATGCATCTTGATTTAAGAAGTTTTAGATATTTTAACTAGAAACAAGACAAGTGGTGTTTTTTCATTTTTTATTTGTATTGCCGTGCAGCTGGGAAGTCATTTGAAATGTAGCTATAGTGTCATGGCTGATCTCGCTTTGCTGGAAGATTAGGCAAACCATGCGCTGTGCAGAGAATGCATTTCCAAAGAGCGCGCTGATCTGTTTAGTGAGAGCATGAATGGCTTCTTAGTCGGTACTGCTTTCTTTGCCATGATTTTGGTGAGGACATTATACATCCACGTGATTTATAAAGGGAGGTGTTTTCACCATATATGGTTTATTGGAGGCGTTTCTGAATGCAAATGACCATGAACGTGAACAAGCATGGTGCTTAAGAACATGTGGGATTTATCAACAATGATTGCTTACTGGTGTGCGTAAGAACCACGTACGCAGATTTGATAAATATGGATTTTTTTTGTACTTACACCCATTCTAAATGTCATTCGTAGGACAAAATATACAACCCTTTTCTACGCATTGTTGATAAATGAGGGCCCTGGACTTTTTGCTCTAATTTTGCGTAGAAAGGTGGTTAATTTGTTAAATGCAGTTGAGCATAACATACATTTATTTGTGGCAGTTGATGCAGAGACTTGACAGATGATTTGCACAAAGATTATGTGTGGAACTTTGTAATTTGGTATACCATTTAGGGTTTAATATTCATTAAATAATTAATAGCATTTTTGCTGTTAATGTGGAACCCCTCTTTTTTAAATTTATATTCCTTCCTTCCTTCCAAACAAATGTGAAATATTTACAGGTAAAAATATGAGTGCTATTGAAACAGTAAATATTAGCAATAAAAAGTTGCCAATATCTCGCTCATCATTTCTTTCTTTGATCAATATAGGATACATGTAATTTTTCAGACCTATAGACCTTCAGGATTCATTCTTCAATCAAACTCACTTGAGGTTTATATTAATACTTCATATAAATATCTCTCTATTCCTCCCCGTCTGAGTCTGTGTTAGCATAGCATCTACTCTAGTGAATTTCGTCTTTGGTGTTCTTCTGAGATTCGCCAGCACTAAGGAATCTACAGAAGCCCACGAGTGAAGAAGGACTCATTGTGCATTACAGTAACATCGGCCATCACTCAAAGTACGGTTGAATGCGAGCAGGATTGGCAGATGTGATGAAAGCAGTGAGAGCCTGTGAAGTGGTGTGTTGTGGGCAGCGTGTGGTGTTGCTCTCTCAGATGGTTTGCTCGAGTGAACGCAAACATAATTTCAAGCGTGTATTCACCTGCCCATAAAGTCAATCCGGTCACAACGTGTGACCATGTGTGTCTGCCTAACCTGACATTATCTTGACACTGTTTTCTTGAGTCGGGTGCATGTGTGTGTCTCAGGGTGAAAAATGTGTGCGTGTGGCTTATTTTGAATGGCTGTTGACATGTTTGTGTGGGTTGGTTTGTGTGAGTGAGTAAATCAGCCAATCTTGTCGCTTGGTTTATAAGTAGACTTGACGGGCCTAGTGTGTGCGTGAGCGAGAGTTCATAATGTCAGCAAAAGAACATGGTGGAGATGTCAGTGTGTGCACGGCTGTTTCAGAAAACCAACATGATGCATTTGTGCATGTGTGTCTAATGCATCTGAGTAAATGCTTTGCTGGACAGATTGCGTTCACCCTTGCGTGCCACGTGCCCTTTGTGTCCGGTCCCTGATGGGGGCCCCTGTGCATGGCAGATTGGGTTTTCAGGTGCCATCCGCCCACTGGCCCCCCCACAGAGAGGTTAAGTACTTTAGCACATTACTTTAGGGACCTGCGACTGACAGACAGCCTGGTGCCCATTTGGGTTCCAAAAGACTCTACGGTTGACTAGATAGACGCAAAGACCCTATTAAAACAGATGCCATTCACTGCATAATAATTTATTTTGCAAACAAAGACTGTCATTGGCTTTCTCCCTTTATTTGTCATATTTAACGATAAAAACAACTTGAAATCACAATGCTGCGTTCTCTGTAAAAATGTGTGTTTTCAACTCCTCCCTGGGATTACAAATGTATTCAGAAAACAATAATTTAATTTAAATTTGTAATTAAGAGTGTTTGTTTTTATTTGTGCCAGACCCTTCTAGTATTCTCAGCTAATCAAAACAAAAGGACATTGTGCCTTTCCAAATCATTATATTTGAGGGGCGTCTGTTGTTAAGGGCTCTAAATGGGGTACATACAAGGAGATATTTGAATCTGATGGAATGGTATGTCAGAGCATACATTTACATCATGATCAGCCTTTAATCAACGCATATGTGAGCTGCGGAATCAGTGTTGGAAAGGTACTTGCCTGTTAATGTGAAAGCCCTCTTTTTAAATGTATATTCCTTCCTTCCTTCCTTCCAACCAAACAAACAAACAAACTTCCAAATGTGGAATACAATATAAATGATTCATACTAAGGAGACTTGCTGCAATATAAAATTCAGAGTGATATTTTTTATTTTTTTATGAGGTGTTATTTTATGTTTTAACAATAATAATAATAATAAGATAAAATATTAATATAATTGTCACGAATCCGGTCCGTGGACTTCCGTCCGATTGTCACCAGAGGTCACCCTTTCGTTACATTGACTCTCAAACTACACAAACTGTTGCATGTTATCCTGGACTACATATCCCAGCATCC
Organism: Sinocyclocheilus anophthalmus; assembly: GCA_018155175.1. Lineage (NCBI taxonomy): Eukaryota > Metazoa > Chordata > Actinopteri > Cypriniformes > Cyprinidae > Sinocyclocheilus > Sinocyclocheilus anophthalmus. Next base: position 19,085 of record JADLZN010002948.1, read on the forward strand.
ATTGCACTGATTACACACGCACAGCTGAATCCAATCAGACATGCTAATTAAGCCATGGACTTCCTCTCTCTCATTGCCGAGTATTGTTAGCATTATCGCTGTCTTCACGCAGCTACACTACGGAGCCTGTTCATTAGCCATTGTTTATTTTCCAAGTCCTAATCTCTGTCTAGTTTTGCCTTGCCTGTTTTCCAGTCCTTTGACTCGCTGTGTATATGGGTTACCCGTTGCCTGACACTGCTGGATACTGTTTGCCCCGCCTAGACTATTGCTCGTGTTTTACAGATACCTTTTGTCAAGCCCTCTGGATTTGCGCAGGCCAATTAAGATGACCCACGCAGGCCTAGGAATACTCTTTGTCTTGCTCATTCATGACTGTTGCTGATTATTGAACCCATGCGTTTTGACACTCCTTTGAATAAAGCTCTTGTACTGGATCCGCACGCTTCCTCTGTTCCTTCCGTGACGTAATATAGTTAAATTAATAGTTTTTGTTTGTTTTAAATTATTAAATAATATATTTGTGATTTAACTAATAACTAAACTGAAATCACCAATATTTTGCACCAAACCTTTTAAAATACAGGTCGCTTATTTGTTTTTTTTTTGTTGTTGTTTTTTTAAAGTGAAACAGATTTTATTTCAGCTTAAAATAGATTTTGGGCCAGCTCCACTTATTCTCTTTGGGCTTAATTTGAACAATGATGGTAAAAGCAGATCTTTGTAACAAAAACTCATAATAATTTCAAAGTTCAAAGGCCAGAAAATAAGTTTATTATTTAAGTTGAAGTCCTAAAAATAAAAGTTAGAAAAGCTCAAATTTATCCCAAAGAGCTCAATTTATGTGCTTTTTTTGTTGTTTTTAATAAAAATCTGACACTGTTATCTAGCCGTTAATCACAGTTACATCAATAATGTAAAAGTGTTTACGAAACAGCAAAGTAAGATAACATCAATGAAGAAAAATGGACACTTCCACTCTTAAGGTTTGTTTTTCCTTCTTTATTGTTTCTTTTCTCTTTCTTTTTTTTATGGGGTGTGTTGGTGTCTCGCTATGTTGAAGTTGTGTTCGTACTTGTTTGGTATTCCTATCACAAAACTCTCTCCTTGTTGTGTGAAGCCAAGGTTAAAGCTTCTATACCATTATGGATGTTCCGCTGTATGTGGCCGATGCCTCGTGCACCTGTAAATATGCAGTCTGCACACTTTTATTTTTAACCTTAAACAGCACTGGAAACACAATACAAGAATGGCATTAATTATTCATTTGACTTATAAATGAATAATGCAGCTCCATTGGAAGAAAAATAACCGATTGATTCGACAGGGAAAATGGAGGGATGAAATGGCTAACATTTTCTAATTGTCTTTCTTTCTTAAGGTTCAATGGTGTGAAGAACAAGCTGGTCTTTTGTTCTCTAGTTTAGGCCGAGTCCAGATTATGCCGTTTAATTATTTAGACAAAAATTCAGAGTTCTATATTGACCCCAAATGCCAAAGCGTCAACATCACTGGGCAGGTGTTTGTGTAATTATACCTTTCAGATGTAAAAACACCCTCTTTTGCACTTGAAAATCTGTTTGTGTCGTTCACCTGCTCTAGTATTCATCTCTGGATTGTGATCGGGGAAATGACGCATCTTTGTTTACCCCCAAAAAAGGAGAGATAAGGGATGCTCTTGAGAGTTTCCCTACCGTTCATTTACATGAATCCCAAATTTCCTGCTTCTCACATGCTGTTTGAAGAGGAAGTTGCAAAATTGTCTCCCAAATGTCCTTGTTAGAGAGCAGAAGTGATAGTGAAGGTTTGCAGAGAGTGCAGAAGTGACAGAGAGAGAGAAAGAAAGAGGTATTGGAAAAGAGAATAATAAGGCCTGGGTTTCCCAGTAATGTTGCAAATCATGCTATTAAGATAATCTTAAATAGTAGAATGTGATATTTTATGATGGAATAGCACCGGTTTCCCAAACCAGCATGTAGACTGCTTATTATTAAGGAGAATTTAAGTTTACAGGATTTAACAAGAGTTTAGGTGCAAAGATACTGAAATAAGTCTGAAACTTTCATGGGGGGAGGGGGGGGGAGTGGTTTTTATGTGCAAGAGTTTGTTAACATAAATAGTGTTGTCTGTCTGTGCTACACAGTATATAAATGATATAATATACACTACCGTGTAGAAGTTTTAATAGTCTGTAAGATCTATCTATCTATCTACATTGAACAAAATTATAAATGCAACACTTTTGTTTTTGCCCCCATTTTTCATGAGCTGAACTCAAAGGTCTAATATTTTTTCTATGTGCACAAAAGGCCTGTTTCTCTCAAATAATGTTCACAAATCTGTCTAAATCTGTGTTAGTGCGCACTTCTCCTTTGCCGAGATAATCCACCTCACAGGTGTGGCATATCAAAATTGAATGTTAATTTCTCTACCATAAGCCGTATCCAAAGGCGTTTCAAATAATTTGGCAGTACATCCAACCGGCCCCACAACCGCAAACCACACCAGCCCAGGACCTCCACAACCAGCATCTTCACCTCCAAGATCGTCAGAGACCAGCCACCCAGACAGCTGCTGCAACAATCGGTTTGCATAACCAAAATATTTCTGCACAAACTGTCAGAAACCGTTTCAGGGAAGCTCATCTGCATGCTCGTTTTCCTCATCGGGGTCTCGACCTGATTGCAGTTTGTCGTCGTAACCGACTTGTGTGGGCAAATGCTCACATTCGATGGTTGTCTGGCACTTTGGAGAGGTGTTCTTCACGGATGAATCCCGGTTTTCAATGTACAGGGCAGATGGCAGACAGAGTATATGGCGTTGTGTGGGTGAGAGGTTTGCTGATGTCAACATTGTGGATCGAGTGGCCCATGGTGGGGTTATGGTATGGGTAGGCGTATGTTATGGACAACGAACACGGGTGTATTTTATTGATGGCATTTTGAATGCAAAGAGATACCGTGATGAGATCTTGAGGCCCATTGTTGTGCCATTTATCCACGACCATCACCTCATGTTGCAACATGATAATGCACGGCCCCATGTTGCGAGGATCTGTACACAATTCCTGGAAGCTGAAAACATACCAGTTCTTGCATGGCCAGCATACTCAACGGACATGTCACCCATTGAGCATGTTTGGGATGCTCTGGATCGGCGTATACGACGGCGTGTTCCAGTTCCTGCCAATATCCAGCAACTTCGCACAGCCATTGAAGAGGACCCCCCCCCAGATCCCAATACAGTAAAACTGCGCATTTTAGAGTGGCATTTTATTGTGGCCAGCCTAAGGCATACCTGTGCAATATTCATGCTGTCTAATCAGCATCTTGATATGCCACACCAGTGAGGTGGATGGATTATCTCGGCAAAGAATAAGTTCTCACTAACACAGATTTAGACAAATTTGTGAACAATATTTGAGAGAAATAGGTCTTTTGTGTACATAGAAAAAGTCTTAGATCTTTGAGTTCAGCTCATGAAAAATGGGGGCAAAAACAAAAGTGTTGCGTTTATAATTTTGTGTAACACTTTACTAAACCAACCCTAACCTAACCACCGAACACCGGACCCTAACCTAACCCTAACATTATTTGACCTAACCCTAACCTAACCCTACCCTTACCCCTAACCATAGCCCATAACAAAGACATCTCAAACAATGTCATCTTTGCATTAAAAATTACATAACTGAGTGAATGACACTTAATGACTGTTGTCATAAACATGCATAAAAAAACCTTCATATTCATGAAATGTGTCATGTCATGATTATGAAGGTGTCATGTCAGTCTTATGCACACCCCTTCAAGTAAAGTGTAACCTAATTTTGTTCAGTTTATCTATCTATCTATCTATCTATCTATCTATCTATCTATCTATCTATCTATCTATCTATCTATCTCTTTTGGATTTTAAGAATGAACATAGAGATCATTCAAAGGAAGATCATGATTAATCAAAAAATCTATTTTACCCCACTCCTAACAGCAATAACTCTAACATATAGTATGTAATTCAAGCAGTACTTTAAATAAACATATCTATATATTAGAGAATAGTGCTCTGCTAAAGTACCTGAAGGCCAAGTATGGTTAGCGCCTCAACATTTCTGTTAAAGACACTTGAGTATTTTTTGTCATTCAAATGTGTGATTTATCTCTTAAGATGTTGCTAGAGTGCCATTTCAGGGATAAGCATATACGCAAAAGGACACTTTTCTTTGCGACCGTGCCTTATTTTGTCAGAGCACAGTCAAAAATAAATGCAAAATATATTGACTCTCCTTTTAATATTAGTCTGTAGCTTCACCGTATGTGTTTGGAAAAGTCCCCATCAACCATTAGAGTAGTGACAAGAGCTACAACATAGAGGCTGGCATACACTCTGTCGATCTGATTTCCATCAAGGACACGTGGGCTTTTGAAGAAAGCGACTGCATTTACTCTGGGTTGTAGGCGTGTGTCTGGGGACAGAGACGAGACGTATGAAAATAGAGGGAAGCGTTTAATGGCTTGAAGGTTGCTGGTGAGGAAACATCACAAGAGCAGTATTTGGACTGATGTGTGAGTGTGTGTTTTGTGTGCTGATGTATAGGCGGTTGTGTGTTAGAGCAGTGTGTTGTCTGGTGGGCTTCTTTCGATTCAATGATTATCTAATGAGACGGTTTTCTTTCTCCGGAGTAAAAGCGTACCATCCCGCCTTTTCTGTGTCTGCTGGGATTGCACTGCTCTGACAGTCAATATAATGCAATTTGCTAAGTGTATTAGATGTGTGCATTTCATTTTCCTCACCCTTTATAAGGCTATTTAGCCATCTGCCCCTTTTAAAACATATTTTATTTATATCCACAATATCTAAATGGCTCCTCTGAGAGTCTGGTCGTACCCCCAGACCCTCAAGAAACACACATAAACTCTCTCAAACACAGATACATCAATGAGTCTCATAAATCTGTGATACATATTGGGCTGTGCTGATATGATATCGGTGGTTTTCTGTTTGTTTGTGTATGTGTGTGCTTTGGCGCCATTAGATTGGGGCCCAGAGTCGTAAATAATCCATTTAGTTATTGTAGATATAAATAAAAGATGTTTTAAAGCATTGTTTTCATTTTTGGGTGTAACAGATTGACAAGATACAGTAAACCATGACAGTATTTACGTTGTTCACATTGAACGTGCACTGATTTTCACATGGGGTCTAGAATCTGAGATTGTTTTAACACTTTTAAAACAAAGAAAATTTGTGACAGAAAATCTGCAGGTGTTATTACATTATTACATGTTTTACTTTTTTTAATGAAAGCTGTTGCATTAAATTAGAAAATGAGAAAAAAACTGACACTTTGACTGACACCTCCTGATTGAATAAAAAGCAAAACCTATTTTTACTGTCAAATGATTCTCTGCAGCTTCTATAGCAAAATGAGATATATATTTCTCTTCCACAAAAGGCTGTACAACATATTTGCACTGTCACTGATCCTGGCCATCTCTCAACACGATGAATGTGCCTAATTATTTCGATAAAGTTCAAAGGTGACGACCCTTGATGTGACAACAATGATGTTTAATGATTGACACTGGCTCATGTTGAACAACTTCACAGTGTGGAGCTACTAGTGAACATGCTTCTTTTTTGGATTTTTTTTTTGTTATATTAAAAATGTATATTATAACTGTTTCAAATTATATTTTAACTCATATTATACTATATATATTATGGACTTGCAGTTGTTTGAAGTTAAATACATCTTAAAGATTTGTTTTTAGTTTTTTTACAAACAAGCAGCTTTTTGTTTCACAAACTTTAATTGATAAATTGGAGAGATGTGGATTACATGTGGATTATTATAATGTTTTTATCAGTTGGTTGGAGTGAGCAAGTGATGTAATGCTAAATTTCTCCAAATCTGTTCTGATGAAGAAACACTACATTTAGTATGTCATGAGGATGAGTTTGTGTCCAATGGACTTCAGTAGAAGTATAAAAAAAATGCTCAAATTTAATCAACTTCAAATCCATAACATGATTTTATACCGCCTGAATGGGTTTTCATTCTAAGAGAACGCTATTTGACTTTTCCCCTCTTGCTTTTCACTTAATGACAACAAACAGTGCACCAACATGTTTTCCCCAATGATGATGATGTTAATGTAAGCTTACAGGGAGAACATTAGTTTGCTTCCATTAGCCTTGCAGGGTTACCTCAATTATCCTGCTGCACTCTGGGCACCTGCTGTGGAGAGAGCTGAGGACGGGGACCGGGTTTGTGGCAGTGGTTTCATATGGGAGCAGAGGTGGCTTACAGGCAGCTGGTGGCCCACCCTGCAGACCCCTCGCTGCTTTTGCCCATGGCCCCTCCAGCCCTGTCTGACCGACCAACCAGTAGAGTTGGAGCGTAATGACAATGAATGATGCATACATATTCAAAGATGGTGGGAAAGCGAGAGAGATCGAGAGAAATTGAGGGAGAGAGACAGAGGAGTCCATTAAAAATGAATGGATTAATTTCTGGTCTGATGTGTTCTTACATCAGTAAAGCACTATTTAAGATGTGTCTCCAGTCATGGCAGACAGTGCACATTTGGCCTGTGGATTGTCCATTAAGTTAGTGTGTCATTAAAAATGAATGACTTTATCATTTTAGCTTTTCTCTTTTTGTTACGGCTGATATGGACCTGCGTTCCACCGTGGTTCGGCTGTGAAAGTCTGTGTATGATTGGAATAAGTTAGCCTATGCTTTTCTGTACATGGTTAGCTGACTGATAAATAACGTCTGATTTAGATTTATTTATTTATTTGTTTGTCAGAAAACTTTTCTGTCCCATGGCAAATCAAATAATCATTACTTACAGTATAAGCAATGGTTACATGATTACAGAAATCGTTCGCTGTACAAGGAATAGTTCATCTAAAAATGAAAGTTTGCTAAAAACATTTACTCACACTCAGGCCATCCAAGATATAGATTAGATTGTTTCTTCATCTGAACAAATTTGGATAACTGTATTAATTGATTTATTGATTCATGAAATCATTTGCTCACCAGTGGATCCTCAGCAGTGAATGGGTGCCGTCAGAATGAGAGTCCAAACAGCTGAAAAAAACATCACAAGTAATCCATACAACACCAATCCATCAATTAACGTCTTGTGAAGTGAAAAGCTGTGTTTAAACTGTCGCTTCTAACCAGAAAATAGGTCCATAATCCATAGAAACTCCATCTCCTATTGTCCTCTCACATCAAAATCCACCAACATATTTGTTAAGAATGATTTGGATGGTTTTCGCATGTAAATGGTGCTTGATCTGTGCATACTTCTCTCCTGATTACTCTTGGTTTGGCCTTGATGATGGATTTGTTTCTTACAAACATGCAGCTTTTCACTTCACAAATTAAATGATGGACTGGAGTCGTGTAGATTACTAGTGAATCATTGTGATGTTTTTATCACCTGTTGGGACTCTCATACTGATGGCACCCATTCACTGCAGCGGATCCATTGGTGATCAAGTGATGTAAAGCTAAAATTTCTGCAACAGTTTTTTTGAGTCTATCTATTCCTCTAAGGTTTTAAAGTGTAGCCTTGTTATGAAATCCAAAGTATGTACGTAATCTAAATTATGTAATCCTTACAAATTGAGTTTATGTGTTTATTTATTTGTTTGTTTTCATTAATTCGTTCATTCATAATTGTACTTAACCAATACATTAGTTCAGGGGTGCCCAACCCTGCTCCTGGCGATCGACTGTCCTGCAAAGTTCAGCTCCAACCCTAATCAAACACACCTGAAGCAACTAATTAAGGTCTTCAGGATCACTTAAAAATTAAAGGCAGGTGTGTTTGATTAGAGTTGGAGCTAAACTCTGCAGCGCAGTCGATCGCCGGAGCAGGGTTGGGCACCCCTGCATTACAGTTTGTGACAGTATAGTAATCTAAGTTTTTGTTTGTTTGCTTTTTTCCCCTATGCAGAAAGCCTTTGTGGCCAGGCTTGTCTTCCCATTGAGTTTTGTGAGTAAATAGAGCAAAACCTGGTATAGTAATGCATCACCATACATGATGCCTAAGGAATGACACTTTGAAAAATCACATCATATTTAAGAATAGCCTTACCTTAGCTTGACTCCCTTCCCCGAGGCTGGAGTTGGGGAGGAAACTGCATATCTACTGTCAGCTCTCATATCCTCTCAAAATTCATCTTTCTTTCTCTCTTTTTCACTCTCTCAGCGAGTATCCAGCATCAGCTGTCATTCTACTCTCGGCTCTGTGAAAAATGTGTCCAATTCCTGTAGTTAATCAAATAAAATAAAAATGTAAAATGCTGATGTAACAGTTTGTCGAAATTAAATGTCAACAACCAGCACAAAGATGGGCAGATATGGCTATCAAACGAATGATGGATGCAAAATTGTGAACCTTTAATGTACACACATGCATATAAGTATCGTTGAGGATATATATACGTGTGTGTATATAACTATTTATATTATTTTTTTTTTTTATGCGTAAGAAGGAACAGTAGATAAATAAGTAAATATCATCTGCAGTCCAGAACAGACTACCCTTTATTTTCTTCTCTGATGTTCAGTTGTACATCATGTTTTCTTTTTCCTCACATCACTATTCTATGTAGTCTTATTTAGTCTGACTTTTTGCCTGAAACAGAAAGTCTGGCCTTCCTTGCAACTTTTTTGGTGTAAAACCCACCTGATGTTTTCACTGTAGTGCAGTTTAGAGTCAGACTTGCACTGTGGTCTCTACATAATACACATAATGATATGTCTAGACTTTCTGTCGATAAAAAGTTATAATTATAGACTACTGTAATCCACAGACATATCTTAGGGGGAAAAAACTGTAGCAGTGCTTGTGGATGTTGTTTACTTGCTACTGAGTGCTTCAGACAACACTTTTGAGTATCGTTCCATGATTTAATGAGCCTAATCGGAGTAAATTCGGTGATTAGTTCTCATCTTGTTTACATGCTAAAATACATGTGTGCTCTCAGTCCTGGAAGCTACGTAAAGCCAGTAATGTTAGAACTGCTGATGTAAGCTAGTGCTTGCTATTTTTTTGTGCTGCATTCATCAGACGGTCAGTGAACAGACTGTGGGTGGTCTGTGGCTCACTACTATATTGTGTAATTCAGTTCTGCCTCATGCAATGCTGACTTCTCTGGGCGGATTTTCATATCTTTCAACCACTAAACTCATATTACCTTTTTTTTTCCTTTCTTCAAATAGTTGGAGCAATTTTCTTCAGACTCTTTATAGATTAAAATAAATGTGTGCTTAGACAGTCATAGGAGTGGAATCCAGTTTGTCATTATCTGGAGTAGGCTATAAGGATTTCTGTGAATGCAGTTTCTGATAATCAGAACTCTGCAGTATTAACTTAGAAAAGAGTAATATTTAACAAATAATTGTTGGTTTGTGCTATTTTGCCATATGAACACTTAAAGGTCACCCAAAAATGAATCGTCTTGCACCACTTCTTATTCCAAACCATGCAAAAATTTGATGGTAAACATCCTGTTTTCCATATATGTGACCAACACGTTCTCACTCCCAACTCGTCACATATTAACGCTTGGTCAGGACCCTTTGGCGTCACTTTTTGATGCACAGGTTACCCCTTCAGCATCATTTTTCGACGTGCAGGGTCCTCCATTGCTTTAAATAAGAAACCCTTGGCGTCAATATCCTAAAGCGAAAGGTACTGGAAATTTTATCGTCATGATTAAATTATATATTGGTTAATGATATTGCCATTATTGCATATATGTGGGGGTGTGATTTTTTGATGTAAACAGTCACAAAAGTTGTATTTATATTACATTATTTACACATTTATGAACATGTAACCCAACCCCTGCCCCTAAAACACAAGATATAACAGGCAGATACATCTACTGTCATAATTTATTCAAAACGTATTAATATTCCAAGTATTGCGAGGCAAAACAATTGATTTGTGAGAGGAATAGATGCGATTGCCATCTCCGTCCGCCGTTAAAGCTCATCCTGTGCTGCCAGTGACTTTCTCTGTGCGCAAATTCAAAAGATGCCGCCAGAAGAAGCCTTACGTCAGCCTTGGTTGTGAAATGGACGGGAGTATGTTTTTGAATGAGATGTTAGCACGTTAATGGAGCGGGATCATTTTCAGTGATTAAAACCTTATGTTTTACACGCTTCTTCGCATAAAGACATCGTATGGCTTCAGAAGACTTGGAATGCAACACGACTTGTTTGTAATGCTTTTATACTGCTTGTTAGAGTCAGGTTTAATCAATTACCAATAAATACCTGTGACTGCACTTATATTTGCCTGTTACCTGTTTTATATTGTTCAGAAGTGGGTAGGTTTAGGGTAGGGGTGGGGTTAGGTGCTCCAATGAAAGTATAAATTTATATAAAATTATTTATATTTTTTACAAATGCATGCAAACCAATAAATTAAGACAAACAGCTGAAAACCATGGAGGTCCCTGCACGTCAAAAAATTATGCTAAAGGGATACCTTGAGTATCAAAAAGCCACTCCAAGTTGTCCTGACCAAGCTTCAATATGTGACAAGTTGGGAGTGAGAACTTGTTGAGTCTGGCAATCAATCAATCAATCACATAAAAGCGCCATAAATTTGGCTCATATGCTATATTTTATATATTAGTTCTATATTAGTCTTCTGAATACATATAATAGTTTTGAGTGAGGAACGACCCCCCCCAAAAATCTCATTTTCGATTATACATATTCAAACAGCACGCTGTGTTTGGCTATTTGGCATCAATGTGCTCAAACCAGAAATTGGGTCGCTATGAAATGTCCTTGTTATGAATAGATTGTCAAAAATTTTGCTTTGTATTCCAAGGGAAAAAAAAAAAAAAAAACCTTATACGGGTTTTGGAATGACATGGTGTTAAAGGGGTCATATGATGCGATTTCAAGTTTTCCTTTCTCTTTGAGGACAAGCTGATTGTTCATAGATAAGTTCCCTGAAGTTGCAAAGACTAAAGTCTCAAAACCAAAGAGATATTCCTTATCAAAGTTAAGACTCTGCCATGCCCCCCTAAAAAGGCTCCGTTCTAACTTGCCCCACATATCTACCTCACTATGGGGAAATATTTGCATAATGCTGCCCAAATGTTCACGCAAAGGAAGAAGGTGTGGTTTCAGTAACCGCAGGTAGTGTTGAAGCAGCCATGGTCCAGTGAGACGCTGTGTGTTTCTAGGCGAAAGCAAAGCACTTTATTTGGCCTTCCTAAAGTAGATGCTTTAGGAACTTTAGCATTACTTACAAACAGAAACAGCAAGCATTTATGGACGACCGTTTTGTGATTAGGAGAGGAGGTATTCTGACTTTGCTTATGACAATCTGGCGCTTCTGAATCAGCGACTGTTTTGTTATTAGTTTAAGTATTTGCTATTGACTGTTCAATAGCTTGTGTACTGCAAATACATACGAGCATCACCACTGTGACTCTGTTCCCCTTTCGGGCTCTGTCTTACATTTATTTTGAAAGATGAAGCTTTTTATTATGGTAAGGGGCGTTACATTTTCCGACGCGTGCTTGTGGTGTTCGCCCAATCACAATGCACTGGGTCAGCTGGCCAATCCGAGCAGACTGCGCTTGTCGGAAGGAGGAACTTTGTAGAAAACGAAGCGTTTGAAAAAGGCAGGGCATAGAGGACCTACAATAATGTATGGTATTTGAAAAATTATGTGTTTTTTTTTATATTAAAGCATGTCAACATATTCTGCTACACCAAATACACAAAATAATGATCTTTAAAAAAGCATCATATGACCCCTTTAAAAAAATTATGACAGAATTTACATTTTTAAGTGTAGGCTACTGTTTCTACCTGCATTCTATATACAGGATGTATGGGATATGTATCGCCAGAGACTGTAAAAAATACAAAGCACGATCTGAATTCTTCATTTCTACACCTGGAGAAAATTGTTCACTCTTATCAGGAGAAGCATTACATGAGCTATGATACAGTATGCTAGTCTGGAACCAGATTAGAGGGAGAAAAATACCAGCCTCTGCAGATGATGGTGTGTAACTAAGCTGAGAAAATGGAGGTTGGGGCTGAAAACTTTTTTTCACTGACCAGAGGGCGAAGGCTAAGAAACACCATTACGTCCATAAACTCTGTTGCAGATTGGAAGACGTCTCTCTAACACAATGTCAACAGAGAGAGCAGGAATTCATCAACCCCTGCTGACTTTCTCGCTCCCCTCACGTTCTCCATTGACTTTATTTTTGGTGGAAGGTGTTTTTTCTTTTTCTTTTCTGTCTGTTTTTGTTCTTTCATCTTTGTACAGGATGGTCGCTCTTTTACCAGTGGTAGAAGGTTTCCTTTGATGATAACAGTGGTAGTAAAAAATCAAACATGTAAGATACAGCAGGGTGAAAGATCTCCCTTTTTCTGCTCCTAAATTTGTATATTATTTATTTATTGATAGAGAAAGATTTGAAATATAAAATGTTTGTTTTGGATTATGCAAATATAAAATAAATCACGTAGGAGCAGTAGTGATACAGTTTTACTTTTCATATAGCAAGATATTAGTGCAAACATAATCAATGTGATCACTTGGGAATATAATATGGACTCTAGTAATATTTTACTTTGAACATTTTCCTTTTATAATATTTGTTCAACATTGTTGGTTATGGAAAATGATTTGTTGGACTTCAGATATTTGGTATTTTTGTGTTTTGCATTTTGTTTCTGGTGCCATTTTTCACCAGAGTGGGAATGTTATGCAGTCTCATTGTCAATTAGACTTTTTACCCCAAATGTTGTCCTTTTACTTATTTGATGGTTATTGAAAAATGGTTGATTTCTCAAGTTTATTAGGCTCTAAACCAGTGATGGGCAAACTTGGCCCTTCCAGGCCACTTTCCTGCAGAGATTTGATCAAACTTGAATATACCTGCCTTTAAGTTTCTAGTATGCCTTGTAAGAGCTTGATTAGCTGGTTCAGGTGTTTTATTAGGGTTGGAGCTAACCTCTCAAGGAAAGTGGCCTGGAACGGCCAAGTTTGCCCACCCCTGCTCTAAACACTAGAATTTGGTTAATTGTGGCAAACATTTTTGCATAATGAAAATAAGCTGTACAATTGACCATCGTACCTGGCAACCGATTTACTGCCCTTGCACAAGTTTCACGTTACTCGTGTCATTCTGCTCTCTCTTTCTATTCACAGATTAGAATATAATTAAACATGCATCAATGTATTTGGTAAGTAGCCATATAAAAGGTTGCGGTCTTGTAGTTGTACCTTTTTTATTGTTTTTATATAATTTGTACAGTGGCCGAGAGAGCTCAACGCACTGCAAATGAAAAAACACATGCAAATAGAAAAACACCTGCAAATTAAGAAAACATCTTCATCAATTTGACAACACACGTGCTGCAAACAAAAACAGAAATGCGCTACAAATTCTCACAACACAAACAAACGCACTGCAAATACAAAACAAACAAACAAAAACAGAAATATGCTGCAAATTCTCACAACACAAACAAACGCGCTGCAAATATGAAACTAACAAACAAAAACAGAAATGCGCTACTGATTCTCACAACACAAACGAAGAAATACAAAACAAACAAACAAATACATAAACGCAATGCAAATTCTCACAACACAAACAAACGCACTGCAAATACAAAACAAGCAAACAAAAACAGAAATGCGCTGCAAATTCTCACAACACAAAGAAATACAAAAAAACAAACAAAAACAGAAATGCGCTGCAAATTCTCACAACACAAACAAAAAAAGGTGCGCAACTATAAACAGACAGACAGAAGCTGCAAATTCCACAAACAAATAAAGAAACGCGTTGCAAATACTCACAACACGAACAAATAAAGAAATGCGCTGCAAATTCTCACAACACAAAGAAATACAAAACAAACAAACAAAAACAGAAATGCGCTGCAAATTCTCTCAACACAAACAAAGAAATATAAAACAAACAAACAAATACAGAAACGCGCTGCAAATTCTCACAACAAATACAGAAGCACTGCAAATACAAAACAAGCAAACAAAAACAGAAACGCGCTGCAAATACAAAACAAACAAAAACAGAAACGCGCTGCAAATATAAAACAAACAAAAACAGAAGCTGCAAATTCTCACAACACAATGCGCTGCAAATACAAAACAAGCAAACAAAAACAGAAAAATGCTACAAATTCTACAACACAAACAAACGAGCTGCAAATATGAAACTAACAAAACAAAACAGAAATGCGCTAACTGATTCTCAACAACACAAACGAAGGAAATACAAAACAACATAACAAAAATACAGAAAGTGTGCAATTCTCCACCGCACAACGAAATACAGAAATGCGCTGCAAATACTCAACACAAACAAATACAGAAGCTGCAAATTCTCACAACACAAATAACACTCTGCAAATACAAAACAAGCAAACAAAAACAGAAACTCGCTGCAAATGTGCACAGACCATATCGGAAATATTTAAGGGAAGCACGTTTCTTTGTTTGTGTTTTGTGAATTTGCAGCACATGTGTTGTCAAATTGATGAAGATGTTTTCTTAATTTGCAGGTAGTTTTCATTGCAGGCGGGTTAGCTCTTCGCGCCACGTTTACATTTGTGACTTTTCATGGATTGCAAAATCAGCCTTTTTGTATTTTTTAGGAACATTTGTTTGTTTCATTATGTTTTATAGTGTTTGTGAATTAAAAATCAAAAGAGCCTTTAGTCTTGTTGTCCTGTACTCATGAAAACGTGTGACCTGCTAAGATGAAAAAAAAGAGTGAAAGGAAAAAAATAAATTAATAACTCACACCAGGTTGCTTCAGGATATTTGTTGCAATATTCCAAGAAAGTCTGTGGTTAAACCTGCCACAACATAAGTAAAAGCTTTTATTAGAGCATTGCTACGGTCATAATGGATTCTGGTCATAAATTGAGTGCTTTCATCTCTAAATTATTGTCTGTTTGTCCTCAAATTGCTTTATTGTAAAGGCTATGGCTTCCCACAGGCTTTGAGACTGAAATACTCCCATTCAATTGTCAGTTCACCTCTTCATTATAGTTAGCATGAAATTGTACCTTCATAGTCGACCATTATTGTCTTCTTTATGAGGCACTGTAATAAATGTTCTGGTGAGGAAGAAAACAAATGAGGAATTTATGAAGAGCCGGTTTCTGTAAACACCTTGTGCTGCTAAATGCAATTTATTCTGCTGAATTGGTTGAGCCATTTAATTGCGTTCAAGGCAAGGAACATATTATCTTTCACTGAGCCCAACAAATAAACCCACACAGTTAATTCGTCTTAAAGAAATGTATCTGTCAAATGCAAAAGCATGGAAGCTAAAACACATGTCATTGATGGAGAATGCCCCCGAAACCTGTCAACAAGAAATGGTGAAAACGTTTGTGCCAGGCATCATTTAGAATGTAGTTTCAGCCAGCTGAAATGAAATATCATACGCGGAGGGATTTTTGGGTAATAAGGTTAATGGAATGCAAATGCTTACAGGCATGACTGTGCAGAACAAGCACATTCTGGGCTTTTATAATTTGTCTTTTGGGTGAGGGAAAACTAGAGTAGGATAAACATAAGCAATTGTGTAATATTTGAAAAGGAATAGTTTACCACTTAATTGCATGCCAAAACATGAAGCGTGATTTGTGGTGGATTTGCATGTGTTGTGTTTGTGACGCAAGTCAACATCCATGAATCAAATGACGTTAATTACACCCAGCTTCTCTCTTTTTGGCTCTGGTTTTGAAATATGATGTGTGAAATGTAAATGAGGAGATCCTGAAGACCATCGACATACAGTAAGACACAGCTCTTCAGCTTCACTGCAGGTGAGCTTCCTCACACAGCTTAAATTATGCCAAATGATACCTGTTCTCTTACTGTACCATAGTATTTTCAGATTCACACAGATACGGACCAGTTTCTCAAGCTGTGAACAAGCTGGTCAGACATCACAGAGTTATATTCCGTAGAGAGCATTGTTTCTGATTTGATTATATGCTTATTCATTGTCTGTTTTGCATATCCACAGTGTTTGCTTCAGAGGACACAGGGGTCTCACTGGCAAAGGAAAGCAATGAACTTTGCAGTCAACAAACTCTCCTTGTTCAACATCTCTAGCAACATGTTCTTATGTGGAAACGCCACTCAAGTGTCTTTTATTCAGTTGAAACAAAACTCTGACACAAGACTAAGCTTTTAATGTTAAAATTCAAAATTATGTTGTCATTTAATCACCCTCATATTGTTCAAAACTTGTGCAAAACTTGTATGGTTACGTTTTCCACCCAAAATGTCTAAGCTGTGGATACAAAAATGACAAAATCACCATTAAAACCTTAAATGTGGTCATTGATTTTATCCCTTAAAACTCATCTTTGATAATCAATGTGACACACTGTAAAAAAAATGTATTTAGTCAACTCAAATATCCAAGTTGTCACTTAGTACAACTTGACATTTCAAGTTGACTTAATTTCTCATGATTAACTAGTTTCTTATTAGTATGAATATTATTAACACATTAGCTGTTAAAAGCACATATTCTGCATGACCATATCCTGCATCCATAATCACCTAAAATTAAGAAATACCTTACTAATTATAATAGGCAGAGTTTGAGGCAAAAGTCGTAGTTAATGGTTTCTTAATAATGAGAATTGGATTATATATATACACAGTATATTGGAGAGTGAATATGTGAGTACAATTATGCAATTTGAAGGATTATAGCCTTGAATACTCACAAAAAGTGCTTATAATCACTAAAAAGCTGGGTAACACTTTATTTTAAGATGTCATTGTTACACGTTACATGTACTTACTAGTAAAATAACAATTAATTATGCATAATTACATGCAAGTAACCCTAAGCCAAACCATAATCCAAACCCTAACCATATAGAAAGTAAATGTAGTTAATTGATATTACTCAGTACTTAAATGTATAATTACACTGTAACAAGGACACTGAAATAAAGTGTGACCAAAAGCTGTCACTCATCTTAGTTACATTGTATCTACACTTTGTTTGTTATAATGAAAGGATTCACGAGCAAAACTCTGGCATTTTGAGTGGTGAGTTGATACTGACTAACTTAAATGCGTCTGATTGGCCATTGCATTTATGAAATCAACAGATATGTCTGTGATTGGCTACAATGCTCAATGCTGCAAAAACACCTTGTTAATAAAATGATCAGTGGACAAAAGCAGTTGATGAGATTGATGCTATTGTTATTACACGTTATGTATTATTACATTATTATATTGTATTTTTCAATTTTCAATTTCTGTATTCTATTTTCAATTGAACAATTTGCAGTTGAGTCCATTTTGAGTCCATCCAGTTTTGTGCTGAAGCCAAACTGAGGTTGATGATTTGGTGGTCAAGGATAAAAATGTTTCCCTTTTGAGACTCCATTCTGTACTCTATACTCCAGAGCTCCATTAAAGCAGCACACTGGCCAGTTTTTGATTAGTGTGACATTCACACAAATCCCATTGTTTTATTATCAGACCTTCAACTAACCTATATTGTCAAACTGACCTAACATGAATCATCTGCACTACTTACAGTTTAGTTTAGGTTAGGCTGTGGTTTAAGATTGTTTGCAGATTCTAGAGAACATAAAAGAAGGCTATTATTTTGTTTATGCTCTGTGGGTGAGTGACTGATGGATTGTTTTTTTTCTTCTGAGATATGTATGTCTAATCACTTGCTGAGATCCCACACCAGCCATGTCGAGCGGACTAGTCAGCACTGGCACAGTGTGCAGATTTAAGTCTCAAAATAAACCATTGTGTTTGGCTTTTTGCTCTCTTTTTCCCTACTCACCCCCTACAAAGATAAGCCATCTCCTTCAGACATGAATGTGAATCAAATATGCCGCAAAGAAGGGCAGCTTTCCCGCTGTCATAACGCTTATGCATGCTTTTAATGGAATAAGTCACCCAAAATGAATTTCTGTCATTATTTATTCACACTGCTGTCATTTTTAACCAGTTCTCTTTTATTTCTCATAAAACACAAAAGGAGAAAGCATCTTTACACACACCTTTCCATTCAAAAGCTGTTCAAGTGACCATAGGGGTTTGGAATTGCAACTCAATATTGGCAGTTAATGCTTTATGTTAATATATATTTTAGTTTCATATATGTTTTATTCTAATCTTAACGATGTAGAGGCATTTAGCTTGTGATCGAGTGTGTGTGTGTGTGTGTGTGTGCATTTTTGTGACAAATAAGGTCATACATTTGTATAATGACAAAGGTATGACATAGGTATTACAAGGAGAAGGTGACTTTTCAGGAAATTACCCCATGTCCCCACTTTTCAAAACGCTTATAAATCACACAGAACGGTGTGTATTGAAAATCTGAAATAGCAGAAAGTCTCCTGTGAGGGGTAGGTTTAGGGGTAGGGTTGGTGTAGGGCAATAGAATATACGGTCTGTACAGTATAAAAACCATTACGCCTATGGGATGTCCCCACTTTTCACAAAAACAAACCTGAGTGTGTGTGTGTGTGTGTGAAGCTTGTTGACAGAGAAGGGACTTTGGGAATGCATGTGTTTGATGTTGGGCTTCTGTGTTAAAGACATTTTTAACAGCAAGTTTAATATTTTAGATACAAACACGAGAAACCTTTTTTTTTACAAATTTTAATCTGTAGTTTTTGACTGATTTAAATTGCACATGGGGTTAAATCGGGGCTTGCGATTAATGAAAAAGCATCAAATACCTTCATTGTGATTAGCTTAAACAAATGTTTTGAAGCGTCATTAATTTACAGCCTAATTCATCCAAATAATCCTCCTTTTAACCTGATCTTTTTTTCTGGATTCCTTTCACCTCGCAATCCCACATAATGAGTACGATAAACATGAACGGATGGCTGACAGGCGGTATATCTGCTCTAATTGGGGAGCTTTTGAAGGCACGGCTCCGTTTATCTCTGAACAATGATTAAACGCATGCGGTTTTGTAATCCCGGGGTTTTTGCAATATTGCTTTAAGAGGTTAAGAAGATGAATGCTTGTTGCTGTTAATCTGCAGGGACGTCCTGATTAATGACGACTGCCACGTTCTGTCCTCGTGTCGCCAAACGCACAATAGGCCTGGGTCACATGTGAAATCATGCATGCATCAATCTGCTGGGATGGCAGCATGTGCCAATGGCCTCATACCAAATCATGTCAATTTCACGGGGTCTCCTTTATGTTCTAGTTGACACATCGTTCAGTGGGAAGACTTCAAGGATATGCCCGGGTAAACGTAGTAATGAATGTGGGCTGAACATGGCTCTAATTGCACTATGTGATGGGCGGCCATTGAGCCTGGATGCAGGAAATGGTTCATGTAATGCTGTTCTGGATCTGGTCATAGATAGTGGGATGATTTAGTAGATCATGTATGGGTTATATGGCGTAAATCATTTCATGACATGGCTTTCCAGAAAATACTGCTTAAGGAATCTAGTTAGTATAAGACTGTGATAGATGGTACTGCAGTGTCATTATATATATCAGGACCCAATAAGGGGCCTTGAGAGCTTTATCTTGGTGCTTGGTCAAAGTCAGATTACGGCCACCAATCAGGTGATTCATTACATTGAAAATAAGTCCCATTATGGCCTGGCATGCTGAAAAAAACACAAAGGCTACTGCATGTCAAGTTAAGACACTATTTATTGTCATTCAACCATATGTGTAAATTTTTTCAACTGTTTTGGTGCAAATGTGCTTACAGCTGTTGGGTTTTAAGACATAATACATGGTACTTGTAGCCATTTAAGAAAGTGTATTTGTATTTTATATTATTTATGTTTAAATATTATTGGTTTGTGTTTTGTTTAGTTCAATTTGTTAATTAAGAAAGAAAATTGTAAACGTCATAAGGGCGTGGTAAATCGGACTGCAGTATGCCGGAAGAAAGGGAGTGGGTCAGACATAATTTTGGGTTGTGCGGTTGGGTTGTCCCTTTTTAACCCAGCATTTTTTAGTGTTGCTTTGGATACTAACTGACTAACTAAATAAATAACTAAACTAAACTAAACTAAATTAAAATAAAATAAAAGGTTCAACACTTTACAAGGTTAAATTTATTATTTTGTGTCATGAATTAACAATATGCATTTTTTACAGCATTTATTTATATATCATACGTAGTGAAGATGTTTCAGTGACTTTTTTTTTTACATTGATACATCAGTAGGTGGCAAAAAGTGTCTGTCTTTGTGAGTGATTTAATCATTTAGTCAACCTAATTGTTCAAAAACACTGAATCATCCTGGAACACAACATTCACTGTCTTTATAAGTAATTCATTGAATCAATCAGTCAATCAGTTCATAAAAAAAGACACCAATTAATTTAGAAAGAAAACAAGTAACTAACTTTGAGTCAACTGATCCATTCAAAACAAGTGAATGATTTACTGTTTAAATTGTACATTACTCGATATTACCTTCTTGTATATTGAACTGCATAAAAGCAACACCACACTCAGAATTGTATTGTGCTCTTACAATTTGTGTTTGGAACAATAACATTCTTGCTTGTGTGATATTGCTTAAATTTGGTAAACATATTATTCATTGCTTCTTCATTATACCTCATACCTCCTAAGCAATGTCAATTAATTAAAACTTATTGTAGTGTGTTCCAAAAATACATACCAAAGTATTTCCCAACCATTGTCTTAGTTTTCATTCAATTGTCTATTTGAGTTGGAGCACAATATTTGAGATTATTCGATATCAAGTGGGTGAATTATATATATATTATATATATATATATATATATATAGTTCTTTGCAAAAAACCAATAACTCTATAAATTTTTTCAGAAAATCACTTTTTTTTTATTGTGGCATTCCAAGTAATATAATCAAACTGCGTGGTTGTTTTGTTAAGTAATAATAACTAAATACAGGTAATT
Source organism: Sinocyclocheilus anophthalmus (assembly GCA_018155175.1). NCBI lineage: Eukaryota > Metazoa > Chordata > Actinopteri > Cypriniformes > Cyprinidae > Sinocyclocheilus > Sinocyclocheilus anophthalmus. Next base: position 40,087 of record JADLZN010002948.1, read on the forward strand.
TACAAAAGTAAAAGTTCATTGAAAGTTATGGTTTTTTTTTACATATTAAAAGTTTGTTTTATAGCAAAAGCAGATTAACTCCAACAGTCGTTTTTTGGCAAAAAGTAGATAACTCCGCATTTCATGTTTTAGAGTGAAAAACAACTCGTTTAATCTTTGTAATCTCCTCAGATGACAAAGTAGATGCCTGACAAACGTTGTTGTTGTTGTGATCATAAATGTATAGTGTGATTGCACGCAAATCACAGAGTTTTCACTCACAGTCACCTGCTTTTTATTTAATTTTTTTTAAGTGCCGGTTATAAGTTTTGCAAAATGACTCTTAATATTTATATATAAATATGTATATGTAATTAAACATAAATAAAGCATATATATATATCTAATATATACAGTGGGGAAAAGTATTTAGTCAGCCACCCATTGTGCACGTTCTCCAACTTAAAAAAGATGAGAGAGGCCTGTAATTATCATAGGTATACCTCAACTATGAGAGACAAAATGAGAAACAAAAATCCAGAAAATCACATTGTATGATTTTTAAAGAATTTATTTGCAAATTATGGTGGAAAATAAGTATTTGGCAATAACAAAATTTCATCTCAATACTATGTTATATACCCTTTGCTGGCAATGACAGAGATCAAACGTTTCCTGTAAGTCTTCACAAGGTTTTCACACACTGTTGCTGGTATTTTGCCCATTCCTCCATGCAGATCTCCTCAAGAGCAGTAATGTTTTGGGGCTGTCGCTGGGCAACAAGGATTTTCAACTCCCTCCAAAGGTTTTCTATGGGGTTGAGATCTGGAGACTGTCTAGGCCACTGCAGGACCTTGAAATGCTTCTTACGAAAACACTCCTTCGTTGCCCGGGCGGTGTGATTGGGATCATTGTCATGCTGAAAGACACAGCCACATTTCATCTTCAATGCCCTTGCTGATGGAACGAGGTTTTCACTCAAAATCTCACGATAAATGGCCCCATTCATTCTTTCGTTTACACGGATCAGTCGTCCTGGTCCCCTTTGCAGAAAAACAGCCCCAAAGAATAATGTTTCCCCCCCCATGCTTCACAGTAGGTATGGTGTTCTTGGATGCAACTCAGCATTCTTTCTCAAGTTGAGTTTTTACCAAAAAGTTATATTTTGGTTTAATCTGACCATATGACATTTCCCAATCCTCTTCTGGATCATCCAAATTTTCTCTAGCAAACTTCAGACGGGCCTGTACATGTACTGGCTTAAGTAGGGGGACAAGTCTGGCACTGCAGGATTTGAGTCCCTGGCGCGCAGTGTGTTACTGATGGTAGCCTATGTTACTTTGGTCCCAGCCCTCTGCAGGTCATTCACTAGGTCCCCACGTGTGGTTCTGGGATTTTTGCCCACAGTTCTTGTGATCATTTTGACCCCACGGGGTGAGACGTTGCGTGGAGCCCCAGATCGAGGGAGATTTTCAGTGGTCTTGTATGTCTTCCATTTTTCTAATAATTGCTCCCACAGTTGATTCTTCACACCAAGCTGCTTACCTATAGCAGATTCAGTCTTCCCAGCCTGGTGAAGGTCTACAATTTTGTTTCTGGTGTCACCTTTGACAGCTCTTTGGTCTTGGCCAAACTTGAGTTTGGAGTGTGACTGTTTGAGGTTGTGGACAGGTCTTTTATACTGATAACGAGTTCAAAAAGATGCCATTAATACAGGTAACGAGTGGAGGACACAGGAGCCTCTTAAAGAAGAAGTTACAAATCTGTGAGAGCCAGAAATCTTGCTTGGTTGTAGGTGACCAAATACTTATTTTTACCGAGAATTTCCAATTAATTATTTAAAAATCATACAATGTGATTTTTTGGATTTTTTTTTTTCTCATTTTGTCTCTCATAGTTGAGGTATACCTATGATGAAAAATTACAGGCCTCTCTCATCTTTTTAATGGGAGAACTTGCACAATTGGTGGCTGTAAATACTTTTTTGCCCCGTATATATATATATTATATCTCTATCTATATATATATAATAATAGATAGTACTTACCTTTTGCACTCCTTTAAGCTGAATTCCTATGTGTTCAGTAGGGTCCTGGTTAAAGTGATGTAATGTTGATTATTTATATATATATATTTTTTGTATATTATTTTATTCTCGCTTTCTCTCCTTTTTCTGACCTCAGGCCATTCCTCCATGTTATTTGTTAACATTGACAAGACTCTCAGCTTTCAGTGTATGAGACTAAACTCTTGCTGTTTACAATGTGTTTTAACACACAATGTTTGTTAGCACAAGGCAACGACTTTAGTTTTGCAGTCTTCTCGCCATTAAGGCCACCAAATGGGTTCATTCGACGTTTCCCAGCAACTTCATCAGTCTTACATGCTTGTTTTCTGTTGTTTTCCCCTCACTTCTTAAAACTGAGAAATCAGGTCTTGAGGATGTCAAGGTTGTGGAAAACCTCGCAGCTCCTAACACACACATGCATGCAGGCAACTACACACATTTCATACAACGTGGATCACCGGTATTTCATTTTGTTGAGTTCACTGAGTACCGTCTGCCACTACGCCGGGTGTGGATGATTAATGACGCTATGTTTGTCCCGAGGACAGGGATGACTGTCCAGTGTCACAGTATGATGTTAGCCATGTCCCATATATGTCTGTTGGCGGGGCTGAGGAAACTCAAAATCACTCCGTCCTCCTTCCCATTAGACTTCCAGCTCACACCAGAGTACTGACATATTATTGGCTTTTGGACTAACTACAAGGACAATGCCAAATTAGACCGCCTAATCCTCGAAAGCTTTTTATCTGTCTTGGCCGTAATACCTGAGCGAGGCGCGCTGCTCGATGTCCCCAAAGACTTTGAGGACTTTTGAAGTCTTCGCTTCAGACAACTTCAGGTTTCGTGACGATTAGCTTGTTGACGTTTTGCCCCTCGATGCGGGTTGCCATATTAAACTGAAAATGAATTATGTGACCCATTGTCTATTTGGCATAGTTATAGCGTATAGTCATGTTGAGTGGCCAACGACCATGAAACAACGTCCATAAAGTTTAACAGGCTATGTGAGAAGGCCACGGAGAAAGATTCAAGCTGGCAGATGTGATGACATGATTTGCCTTTCCATTTTTCACCCTCTTTCTCAACGATCCTTGGAACTTATTAATGCGTTCTGTCCTCTCATAATTGAATTGCGTGTATCAGGGGAGCGTAGACTTTTTCTGAGCGATGGATTTGTTGTTCAAGATATATTAATTCAGATCTTGGCAGGCCTTTTTCCCCCTGACATTTGGTTTTGGATGCCAGAAAACTTTCAAGGGCAAAACCACAAGGATGGGAGGAAGAGTACAGTGTCACATCAATACATGCAGACTATAAAAGCTTGTCAGGTGCCCTTATCTCTCAGTCCAGGTCCACTCATTCAACATCTCCCTATTGAGTACTGCTGTGTTTTAGGGTGCGGAGATGGGATACAATTTAATGCCAGTTTGTAATCAGGCTCTCGGATCTGACAAACATAATTCATGTTCGACTATTCGAACTAAGACAGCAGCAACTGCGCAATTACATTTCCTGATGACATCTCCTCTAGTCTGATAACTAATAACCTCGTACTAAGATTTGATCAAACGTTCTTTATAAAGAATATCAGGGACAATCTTATATAGCTGAAGAGAATGACTTCTAAAACATTTAAAAAATAAAAAGTACCATCATTAACTCAACCTCATGTCGTTCCGAACCAGTATGACTTTCTTAGCTTTGTGGTTAATGTGGAACATAAGATGTGTCAGTATGTCCATACAATAAAAGTTAATGGGATCTTGTGATGTTTGAACTCCAGTTGTCTTCAAAAGAAAGACTCCCTCAGAAGAAAGAAAGGCATACAGGTTTTAAAACAGCATGATAGTGTGTAAATGATGACAGAACTGTTGTTTTTGGATGCACTGTCCCTTTAATTATGAACAAAAATATCACTATATTCTCTTTTTTTCAGTGATCATATTTCTGCAAGTATCGTACATTGCTCATTAATTTTCTCCATAAGAACTTCAACAAATCTTTCAGTAAAGGCAATTTGGACCAAACCAACTGACTACAAGATGAATGACAACATTAGAATATTTCACTGTTAAAAATAAAGGTTCCAAAAGGGGGTTTTCACAGCGATGCCATAGAAGAACTAGTTTTGGTTCCCCAACGAACCTTTCAGTGAACAGTTCTTAAAAGAACCATTTTTTTCTTAGTGTGAAGAACATTTATTTTAATATTTTAAAGAAACATTTTCCATGTACAAGAAACGTTTGTGGAATGAAAAGGTTCCATGGATGGTAAAGGTTCTTTGTGGAACCATTGAAGCCAATAAAGAACTTTATTTTAAGAGTGGTTTTTATTGTTTATTTTATTTATTATAAATATAAAGAAATGACCAAAATGGGGTTTTCGAAAAAGCATTTGAATTTTAAAAATATTAATAGAAATAATATTGTTTCACTAACATTCCCGATGTTAAAGGTATGTATTTGTTTCTTGGTGTGATCAAGCTTTTGCACACATAAATTACATAAATTACAAACCCCAATAAAATTATTGCATGACCTAAATTTATTAAGTTAATTTAATGTATTGATTCTTATTATTATTATTTATTTATTACTAGTTTAAGGGGTCATCTGATGCGATTTAACTTTTTTCCTTTCTCTTTGGAGTGTTACAAGCTTTGGTGAATCAAGAAGATCTGTGAAGTTGCAAAGACTAAAGGCTCAAAACCAAAGAGATATTCTTTATAAAAAATAAGAGTCAACCACGCCTACCAAAAAACGGCTCGTTCTAACACGCCCCAAGATTTGCATAATGCCACCCAAATGTTCACACAAAGAGGAAAGGAAAGGCATAAAACTTTAATTCTTGCGGTGTTGCTGCCAGCGCCATGTTGTGGAGATGCTGTTTGTTTAGTTGTGAAAGCGAAACTACTTGTTTGGTCTTCCAAAAGAGGACACAACAGAAATCAGTGGTTAAGTTGTATTTACCACACTGTTCCAGAACAGTTTAACCCAAAAATCCAGATGTGTGCATCACATTTTATGGAGAACTGTTTCCTGAACCAGTAGCCTAAAGCGTCTGTGGCACAAAGGCTGTTTCTATAACGTGGGCAGTTCCAACTTTGCAAGGACAGTCTGGTGCTTCTGATTCACAGCCTGTAAGTAAGTTTTCAAACGCGAGTTTTGGGCAGTGTAGTGTAGGGCTTGTTGTTTGTCATTTCTTTGATCCCAAATGCAGACATGGTTTTATGTTTACGCAGGCGCGATGCAACGCGTAAAAAGACAGTATAAGTAATAATAATCAGTAATTAACGAGTTTACACTTTCTTATAATTAATAAAGGTTATGTGTATTTGGTGTGCTGTCCAGGGAGAGGGCTCAGAGATGGCAAGACTCCCGAGCCCAGGGCACCCCCCCCCTGTCCGGGGAGAGGGGTCCAAGCTCAGTGTTCAGCCCGGCCCAAAAAGCGCTCCCCCGAGTGCTTCTCCCCGTGCTAGGGTAGAAACTATGCTGAAGGTGCGGGGTCGGGGTGGCGAGGGATGCTGAAAGTCGAGAGATAACGAAGGTAGGGCATACTTGGTTATTTAAAAGCCATTTTAAAGTGGTTAAGCAAATAATAATAATCGGCAGGGATCCCAGACCAATACAATTAGGCCCAATCCCAATACTACCCCTTAGCCCTTCCCCTCCATTTCGCGCGTTCACATGAAGGGTTAGGGGTGTCTCAATTCTCTTTTGGTTGGAGGGGTAGGGGTAGGGGAGGGGGAAGGGCCAGACAGCCCTTCAAATTAAGATTTTTAGGGACCACACTTCAAACGAAGGGGTAAGAATTATCTCAGCGCAAACCGGCTTCAGGGGCAACATGGCGGCCCGAGCAAAAAAAGACACATAAATGTAAGCATTTTTGGCATTAAAAAAAGATTTTAACGAAAAGTAATCATTCGTTTTATGTTACATTCAATCGTGAGTCCATATTTACGGTCATGTTACTCAAAGAAATGTTTCCAAAAAATCGCTAAAGTTTGCTAACGTCAAATCATTACAGACTGCACGATAGTGCCACAGGAGATAGATCTTGGAGAGAGAGAGAGAGATGAAAGTTGCGTGTATGCGAGTCTGTGCTTTTCTCTTTTTAGAGTGAGTTTACTTCAAGAACAGCGATTTTATCCTCTCATTGCTGGAAATTATAATGTAGTGATTCAGTATTTAAACTGTTTTTAATAAAAGTTGTGGGGCAGCGTTGACAAGTTTATTTTCTCCTGGATGAGTGAGCTGCGCTATCTCTGATATGTATATGTGTATGTGTGTGTGTGTATGTGTGTGTGTGTCAGTGCATTAATACAGAACGGTAATTAAAGGCTCTAATACACACCAGCACACCAGTATAGATATGTGTATTGTAGGAGCTAGACGATGTATGATGACGTGTGATGACATAGTAGTGGTGTCCCAATTCTTAGGGGAATATTTTCACCCCTACCCCTTGACACTCTGTTTCAAGGGACAAGGGGAAGGGGTATAAAATTAAATTGGGATTGGGCCTTAGTGTGCCTCCTCTATTTACAACCCAAGACCGCAATGGTAGTATCTGCTGTATCAGTTATTTGTCACGCACTTGGACTGCCCCTGTGTTCCTGTCTTGTGTTTTGCTCTCCATGTGCTCCCCATGACCCAGTTTCTCCCGTGTTTGATTGTGTTCATTGATTTCAGGTGTTTCTCGTTAATTCCTTGTTTGGTTCCAGTATTTAAGCACGTGTTTTCTGGGTGGATTGTCTGTGTTGCGGTGTATACGTCAACTCTATGTCCTACGGTGTGTACCTTGTTGATGTTTATTAAAGACTCCTTCGTAAATTCTCCCACGTCTCTGCATCTCCTCGCTCCAACACAGTAGGCAGATTGTGACATTATTATAGTCAGACGTAACCGGTGTATCAATTCCCGTTTATTGTAACGCAAAACAAGAGCCTTGAAACATGTGGCGACAGAACAAACATTCTTCTGTAAGATGATGTTGAAAATCCTAGACAATGCAAGAGCATAAATGACTTTCAGGACATTTTAAACTAATGACCTTGCACCTACTGAAATGATAGACAGCACTTTAAACAAGGTGTTTTAAAATTAGTATTGATTCTTGGCCAAATATAGAAGGTAACAAGCCACCAACTGAGTCTGTTGTATGTAAGTTAAACATTGTTGAAAAAAGAAAGTTTGATAAAAAAATCTATTTGCCTCGTTGATTCAAACGCTGTTTAACACTATAACATTGCTCTAATGTCTCCATGAGATTTCAGAATTTTTCCGGTCCAAATATAGACCCCAAAAATGGTTTTCATATCGTCCCATCAGCTTCGTCATTATTCACAGTAATCATTCGATTATTTTATAATGCGATCCCTCGCCCAATGGGAGCCCACATTTTTCCTCCTCATTCTTATTTTTACCACCATCATCTGTCATTTTTGTCAGCCTCAAAGAAATATTATTGCATTCTTCTTTAACTAACATAAATTTTTGTATTCTTAGGAAGCACGCCGTTCTTACAAGGTGTCGTGGTTACATAAAAAGAGTGCAGACATCTTGCACTACAACGCATGCATTTTTAGCTCAAAGAAGGTAAATCGTTTCACATCAGATATTTTTTTATCTCCATTTTGATCATTAAAACAGTAATATTGTCGAATATTAAAATAAAAATTATAATTTTATTCAGCAAGGATTCATAAAATAGATCCAAATAACATTTAATAACATGTAACATTTAAAATGTTACAAAACATTTCTGTTCAAAATAAACTTTTTATTAATCAAATCATCCTGAATCACAAAAAAGTATTACAATTTCCACAAAAATATGAATATTATTAATATTCCTAGTATATGTAATGTTTATATAATATTTAAATATTGTTACAAGATAATACATTACTCACAATAATAATAATGATAAAAAATATAAATTACTTAATATTGAGTCACCAGTACCAATAGTATGTTGGCACCAATTCAGCATATTAAAATGATTTCTGAAAGATCACGTGACACTAAAGACTGGAGCAATGATACTGAAAATTCAGCTTTGATCACAGAAATATATATTACTGTTATGTCATAAATGCAGGCCTTGATGAGATTAAGATACTTTCAAAAACATTAAAAATCAAAACGTATATTATATTATATTATGTTATATTATATTATGTTGATAGATTCACAGTCCATTGAGACATTGAGGCTTTAGTTTAAAAGGAAGGTGAAGTGCAACCTCACTTCACCTACCCTGTGGTGGTGTCAAGTCCGTAGGCGTACATCACTCATCTTTTTCTTCCTTTACTCATTCACTTTGTATCCCACATTGGAGGAAGGAGGGGAAGGCCGATAAACATCTCGGTGAGATCCGTGGGATGGTTTCTGCCATTGTTATTGATGTCCGGCTCAGTTCATCCCTCATGGGGAAATAATCTTTTTTTTTTCATGTATTTTTTTCCTCTCAACTCACTCCTCCTTTTCACACTCTGCTCAATCTCTGGTGCATTTAGAGCTAAATCCATCCCATTGTTCATTGGAGTCGTGAAAAAGAGGGATTACTGGAATTACAAGGTGGTAAACTGTGTGGGTACCTTAAGAGTCTGGCAGCTTAAAATGAATGACAGTGGAGGAGACAATAGAAGAAAATAAATGTTTGCGAGCTGATTTCGAAACAACAAGCTAACACTTCAGGTTGTGGTTTTTGAGACATTCTGAAAGACCTCGAAGCGATTTCCATGTCAAAAAATTCCCCCAGAGGAGAAACTGCTCCACATTCTGATGGGTTTTGAGTGGAGGCTCATACCCTGGAGAGACTAAAGTCTTTTGAGACCCCAGACATCCAGTTTAAATGGCTGATAATCTAATATAAAAGAAAGTGTCAGGAATGCAATTTGGCTCTGAGATGCTCCGTAGGGCATCACTATTGTATTGTAGCCAAATCGACTTACTGTAGTTTCCCCATTGTTTCTTTTTGCTCTCTGTTCTTCTTCTTGATATTGCATTGACAGGTGCAGAGCACATCTTAATATTTCCATGTGTCTGTCATTCATTTTAATAATGATTTAGCTTTGCCCTTTATGTTTAAGATATTCTATAGTATGTCCCTGCAATAGTGTTTAAGGCCCATGATATTAAAAAGAACATTTTCTAATACATATATGCTGAATGGATAACGTTTTTATGTGGTCATGTTTGAAATGGCCGATGAGTTTTTGTTTTGTGTATATATACAATATATGTGTGTCATAGCATTAATACTACAATTAAATATATAATGTTTATATTTTTTATGTATTTTAGGCATTCTAAATGTCTTAAATGATGATGATGATGATGATGATGATGATGATGATTATTACTATTATTATTATTATTATTAATGGTCAATAAAATTGCTAACATATTTTATTTTATTAATGGACAATGAAATGACTAACATTCATTCATTTATTTATTTATTTTATTAATGGCTGATAAAATGGCTAAAATACAATTTTATGTATATAACGTATATAACGCTAAAACTTATATATGCATTTGTGTGCATGTGAGTCTGTATTTTTGTATAAACAGTTTATTAATAATAATTATTATCCATTACTGTAAAGACTTCCCACAAGAAAATAGCCTGCACTGGGAATACTTGAAAGAGTACATGAATATGTATTATTGTTTATGCATCTGACAGAATAGATAAAAAAAATATGTGTGATCCTAGTCTCACAGGTCTTTATCACATTTGGCAAGTCTTCGCACCCAAGCTTTTCTTTTAGATTTTCATCCATGGCATTTTGACATCAGATAGTCGTAAACAAGGATCATTAGCATGGCGCTAATTAGCTTGCTGCCATGGCTCTGTAATTAGTACACAAGCAGTGTCTCTCAGATCTCTGGAGTTACATCAAAAGGAAATCTCTCTCAATTAGAAGCTCTGCTCCTGTGTAATTTCTCCTTTGTTTACCTTTGCTGCTGCTCTTTCAAGCCTTTTTATCTTCACCCAAAGGTTCAAACGGAGCTGGCGGCTAGTATTGGGGCTAATTGTTACTTTATCATCACCTTTGATGGTAGAGTGTCATGAAAGCTGTCAACCCATTAGTGTTTCCTTTTCTGTTGTTAAAAATGCCCTCGTACAACTATGTCAGAGGGGCTCCGATATAGATGCAGCTGCTGTATCGACTAGAATTATGTAACATGCTATTTTGGTCACCGGACTTGTGTGCTTATTTTGTTTTTGAGCCTTTGACTTTAGGAAGAGGACAGAAAATGATCAGAGAGGAAGTGAGGTTGGAAATGGGGCACATCGTAGGCCACATTTTAACTTGTGTGACCCATATGAGGTCCATAGCTCACAATATATGAACTGCTGGACTCCAACACTAATGGTTTATTTCTGAAATAAAAAAAAGAAACTAAAATTGCAATACCCAAAATAGTACACTACTGTTAAAAAGTTTGAAGTTAAGAGTTTTTATTATGATTAGTATTTCTGTATTTTTTTTTTTAAAGTAAGAGGTTTTTTGAAGAACTGTCATACTACTTAAAACAAAATAAAATTAAAAACAAAAATTAAAATCAGTAAAACTAGTAATGTTGGTGTGATATTTACTATATATAAAACAGCTATATTATATTTCAAACTATTATAAAATGTAATTTATTCCTGTGATGGCAAACCTGAATTAGTCCAGTCTTTGATGAAATTTGATCAGAGTTGGAAGTAAACCCTGTAGGAAAGTGGCTATTATCTACTATTATCTATTAATTCAACTTTGAACTATTTTTTCTTAATATCTGTGTGCTATATTATTTTGTGTTTAGCTGAGGAAAAGGAACAGGACACTCTGTTGATATCAAGTACAGTGTGCTATTTGTATGACACACATTAGTTGATTCCTATGTAGAGTTTCCAAATCAGCCACTTCTAAGGTTTCTTTTCTGACAGAAAACTGCTTTAGAGAAGGCCGCTGCCTATGTAGGCAGTAGATAGTGAGGTAGCTCACTAGATTTTAGAGCAAAAGCGTGGTCTGAAACGTCTTAACAGGCTTAGTCTGGTTTGGCCTGCCATTTGATTTCTAATATCAATGGTAGGACTAGAAGAAATGTTTTTTTTAACAAATGCAGTGATTTAAAATGCTTGACAGGACTGGTCAGTATATGGGATCCAGCTATAACACCTCTGTTCACACAGCACATTAAATGAGATAGCAGAGCGCACTGGCAGAGAACCTGTCTCACTGCCACGTCATTTTTGAAGGAATAAGCTTTTCCTTATTCTTTAAATTTTTGTTTCTACTGTGAAATTACAGTATTTTCCCTAAAAATGAAATGTATCACTCATATGGAAGCCCGTTTCCACCATGGGAATGAATGAATGAATGTAATGTGTTGTGAATTTTTATTTCACTTTTTTTTTTGCAGTTTTTAATTAATATCTCACTTTTTTTCTTCCTGAATTTCAGAGTTTCAGAGAAATATCTCACAGTTCTTTTTTTGAATTTTTTGACTCACTAATTATGACTTTTTTTTTCTCCGAATTGTGAGGTTTAAATTCACAATTGTGAGATAAAGTCATAATTACCTTTTTTTATTTTTTATCAGTGGTGGAACCAAGCTTCCATTCACTCATCATGTCGTTTCAAACCTGTACATTGTTTTTTCTTCTTCTATTTTTTTGATGTAAAAGATAATAATAATAATAATAATATTTATTTTGAATGGTCAGTTCATAGTAACCGACATCTGAGTTCCAAAAACACAATAAAACTACCTAAATAGAGGCTTATTTTACATGTGCACTGTATTATTATATTGTCTGAAGCTGTTTGATAGATTTACATGAGGTCCAGACTGTATTTGATTTTCTCTCCTTCTTTCATTATTTCCTCAGTTATTTTTATAGGATTATCTTTTCCATTTGCCCCCCCTCCCCCCATAGCAGCGGTGACAGATTCGGCTGTTGTTGTGGGAACTGCCACCGCACATCATCAGATATGTGGTATGGATAGATCATCCATGACGACAGGCGGCAGGAAGGTAAACACCTGCTGGTCGCTCCAACATAACTGTGAGGCATTTCTCTGGTGTCAACACTCTGTCTGAGTCAAAGTGACCACATAATGACCTCTCACTGCCGTGACATCTTGCACATCTCTCTGGTGTTTTCTACCTCCAGACCAATAGCAGATTTGTGAGAGGCTTTTGGACTTGCTGACTTTCAGAGATCTCAAGGTACTCTTATTTTTTTTTTTTGAGGGGAACTGCAGAGAGAACAAAATAAGTAGCGGAAGTTTGACAGCAGGGACTGACCCATAACAGTTCGGATGGAGAAAGTAATCTTTGGAAAAAAATAAGAACTCAAATTTGATAGTACTTACTTTTTCAATGCTGCAATCAGCTCCTGATGGATAAAAGCAAGTCCCTTCCTATTTTTCTCTTTCCATGTTATTTTAATACATTTATGGAATATATGTATATATATATATTCTTTTATGTCCCTCAGAAGAAAAAATAAACTCACACTGCTTACTCATTCTCATAAAGTCATAAATAATCAATAACAGATTTTTAGGAGGTATTAAATCTAAAACATTTAATAGAGATGCAAACAGTATTGTTGGTGTGCAAGCAGTATTTTCATTGCAAATCGGAGGAATGGCATGTTTTTTTGGTGGCTTTAGGGAGTGGAAAAATAGTGTGACACAATGACATCTAAACATCTAAAACACCTGATCCACAAATATGATTCAAACTGACATCCTTGTCTTTTTCGCTCACGCTGAGCATGGTATTTTAGAACAAAAAATACCCAACGTGGCCCTCAAAAGTTCCCAAACCCTCTGCACAGATGGTTAATCAACTGTCTCTTCTGTCTAATTAACAGCGCAGTCTTTATTCATAGGTGTAGTTGTATAGTTTACAAGAATGATATTTTAATCCATATGTGTTGGAGACACCCAGACTGGTTTATAGCTCAAAACAACACACAAGCAAATCTGAAACAGCTGTGGAGGAAAGTCGAGGAATGTTTAGATGAAGAGATTTGCAAGAGCCCAGCGGCCAAACGATGCTATCTGTGCAAACAGTGCCCATATGGAGGTGCAGATAACTCGGAGACAGTAAGAAGTCTCAATTCATTGAAGGACTAAGACATTTCTTTTCTTCACAATAGAATGCATATAAGATATTTTGGGTTACAGAAGCCTGCTGGGTATCAAGAACAAAAATGTTTTAAACATATTCCAAAATGCTGATAGATTTAAAGGAGAAGTGTACACACAAATTCAAATGTTGGCATCATCTACTCAACCCTTTTATATTTTAATCCATGTTCTGATATTAAAGGAACAGTTCACCCCAAAAAAATAAGTTTGTTTGAAACTTACTCCAAGACACCCAAGATGTAGATGAGGTTGTTTAATTGTGTGAACAGATTTGAAGAAATGTATCACTTGCTTGTAAATGGATTCTCTGTGGTGAATGGGTGCCGTCAACTGATAAAAAAAAAAAATCACAATAATCCATACGACTCCAGTCCATCAATCAGTGTCTCGTGAAGTGAAAAGCTGCATGTTTGTGAGAAACTAATCCATCATTAAATCAGTTTAACTTTAAACCATTGCTAAAATATCAGTCCATAATCCATAATGACACTTTCTCCAGTGAAAAAGTCCATCCTCTCACAACAAAATCTACCAATATTTTGGACTGTTTTTAATTGTAAATGGTGCTTGATCCTGTTCTCTCTCCTTTTTTTAATGGAGAAAGCAATATTATAGATATTGAATTTAATGTTACAATGCCGTAATATGATTTTGTTTCTTGACACACAGCCAGCATTTTCCCTTCACCAAGTGTAATTGATGGAATGGAGTAGTGTGGACTTACTTTCGGACAGGCTTGCGTTTTAGGACTTTAACACTGTCTGTCATTTTGCCGGACAGAATATACAAATTCCGTCATAATCTATATTCAATTAAAGTTATTTGTATAGCCCGTTTCACGACTACAGATACGTTGTGACAAAGCACTTTAAGCAAATCGGTTTCTACAATATTTAGTGGTAGCTTATCAGTGGTGAATGTCAAATTGATGTACATATGGCAGAAAAGTATGGTAAAATCAAACAGACGGTGAACACTATTAACAGCAATTATTATAAGATGCAATCAAACTTATAGCAAAATGGGATAGTTCTGTATGTTGTTTCAGGGTTGGAATCATCTCTTCTCAGGTGTTCTGGATCCAGACTGAAGTTTATGTAAATCCTAGTTACCACGGGATGTAAATCTCATGGCAAAAACAGAGAAACAAATAGAGACATAATTACGTAGCTGCTGTTCCAACCAAGCAAATGTATTTGTTTATAAATCGTCATTTTGCATATACGTTATGAACTTATAAACCGGTCAAAAGTTATTATAATTTTATTTTTGTTCACGTTTAATTTTAATAATGAAACCTAAGGATGAGCCATATAGGTGTACAGGCATGACAAGGGACGTGAGACATGTGGATCCATCTGCAGGCTTCATTTAAGAGACGTGGTAAACAGGCAGCGTCAAAACACTGGCAAACAGGTATATAGAGGGCAAAACACAAGAATAAACCTAGGGCTAGTGTGGGTCTACGATCGGCAAACAGAATAAACAGGGCGAGACTAGAGGGATAAATCCAAGAAAACAGGCAAAGATCAAAAAACAGGCAAGGCAAGGCAAAACAAAACAAGGAAAACACGGAGACTCGGAAAGGGGTACAGGAATGAAATGAGAAATGTGGTAGAGTGGGTGTTATATAGTGAATGAAGTAATTAGAAACAGCTGTGTGCAATGAATGCAATCAGTGCAGTGTGCAAACCGTGCAAAGAATGATGGGATATGTAGCCCGGGGTGCTATGCAACAGTTGTGTTGTGCGAGAGTCAATGTAAATGGAAAGGGTGACATCTGGTGGTGAATAACGGAAGTCCATGGAATGAATTTGTGACAATAGGCTTATGCGTTTATTTATTTATGATGAGAACAGATATCTATAATGTGCGTCACTTTTTATGTTCAACACCACACCCCGCAGTGACAGCGGAGGCCACTAAAAACAATTAAATATTAGCATATTTAAAATGCTGGGCTGGGAAAAGAAAAAAATCTCAGATTCTCATTTTTATGAACCAATATCAATTCTTAAATCCCAATCGATGCTGTTTTCATTTGCGGCCTCCCATCCAATAAATCACAATAAGCTTTGTGTTTTGTTACTTTTGATATGAAACAAAGTTTTAGATTTCAAATTCTGTCCATTTTATTAGGAAAATCAAGCAATAAATATAATGTTTTGGCGCTGTTTAATGTGGCGTGATAGATCGCTGTAGCGCCTCAAATCAAGCGAAGCGGCAGCACACTTGAACTGATCATCTTTCACTTTACTGTGGATACTCACCTTTTCGAGTGTGCGTAATCAAATGCATTGCAAAAGACTCGTGACAGTTTTTTTTTTTTTTTTGTGGAGTGATGTCATCCGTTCCCCCCGTGCTCTGCTGCAACTCTGGAGCGCACTCGCCACCAACTGGACAGGGGTGGTAATTACAGTTACAAATTAAAATAACTCACCCTCAGTGTAATCTGTCAAGTGACGGACAGCCTTCAGATTTTTCTGTCAGTGCTAAAAAATGATGGAGAATTTTCGGTTAACGTGACCTCTGCTTGTGGATTATTGTGATGTGTTTATCAGCTGTTTGAACTCTCATTCTGACGGCACCCATTAATGAGGAGGGAATTCTCCTTGTTAACCAAGTAATGTAAGCTAAATTTCGCCCAAACTGTTCTGAGGAAGAAACAAATCGTGACTGGCCTGAGGCCATACATACTTTCTTTAATTTTTTGAGTGAACTGTTCCTTTAACTCTCTCCTATTTTCTGCGCAACAAAATAAAATTATGATTTATAAAGCCATGCTCAAAAAACACCTTCAAATGTCAATAAAATCACTGTATTTGAAGAGTTTGGTTCCAAAACGCAATAAATCCATTTTGATTAATCTACCAGAAGTGGCAAGATGAAAAACACTATTTTCTGTTTCAAACTTTCACATAGCATCTTTAGTTTATAATAACATTAAAAATTCAAATCCCGATTTAGATTTTCAAAGATTTATTATAAAAAACTGTTATCCCCCCCCCCAAATGCAATATCCATTGAATCAATAATAAAGATATTGTAATTATTGAAACTTAAAATACAAAACAACGTTGATAACAGAGACAGGCTCTGAACTCAGTCAATACTAATCTTAATAGCTTACCTTTCTTCACACCGAAAGAAAACAAAACAGTTTCATCAGTGCCGTCACAAAATTATTCATTTTTTAGGGCCTGCACGATAAATCACATGCGATGTAACTGTCGCATTCGTCCAGTAAAGCCGGTTCTGTGAATAGTAAATCTCTTATCACATGCTTTCAGATGGAGCGGCATTTATTAATACACAGAGCCGTAGATCACTGACAAGCAACACAAAATCGCGTTCAAAATCGCAGGCAATTCATTGCCGATTTTGAACGTGATATTGTGTAGCTTGTCAGTTACTTTACAATGCGTGTCACGAATCTTGTCCATGGACTTCCGTTCATTCACCACCAGAGGTCACCCTTTCCATTACATTGACTCTCACACAACACAGACCCCACTGTTGCATGCACCACGGACTACATATCCCATACAGTGGAACCAGATAAGATAGTACACAGAACCGGTGAACATACTCCTCTATTGAAAGGCCTCCTTGCCGAAGATGTAGCTGGGTGACTGGGTCCATACCTAGCCAGAGTCCTCTGGAAAAGCCGCTGGATCCTTGCTGGGCTGAGTATTCTGTAACGGGGCTGACAAGACGAGAGGCGTGCGGATCCATGTGCAAGCTTTATTTAACAAGAGAAGTGGTAAAACACAGGCAGGGTCGATCAATGGCAAACAGGTATTGGGGGCAAAAACACTAGAATAGTCCTAGGGCTAGCGTAGGTCAATGATCGGCAGACAGAATCACAGGGGCGAGACGCGAGGGAAAAATCCAGGAAAACAGGCAAAAATCAGAAACCACAAAAACAGGCAAGGCAAAACAAGGAAAACACAGAGACTCGGAAAGGGGTACAGGCTAAACAATACTCAGAGGAGAATGGTTGTTTGAGTGGGTGTTATATAGTGAGGGAGTGATATGAAACAGCTTTGTGCAATCAGTGCAGTGTGTAATCAGTGCAATGAATGATGGGATATGTAGTCCGTGGTGCTATGGTTTGTAGTCCGTGGTTTGTAAATATAGGGAGAAAACATGACAGAATAACACGGCAGATATCGCATTTTGCGTCAAATTAAAAAAATTATTTTCAATACTGATTTCGGGGGACCTCTTAAAAAAAAAGGAGTTTATCACGTTTTGGAACCAAACTCTTCATTTATTCTAAAGCCATATTTGTATATAGTGCATCTGCAAGCGAATTTCAGTTGTATTTGTACATGTATAGGCCACAATCTGTCTTATAAGTCTTAAGAACCAAACCATATAGTACCAATAGTGTTAAATCTGGTGCATTTTTTCTCCTTGAACACAAATCATGTATAAATATTCATCCACTTTACTTGCAAAGCAGGAGCTCGTTATTCAGGCTAAAATCGTATTTGTGTTTCACAGAAGAAAGAAATTATTCAACGATGAGGCTTGAGAAAATGATGACAAAATGGTCTTTTTGGGGGACCTATTTCTTAAACATTTGAATTGAGAATGTAATGTGTATTGTTGATGTGGCTGTCATTTTGTGAGTTTGGAAGCATGTGAGTGCAGGTGCAGAGTATGTGCACGCGGTGTTTAATGGGACCGGCATGAATGAAGCAGCGTAGTCTTGCTGACAGCAAATGTGTTTCATAATGTTGTGTTGGCATGTGGTCTGAAAATGACAAGAAGGAAAATATTAAAGGTTATTAACTGCCTCCATATGTGACTCTCTGTTGACAGTGATGGAGGGAGAAGAGAGAGAGAAGATATCACATTCTCCATCAAATATTTCCGGTGAATTGGCCACCAACCTGGATAATGTACTTGGAAGTTTTAATTAATTCATATGGCGCAGATAAGAGCTTACTGACATTTTCGAATGTGTCTGCAGACATAAATCAGAAAAGTATGTTATGTTTCCCTTTCCTGCACAGATCAGAACAATATGCGTTCCTGATTTTAATACTCTATCATAGAGGATTAGGATCAGTTTTACCTGGTTCGTCGGGAAATATGCATACATTTTTGCAATCTCAATTTACATCATCACAAGTACAAATCACTGTAGTTTCCAGGTGAAGTGACACTGTAAGTGCTATGACTTTTACTCATATTGAGGAATTTAATATGACAGTAATGCATTCATTTTCATTCAGAAGATGTGGAATATAGTGCACAATCTGTATGGAAAAGATCAGCCTGAGGATGAGTAAATAAACGATATTTGATGTTAACGTGATACTTTCCAACAGGATTTAGTTCCAAATCTGATCAAATTTCATCAAAGAATCCTGCTATGAAATGTGTCACAGTTTAATTGTTTAAATATTAAGCAGCATCTGTTTTCAGCATTGATAATAATAAGGAATGTTTCATGAGCAGCAAATCAGCATAGTAGAATGACTTCTGAAGGACAAGGCTGAAAATACAGCTTTGCATCACAGAAATAAATTACATTTTAAAATAGATTAAAATAGAAAACAGTTATTTTAAGTTGTAATACTATTTCAAAATATTCCTGTTTAAATACAGCCTTGGTGAGAATAAGAGACTATATTCAAACAAGTAAAAAAGAAACATTTTGAAAGGTAGCCTCATGATGCCACTTTTAGTGCTTTTCAGTGGACATTATTCTTATTTTTGGTTTTGCAAATAGACAGTGGAGTACATTATAGCATGATACGGAGTACAGTCACTTAATAATTAAATTAAGACAATTCATTATTAAAATATTAAATTCAAGCAAATGACTGGACATCAACCTTTAACAGCAACCAAATAAATGGGAACTGTTAACCCTGCCAACTCTCCTCTTACTTTAAAATTAAGCCTGTTTGCTTGCTAGCTATATTTGCATGTAGCGTTGTTTTTTCACTTCTTTGCACGGGTCAGAACAAATGGGTCACAACCCCCTAGTCCTTTAGATGCTGCTCACAGTAGCTACAGGTGAACAGTTGCAGCTGGTGTTGTTCTACATTATAAACAACAGCATTTATCAAAAATGTTTCCTATTACACAGAAAAGAAGTCGTAAGAAGGAGAAGAACTTGCCACACGCATTTGCATCATCCAACGCATAGTTGTATTTTCGAGAAGCGGATCTGTCTAGTCGTTATTATCTCCATCTCTGATCATTCAGATCATATGTTTTTCTTAGTGAGAGGATGTTAAAACAATTCTCCCGCAACATTTGTCACATTTCACAGTTGCTGAAATCCTACTAATGGATAACACAGTTTAATGTTAAAGGGATGCACGAGGAGCGCTTGTGGTTGTGGTTTATCAGGAAGATATCAGAAGATATCAGATACAGCTCTATAATTACAACACAATGGCTCACAGACAGAACAGTAGGGGATGAATGCTCAAAAGAAACATTTTCTTCGGCAGGCTAAATGCCTTTTTTTTCTGTAGCACATGGGTAGAGAGAAAAGAAAAGAGAAGAGAGAAAGACAATAAGTAGAAAGGACAGGGTGAAAGAACACGCAAACAACCCCTGCTGTAAGTCACTAAATCTGTCTTTACTGATGGCTTAAAAGGGGTTCCCGTGCCTCTGGAAAGCTGAAATGCCTGCAATATCAGAAGGGGAGGGCAAGTCCTGTCCCTAACATGCCTTTCAATTCGAGAGGTGGGCGTCAAAGCTTTATTATTTTCCCACTTCTAGCTGGACGAAATGGTCCTGTGAGTACAATAGATCTGGAGTCTGAATAGCTTTAAGAAAGCAGAATGTGTTGAAACGCCAGCATTCTAAAAGTCGGTGGAAAGTTGTGTTGTCGATTCTCGAACTGTGCACTTTGTTGTAGAACATCTATTTGTGAGTATGCTGTCTTTACTTCGTCAACGCTTGAGGAAAAACCCCAGCGTGATGACAAGAAACACGGAAGCTGACTTTTATGTAGTTGGGTGACATGATTGTGTTGATGCATTCGTGGGACCATCTGTCACAAGTCATGCCATCGACGTCAAAGCACTGCCACTGCAGAATTCAAGCTGTTTCTGGCCTTGATGTCACATCAGCAAAGACAGGAAAGGAATAGTTTGGCAAAAATGAAAATTCTGTCATTTACTCACCATAATGTTCCTTCAAACCCATGTGCTTTTTATTGTTTTTATTATATATATACAGGTGCATCTCAATAAATTAGAATGTCGTGGAAAAGTTCATTTATTTCAGTAATTCAACTCAAATTGTGAAACTTGTGTATTAAATAAATTATATGCACACATACTGAAGTAGTTTAAGTCTTTGGTTATTTTTTTTAATTGTGATGATTTTGGCTCACATTTAGCAAAAACCCACCAATCCACTATCTCAACAAATTATAATACTCATAAGATCATAAAAAAAAAACATTTTAGTGATTGGTTTGGCCTTCTGGACAGATTTCATTTACTGTAATGTACTCAATACTTGTTTGCTTGTTGTGCCCCTATTTCTCGCTCGCCGTTTTTGCATGAATTGACTCGATTGTTCAGTGCGGCGTTGCATGGATACATACAGCTACTGTGCAGCTGCTGAGTTGTTGGCTGTGGTGATTCCAAGCTGCTACCTCAGTCTCGTTTCTTTTGATAAGCGGGCCTTCAGCTTATCTGCATTGTTGGGTCTGGTTTCTCTCATCTTCCTCTTGACAATACCCATAGATTCTCTATGGTGTTCAGGTCAGGCGAGTTTGCAGGCCAATCAAGCACATTAACACCATGGTCATTGAACCAGCTTTTGGTGCTTTTGGCCGTGTGGGCAGGTGCCAAGTCCTGCTGGAAATGAAATCCAGCATCTTCAAAAAGCTGGTCAGCAAAAGGAAGCATCAAGTGCTCTCCCTAAGAATGTCCCTGGGTAGATGGCTGTCCCTTTGACTGTGCGCCAAGCTTTCAGAAAACCAATGGTCCAAAGTCCTCTTTTCAGATTAAAGTAAATTTTGCATTTAATTTGGAAATGAAGGTCCCAGGGTCTGGAGGAAGAGTGGAGAGGCACAAAAACCATGTAGCTTGAAGTCCAGTGTGAAGTTTCGCTCCATACAAGTCATTTATACTTTGGGCTGCCATGTCATCTGCTTGGTGTCGGGTCCAACTGTGTTTCCGAATTCCACAGTCAACGCAGCCACTCTCCGAAGTTTTAGAGCACTTCATGCTTTCGCTTCGGCTGACAAGCTTTATGTCGTAGATGCGTGATTCTCATTTGTGTTCCACAGGAACTTTGGCAACCCCCAACTGCCAAAAGCACCAAAGCTGGTTTCATTGACTCATGGTGGTACTGTGCTTGATTGGTTCCTGCAAACTCAACCAAGCCCTAGTGACTCTTTCACCTGAACCCCATAGAATCATGGGGTATCATGGGTCAAGACCTGGAAGAGTTGAGAGACACCAACCTGACAAATGCAGATGACCTGAGGCCGCTAATCCATCAACCTGTTTGGTTCCATCTACCCTTCAGCAGTGCCACAGGCTGATGGTGTGCCATGTCCACGCGCGCTGAATGCAGTATTCTACAAAGAGTCCACCCAAGTATTGATTGCATGTACAGTAAATAAACAACTTTCCAGAAGGCCAACAATTCACTTAAAATGTTTTTTATTGGTCTTATGAAGTATTCTTTTTTTTGAGATAGTGAATTGGTGGGTTTTTTGTGAAATTTGAGCCAAAATCATCCCAATTAAAAGAAACAAAGACTAAAACTACTTCAGTCTGTGTGCACTGAAATTATTTAATACACGAGTTTCACAATAACAGTTGAATTACTGAAATAAATGAACTTTTCCATCACATTCTAATTTATTGAGATGCACCTAAATATATATATATATATATGTGATGCTTAAAATGACGATTTTCAAACCAAATTCCTGGCGATTGGTTGTATCATTCGGACTTTATAATGTTACAATTGTTTCTTAAGCAGCAAATCAGCATACTAGAATTATTTCTGAAGGATTGCTGAATATTCAGCTTTACATCACAGGAATAAATTACAATTTAAAACATATTAAAAAAGAAAACAGATCTTTTAAATTGTAATAATATTTCACAATTTATTGTATTTACTGCTTATTTTTTAATCAAATATGCAGCCTTATGCAGCTCTTTTTTCATATTCATTCATGATGGTGAGTCAGTAATGACTTTTTGGGGTAATCTATCCTCAGAATTTCATGAATGTATTTGAGGGAATGATTGATTTGAGCACTTTTGCATCAGCATGATTTCTAGGTGAATAAGCCCACTGACTCAAAGATAGCGGCAAGGTTATTTAATGACACCGGTATAAAACATGTGTCGTTTTTCAGTCGCCGCTCAAAGATACCCATTGCCTTGATATGCCCCAGAGGAACCTTGGGATTATGGTTTTAATTGTGCCTCGTGGAGGAACAGATTTCCTCAAGAGCAAAAATCATGAATTATTTATATTGGGAGTTTATGATGATGAATGGATGAGACCATGAGTATGACCTTGTCAAACTACCTTATCTGCGTTTCCGTAGCAACATGAAAGAACAGATTGGGTTGGCAGTAGCATGATACTGAATGAAGGTCATGACATTCCTCCACCCCTCTACTGGAAGTTTTAGCTCATAGTTTTCAATGAATTTCTAGAATTTCATTGTTATTATGTTATTAATTATACTTATTGTATATGTAATTATTAGTATGTAATTGTTATTAGATTGTTTAATTATTGCATGTTATTAAAGGAATAGTTCACAAAAAAATTAAAATAAATGTCTCATGTCATCCCAAACGCATGTGTCGGTTTAATTTTCATAGGGCACAGAAGAACCCATTTTTTATCGAGAACTTCATGACGCACTGTATAAAAAAATAACTAAAATAAAAATAAAATAACAAAATTAATTAAATAAAATAACTAAATAAATCGTGTAGTTTGCATTCATAAATGCTAGTAAATTTCACAAAAAAATATAAAGAAATTAAAATTAACACAATAAACACATTGAATTAAATGTGAAGTAGAAAGACTGAACTATTAAGCGTACACCAATATCTTTGTTTTTGTCACAGTTATGTCTGGTTTTTGGTTCGGTTTCCTGTTTCCCCCTCCACTTTCCCTGAGTTCCCGTTTCTATGAGTTTCCATGGTTTCAATTTGCAACTTGATTTTTTTTTTTTACAGTGACTTTTTTGTTAATACAGTTACGGTCAAGTGAACAAATACTAAACCAGTCCTCAAAATTTGTCCATTCACTGTTTGAATATATTTAGGTGCTATATTCAGGGACCCATGGGTGGTGGGCTTTGCTGTATGAAAGTGCCCTTCATTGCCGACCGAGGCAAGCCCCAGTCTTACCCTATTTGCTACCACTAACTGTCTTTCCGTGTTTATAATTTCAAACTTTTTCAATTATACTTGTGCTATGAAAAGGGCTTAGGCATTTTAAAACACAACATAGCATCACTGCGGTTGGGTTGGCCATTCACAAATTCTCAGTCCTCTTTGTCTGGTTATAGCTCGTGTCTTACTTGTGTGCAGGTGCGTGTACAGTCATATTTGCTGTTTACTCCTCCCCGTATGCTGGCTTATCCCTCTTCCCTTTGAACGGATAGTACACTTCTGAAATGAAGTGAAGCTCATCGGTGTATCTAAGTGGGCCATGCTTTAACTTTGAAACAATGTTAAGAACATTATAAAACCATCCACGGTGCA
Organism: Sinocyclocheilus anophthalmus; assembly: GCA_018155175.1. Lineage (NCBI taxonomy): Eukaryota > Metazoa > Chordata > Actinopteri > Cypriniformes > Cyprinidae > Sinocyclocheilus > Sinocyclocheilus anophthalmus. Next base: position 64,052 of record JADLZN010002948.1, read on the forward strand.
TTTCAGTGCCGCGGGGAGGGATGAGGTTTTGTGCCACCAGACTCAATTAATGGTTACCAGTTTAACAAGCCTAGTAAAAATTTCATTTTATTATTAAGTCAAAGATAGCTTAAACAAGTGATCGTCGCGTGTCAGATCTATAACGTTAGTGTTTGGGTTTTGTTTTTTTAAGAAATATTTTTCCCTAAAATGAATAACTTGTCCTTTACTGATAGCATCATATATTTAAAGATTGTAATAAATTTGTAAAGAATGAGTTATTCTAACTATTTTCTATACAAAGGGGGCCCACAGTTGTGTGTAAGGTGAACTGTTGATTACTCCTGTATCTAAATATAAAAAAAATATGTAATATTTATAAAACTGGGTCGCATTTTTTTGTGTGTGTGTTTTTGGGGCTTTTAAATATATTGTAAAGACCTTTTCTTCCTGCGCTTTTTCTACAAAAACAATGTATAAAAATGCTTCAATTCTAACACTTTATAAAAAAAATTGAAGTAAATAATCATCAGCATTTGAATCGAAAATTAGAATAATATTAATAATTAAATATTTAATATTTAGAACCAGCACTTATGTTGTTTTTTGGGGTGTCAAATATAGATATAATCTATATATCTATTATAAGATATATATGCTTATATCTCGGGGGGTCTATCCTTTTTATGAGGATACCCCCCTCCCTCTCTTCTCTCTCGCCGTCTCTCTCTCTTAAATAATATTATTAATAAATTAATTATTTTGCTCTTTTTCCATACATGATTAGAGTCAATATATAAAGCTTTAATATAAATAATTAATAATACTACAATTGTAATATAAAATTATAATAATATGTCATATTTAAAATATGTTCCTGATTTTAATAAAACTATTTTGATCTTTTTAAAAAAAATGTTTATGCATTTTGGGTTTTTATATTAAATATATTAAATTATTCAAAGTCATCATTCACTGAAAATCCTTTCCTTTCACATATTGTGCATTTACATAAGAACTGAATGCATGAACATGAGGGTGAGTGACTAATGACAGGATTTTTATTTTTGAGTGAACTATATATCATTGTGAATGTATGAATCTTGTAGGTGTATCAACGCGATCCTATAATCGCTTGTTGCCGCATTCCAGTCTGTTTGCTCTGAAACAGAAAATCACTGCAGTGAACGGTGATCATGACTCAGTTCACCGGGGCTGATTTCCCGCTATCAAGGACATTTGCACTGTGCTGTGTGTATGAAGGGCCTGAAGCATGGGGAAAGATCGCTGTTACCTGCCACATGATCTGTCCATTACCACCTGGAAAAAAAGGTTTTAATGGGTTCCGGGCCTTTCTCGGCGCAAAACCAGCAAACGTAAGGAACCACACACCTGTTAGTCCCTTCTCCCTAGTCTCGTTGGCTATCTTCTTCTATTCTGCGCCTGGTCAGCGCACGGCTCACAAAACAAGCCTACTCCAAGGCTGTCTGAGTCTAATCATAGTCGGCAGAGCCCCCCCTCATGACCCAACGCTGCCTCAACTCTATTTGTTAAAACTCACTTCACTGCGCCACTCGGTATTGTCCCTGCAGGACTGTCTGTCCCAGCCTTTTTTTTTTTAATCCATACGTATTTGCATATTAATTACTTTCTGTATTCCTGTATGTTGTTTTTGCCATTTTTACAGACACAGACCTTAAAGCTAGCCATTCTGCGGGTTGGTCCAGAAAATAATCCATTTCCTTGACTCCCACAGTTAAACCTTTTTTCTACCCTTTCTCCCCTTCTTGTGCAAACATGGCCCCGGTGGCAGCTTTACTTGCCAAGTTACAAAGAACAAGTCATTTAACACACACCTTGGACTCTCTGTTAGTGTTTACATGCCCTAGCCAATCACAAAAGACAAAAATATGTTTTAGACCCTACGGGCTTTACGATTGACATGCCTTCTTTCCCTGTTTCTGCATCGTCGGGTCTCTGTTGAATAAAAGGCACTTTAGCAGTGGTTAGTTTGACAGGCTTTTTATAAGTGCAATCTTTTCCTTTATCAAATCTTTAAAATGGTACTGGAACAAATCGTCATCAACAATAATGTGCATTGGACTCCCAAGTGTGAACAACGTTGGCCTGGTCGGCTAAAGATTTTTAAAATTTCTTTGAAAGAATCGGCAGGTGGCATTCCCCTATTGATTCAAAACCGTAAATGGTAATCTTGTCGAAAAGTAGTAAATAGACATTTTTAACGATAACGTCTTATCTGATACATATCCACAACAAAAAATTTGTAACTTTGCCGACACACACACACAGCACACTACTGTTCAGTAGTTTTTTACTCACCAAGGCTGTATGTATTTGAAATAAAATACAGTAAAATTATGAAATATTATTACTATTTAATACTATTTTCTATTTGACTATATTTTAAAATGTAATTTATTCCTGTATGCAAAGCTAAATTTTCAGCATCATTACTCCAGTCTTCAGTGTCACATGATCCTCTACTTTGCTGGTTGTTGCTCAAGAAACATTTCTTACTACCAGTGTAAAAAAATCTATGTAAAAAAAAAAGCATTTATTCGGAATAATTTTTTGTTGTTGTTGAAATTTTTTATTTTAGTACTGTCATTTTTGATTAATTTAAAGCATTCTTGGTAAATAAAAGTATTAATTTCTTTAAAAACAAATTAATTAATTAAAAAAATATATTTTGAGCAATAGTGTAATTAATTACTTGTTTACTTGATGTTTGAAACCAACATAATGAAGTACTGCAAGAGAAAATATATATTTCTGAGATAGACTATGTGACAACTAGCCCCGTGTTCCACTATATCTCCTAATATCTCATTATATCACATTTTTCTTACACTACGTTTCACAATGAGATGAATGACACTGAGGCTATTTGATTTCACTTGACCAGGGGCATTGGAGCTTTTGTTACAGACTCGAGTCCCTTTGCTGATTGAAGTAATATTTCAAAATCACTCACTTCTCCAATTCTTCTCGGTTCCGGTGGTACTTAGGGGCATTTTAATTAAATTAGGCTCAAATTGTCTTGCAGTCGTTTTCACTTAGACCATCAAGAATGGGCCTCGGTTTGCGCTCTTTGTGAACCCAATTAAACCTAATATCGTTTTATAGCTGCAGAGCAGAATTATTGAGCAGTCATAATTTATCTGTTCATCTCGGTTAGACAACGTCTTATTCAGACATTATTAAGGAGCGCAATGGAATTCTGCATGTCTGTGAGTTATTGCGTTATCTTTGACCAGTTGGGATGCATCTTGCTGTTATTGTGAAGTAATCCGAAAGTGATATTACAAAAAGTTCATAATATTCGCATGCTTTCAAAATTGCGTTAATTGAGCACTGCTACTTCATAAGCACAAAGTAATTTACTCGTCATGGTCAAATAGCTTTAAAGTGATCATACCATGACTGCATCTGAGATATTATTAGTATTTTTTTTCCGTCTTTACTTAGCTAATGAGAATGAAACATAAATCTTGATCTAACACAAAAGCAATAAAAATGTTAGCTTTTAGTGTTCAATTATCTGAGTGGGTGAGATGGTGTCTCTCTCACAAAATGTTGCCAGTGTGGGAAGTGTGAACATTTATGCTCTTCAGGAACAAGTTTCTGTCTGTCTAAATGGCTTATATAGTCAGACGGTGAATTAGTAATCTGTTGATTGACATTCAGATGGCCTTCACGTGTGAACCTAGCTCTGATTTTGCAGAAAAGTGGCATGTTTGTCAATGCTGGAATCACTGTTAAATTAATCTATGGCTCTGTTTACATCTGGTATCTGTCTCAGGTGGTCTGGACCCAGATTTCTTTATTTACATGCATCTCAGATGGGTCTCCTGTGATCAGATTTAATCAGGGGGAGGTCTTTGATTTCATGAATACATACATTGCTTGCTACAGTATATCAGTGTGCTGCATGCTGATAAAGGGTGAAAATCACACAAGGAGGTCAGATTGTGTTTGATTTTTCTCTTACCAGTTGAATTCTCATTGTTATTTTAGCCTAGCAGCTGTTTTAACTGAATTGTGCATGCATGATTCACATGCTGTGCAATTATTCATTTAGCAGATGCTTTTTAACCCTCAAACTCAAACCCTGCTGGGGGAAAAGAAAATACTTAAAACAGATGGCTTTCTGGTCGCAGCTAGTTTAAGTTGGTTTTACTGTACATCATTAAAACTGGTTTTGCAGCCTGGCTTAGCTTGCATTTAGCTGGTTTGGGTGATCTAAAAAGTGCATGAAATCCCAACAGACCAACCTGAACAGACTGGGAGACCAGTTAAGATCAGGTAAGACCAGCAAGCAAGCTAGGATGTGTTTTCTCTGCACATAAGCAAAATCTGTATTATTATAAGTAGACGTCAGGCATTTCCAAGATCTTTTCTGTAGTCTTGTGTACAATACTGTACAAAAGATTGGGGTCGGTAAAGTGTTTAAAAATGTTTTTGAATGAACTCTCTCACCAAGGCTGCATATGTTTAACAAAATAAATAAACAGATGAAATAAAATATTACTATAATTAAAAATAACTGTTTTCTATTTAAAAATATTTAAAAATGTAATTTATTCATGTGACGGCAAAGCTGAATTTTTAGGATTCGCACTCCCCAGTCTTCATTGTCACTTGATCCTTCAGAAATCATTCTAATATCTGATTTGCTGCTCAAAATAAATGAATAAAATAAATAATACTTATGTATATAATATTGATAGTTGTGTCTGCCGATCATATTTTTTAATATTCTTGCTTAAAATGGTTGTTACTTTATATGTTGATTCTCCCTATGAATAAAAAGGTCAAAATACAGGTGTGGTGTATGAAGGTCTTTACTATTCACTTTTTGATCAGTTTACTTTTCCTTCCTTACATTTTCTAAACGCCTATGTTTTTGTTATATTCTAATTTAGCCCAAGTATTACTCACAAGCATTATTTTTTAATAAAAATAACAATGGTCCTAGTGTCAATCATAAATCTTTTTGTGTGGTTAATGTCATAGCTTAACCTGTCTATATGAAAATGTATTTTAATAATATATTTTCAAGTAGAATTTATTTTCTGTGATGGAAACTAATTTTTAGTAATCATGACTCCTTCAGTACGCTTACCTTCAGAAATCATCTAATATTGGCTGATTTGCTACTCTAAATTACTTAATTAATACCTATGATTATTCTTATTAAGTTTGAAATGTATGCTTAATGTTTAATTTTTTCCTTAAAATTGTGTTACTGTTTTATGGATTTTCTATATTGAATCATAACAGTGTGTTATGAATATCTTTACTATAACATTTGATCAATTTAATGCATCCTTACATTTCTAATTACTATTATTCTTTCTTTTTTTTATTTAAGGGCTAGTGTTCAATCAGAAATCTCAGTTTTCTGTTGGAAATCTGGTGGTTGTGTGGCTTAATGCCATACCTTTTTTCCCTGTTGTCCAGAATAGTAGTTCACAAATCTTTTTGTACCTATTTACACTCTGTGCCACTTGAAAAATTGTATTCTGAAGACCTAAGATCTTTTATTTCTGCTGCTTACCACAGTGTGAATGCATCAAATATGAAAGTATATGAAAGTACTGTAGGAATGCATTTGAAGTGACTTAAAATGGAGACATTTGTTACCAATATGATGATGTCCATCTAAAGCATGTCAAATGACTCTATTATATTATATAAATACTGCTCCACTTTAGCTGTAGCCGTCTCATTTGCAGTAGCTCATTTGAAGAGATCACTTAGGATTTCATTTGTGAGTCTGAGGACTCTCGATAGCTGTGTTTTCTTGAAGAGAAAGGAGATGTCCATTACTTTTTCACAGAGTTTTTTACCAACAGTGTGTCTGGCAGAAAAGCCACCAGCACACCTCCGTGCATAGCTTTCTTTGGCATTTACAGTCTATTTCTTGACAGGGAACTGTGAAACCCAGTTAATTGCTTGCGGTAGTACATTCCTTACATTATACCTCTAAAGGTGCTGTAAGGGATTTTTGGAATAGCACGAATAATAGCAAGCATAACTGTCCCTTCTACCTGAAAGATATCATTGAAATTGGAGTCCTGAGAAATCGCCTGTCTCGGTGACAGCCCTAGGCTCTGTAAATGGCAGAAAAGAGTTGCTTTTAGCCGTTCAGAAAACTAGAAATGCTTCCTGCCTGCAGATCATGTTACACATGCCGGTCACTGTATATTAGACTATATATGTTTTGGTATTATATTCCGATGTCCCACCAGATTTCTTAACTAGCCTATCCAGCAAGACTTTATTGGTCTTTTTGGACTTATAAAAAACTGGTTTTGCATATATATATATTTTTTTATAATTTAAAAACAAAAATAAAGTTATTGGATTCAGAATTAATTTAAAATGTTATGTTTTTGAAGTTACTTTTTAAGTAAATGTGTATATATAAAGAGCATTTTAAATAAAAAAGTGCAAAACATTCAACTTTGCATTTACATGAATGCATTTAAAAATATTAAAACAGAAAATTCAAATTGTAATAATATTTCACAACATTACTATTTTTACCATCTTTTTTGATCAAATAAATGCAGACTTTGTGAACAAAAGAAAATTATTTCAAAAACATTTAAAATCGGATTTTATTTTATTTGATCCTACATCAACTTGCAATGGTAAATTTGCCACCACGGTAAAGATAAAGTGTTTCCTTTAGTCTTTTATATGACTTTCATTTGAATTGCTTGCATTATGTTGGTCTAATGTGGTTTTCAGAATGTTTTTGGATGGTGAGGTTTGAAGACAAAGCATGCGGTTGCAATTAGCAAAACAACTTAGAACACCTTAAACGTCCTTTCAGAGGGTGACACGCTTGACATGAGCAGGGCGCAATCAACCTCATCTCCATGGTAACCCTGAGGCATTATGGGAAAAGAGACAGAAAAGTGAAGGCGATGGTGTTGTGTATTAATGAAGGCTTGTACGAGAGCCAGGTTTGGCCCCAAATCCATCAGCAACATTCTGGCATCACATGGGGAGCATTTATACATCTTTGTGTGTCTAATTAGATCCTTTCCTTATTCTGTGAGAAGGCAGTCCGGTGCTGAGGAGAGATAAACACGGAGCAGGGTGTAAGCAACACAAATCAAGCACACATACAAACAATTCCTCAGGCAGAACAAAACATGCTTGAGCTGTTCTACTGATGAATGATACAAGACCAAAATATGATCAATATTTTAGCAGATGCAAGCTGTATGGATGAGCTTTCTGCTTACTAATAAACTAATCACTAAATGTATGACGCCTGCAAAGACTAAATTAAATAGTAAAATATTGCAGCGATTTCCATAAGAAAAATGTTTTTTTTTTTCAGTAAGTGCATAACCTTTAGAGATTCTAATTTTCTGAACTTATTATTTATTTTTAAGAAGTTTTAATTTAAAGTCTTTAGACTGTCACCAAAATTTGTAGGTCTAAATGCAGTCTAAAACATTTATTTATGCATGTATTTATTTATATATGTATTTATTTATTTACCCCTTGTCTTATTTTTACAATAACATTTTAATAAACACGAATTTTAAGCTTAATATACTACTACTAGCTACTCCTACGTTAATCATAATAATAATTATTATTATGATTATTATTATTATTAATAATAAATGTTTATTGATAAATCTAAATGTTTATAATTTGTATTTACGAAACGAAATCGCATATAATAACAAAATCTAATTAAATTAATGGATAATTGTTTATTATTATATTTTGTTATAATTTATTATTAATAAACCTATAATCCCCATATTATTTGTTAATATTACAACAAAAAAAAATGTCTGATCATTTTTCCCTCATAATAACTTTGATAATAGGGATGAGATATTGACTTTGATTAGATATACAGACATTTGATGTTTTTAAACCAGCTATTTATAATTCTGGGCTAACTTTATGTAAGATGATTGTTTATTTGTGGAGTGGCTCATGCATATTGTATTGCTCCACCGCAGCCGCAGATGGCTGTTTACATTTGTTTGCTTTCTGCTACTTTCTTTTTATATCTTTGAATTCCAAAATCCTCAGAATGTATCCATGGGAAATTTCATCGCCTCTCCATGTCTCCCCCTCAGGAGGCTTCCTGCTAAATGGGTAGACTTCATTCTCTTAACAAGCAATCGTGATCCTCCGACCGCTCAAGAAGGCGTCGGAAAGCAGCATAAGGTAGGCAGATTCACAGTTGTGCCATATTACCGTCACCCTGGTACCGGATGCCAAGTCAAATAGTCTGAGGTGAACTGTGCCGTAATGTGTTTGGATAATGAGAAGCTGTGCCTTTCTGCAGCGTTCTGTGAGCCGATGCCATGCACCACAAGGCTTCCATCAAAGTGACATAGAAACTCTTTGCCAGTCAGCCAATAGCCGTCCTGGAGAGGCTGACAGATTTCTGGGCAGACCCTCCCTCGCTGCTCTCAGTTCTCCAGGGAATCTCTGGAGGCCTGTACTTGAGAGGCAGTAGGCATCCGTAAGTGTGTCATCTTGCATGTCTTCTGTTTGGAGATCAGTAGTGATTCTTCTTCTGTTGGTTTGGGAGAGAGCAGTTGGGGGTGGACTTTGATCCGCTGGGTGTTTGCGTGTTTCCATTGTGTGTTGGTGAGTATTATTGTCTGACACATGACGAAACATGTTGTTAGTATGTAAATATTAATATTCAAGAACTTGAAAGAAATCATTGAGAAAATGGGGCTAGTTGTCACACTAGAAAGATGTCAGATGGGCTGTATAACTCAGTAACTATAAGATTTTGAGTCAGTGACGTCTTAAGTTACTCTTAAGTTTATGTTACTGTCTGTGACAATACCCATGTTAAATGTAATGCTGAAATAATAATACTAATGATAATTTTTAGTGCCTATTTTTATAGGCACAAGTTGACTGAAGCTGCTAGAAGATTGTGTACTCTGCAGTAAAGATGTTTTATAGGCACTAAAAATACTTTTCCACTTTTTAAATATGTCGACATTTAAAATTCATGTGCATATATTGTGTCAAATTACTTGAATTTTTTTTAAAAAGCTCATTATTCTAACAAACTAAAAAAAATGGAAGTTTATTTAATCTTTGATTACAATTAGTTGCATACACAACCATTCATATTTACACGGACATTTATTCATTTAGCAAATGCTTTTATCCAAAGCGACTTACAAACAGGGAACGTCACAGGCTATTTGTCATACATTTTCTGAGAAGTTTGAAATTAAATTAACACAAGTTGACAGAAGCTGCTAGAAGATTGTGTACTCTGCAATAAAGATGTGTTGACACGAAACATCAAATAAATGCCAGATATAATGAGAAAAGTCATACAGTACATAACTTTATTTCAGTTAAATATTTTTTTTTCTTGTTTTCTGTCTGTCCTTCTCTTGTGGTCTCTCCAGAGTCCATCCTATATGAGAGGAAATGGTCAGAGTAAATAATGACTGCACCGTGTGGTGTTCCTGTCACCGGCGGCCCATTGCTGAGATGAGCGAGGCTTTAAGCAGTGGGAGATTTTAGCTGGTCTGCCCCACTGTGTTCTGATTTCTAATACACAGCAGTGTTGTTCCAATTAACATCCCTCTAGTGCCACCAGACTACTAAAGCCCATCTGAACCGTTTGTGTTTGTCAGGGACTGAGTGCGCTGTCAAACTCATAATTGCAGGGAGAGTTCTGACGGATCTCCTTCAGTGAATGTTGCTCTATTCAGCTTAAATCATATTTAAGTAATATCATTCAAGCTGGTGAATCGTTCAAATACACGAAGCCGCAAGCCTCCCATAGTCTCTTGCACACACAAATAATTCAATTAATGGAGCTTCTCTGAATGCGGTTTGACTCAGCAGGGAGGATGTTTGTTTGGCTTTTCGCACTTTCTACATAATCCAGTATTATAGCAAGTCATTTATCATGACTGTGGTCGATATCTTGTGCAGAAACCATATCTCTAACAAGGCCACGTGGGTGTAAACCACAAATAAAACACTTGGCTTAAGTGCATGATGAACATCTGGCATATGCTGTTTGTATATCACATTTGAATATATTCATGTTTAAAAGGATTATATATTAAAACAAACTCCCCAGCCTTTAGCTTTAACTTTAATGGTTTTGTTCATGGAAAATAAAGCATATACAAAGGAATAGTTCACCCAAAAATTTAAATTTGCTGGACATTTACTCACCCTCAGGTCATTCAAGATGTAGATGAGTGCTTTTTTTTTTTTTTTTTTCAATCGGACAGATTTAAAAAAAAATTTGCATTACATCACTTGCTCACCATGGATCCTCTGCAGTGAATGGGTTCCGTCAGAATGAGATTCCAAACAGGAAATAAAAGCAATAATCCACAAGTCATCCACATAACTCCAGTTCATTAATTCACATCTTATGAAGTGAAAAGCTGCATGTTTGTAGGAAACAAATCCATCTTTAAGGCGTTTTAACATTTGTTGCCAAAATATATGTCCATAATCCATAATAATTCTTTCTACAGTGGGAAAAAGTCCACCCCCTATTATGTTTCTATCAGCTGTTTGTTCTGATTGCACCCATTCATTGTAGAGGATCCACTGGTGAGCAAGTGATAAAATGCTACATTTCCTTTCTTTCCTCCATAGATTCCACAGATTTGTGCTATTTTTTTAAAGGGATAGTTCACCCTAAAATTTAATTTCTGTCATTATTTACTAGGTCTCCCTAGTTTTCCCAACCTTTATGCTTTTATGTATTCAGTGAAACTCAAAATGAGGACACTGGAAGCATTTTTGCTCTCTTTTGCATAACATGAACAGGTTTGTAAATTACATTTTTAATTTATGGCTGAACTAAAAGTAGTAGACGTCCAGTAGATGTATGAATGTGGATTTCATAGTTGCCACACTGGAGTTAAACAATGTTTATATCTCTTTTAATGGAATATGCGGTATAGATCAGACAGCTCTTGAATTTTTCTACTGAATATAATATAGTCTGAGAGAAAAATTGAGAGAGTCTATTGACAAACGAGTCTCAGTGTTCACCTTCATTGTAACCCTGGTTCCCTGAGTACGAAAAAAAAAGGGAACGCGACACTGCGTCCTCTAGGGGTCGCTATGGGGAACGCTCTCGTCGTGACCCGTGTCTGAAGCCTACATTGAAAAAACACCAACTTGTTGGCCGGCTACAGCCATGACGTCACTACCGGTGCGGCTACAGTATAAATCGGTGCCGGGAGCTACACAACATTCACTTCTTCGTCTGAAGCTTGCGTTCCAAGCAGCAAGAAACTAGAGGACGCAGTGCTCGTATCCAGCGTGCTCAGGGACCCATGTTACAACATAAGCTCAACCTGGAGCTGTTCCCTTATCATTGGAGACGATTCGAGCGGGTGGGGGGGTGCTGCGTATCTCTAGGTGGGGGGAGTCGCAATAGGAGTGGTGGGGAGACATAGGATATACCCCACTCCCACATGCTGAGGGGAGTCTATCCAGACCAGGCGAGCACTAAAGAACCAACTCTACCTATTGGGCATATTGAGTTCTGCCCCTGGGAACGTCTTAGAGGCGACTGTCCAGTGACGTTATTCCCACGGCCAAGCCTAGGCTACTATACCACAAATACTCTTTTACTGTTAGGGCCCGACTCTGGCCGGGGGGTAGAGCTCACAACAAGGCTTGGAATCAGAACAATTCCTTTAAGGAATACGACCAAGAGCCTAGAATCATACTAGTCTTGGCCTGTCACACAGGCGCAAACGCACGTTTCTCTTTGCATGTGCTGATGGAACTGTCTCAACAGACCCCTAGTATCAACACCCTGTTAAAGTAGGTATCCATAGGATACATAGGAGGAGTGGTGCCCAAGGCAGAACCGGGGTTTTAAACCACTCAAAAAGAGCACGAGGCTGCTGCATGTAGCTCTTACCATACATGTGTTTAGAAAAGTGGGCAAGCATAACGTGCACACTTACCACTTATGTGGATTTTAGAAAGTTGGCAAAGCATAACGTGCACACTTACCTCTTATGTGGATTTTAGAAAAGTGGGCGAAGCATAATGTGCACACACTTGAATACCGTTTTAGGGGTTCTCGTGGCACCCTGAAAGGGCAGCCTATAGATAAAAATAGCGTATCCCAAGACGCTATATCTACGGCTATAATGCAGGAGTGGCTAGCAGTAAATCTGTAGCAAACATCCAGCTCTCAAACGAGAGGGAGCTCAACCTACAGCATATTCCCATGGTGGAACAGCTAGCAGTTATTTAGCTGAGGGAGCAACACACCCAGTTCTTAATTCGAGAAGGGGGCTCGACCTGCAGTATGTTCCAAAGCTGGAACAGCTAGCACTAGTTTACTTAGCTGTGGGGGCAACACAACTAGTTCTCAGTCGAGAAGGGGTGGCCTCGGGCTAGCAGCCCTGTTTTCAATGCAAGAACGCTAGCAGTAGTTTACCTTGGCGGAGGGAGCACAAACCCAGCTCTCAACGCGCGGGGGCTCGACCTGCAGCATGATTGAAAAATCAGAAGGGTAAGCATACTGCAATCTAGCCAAACACTCTCATTCCAGGTACCCCTTTGATAAAAGGGGAGCATTGTCTCAATACTACCACGAGGACAGCCAATGGAGCGAGGAATCTAACTCCTCAGATAGGATTAACGCTCGAAAGAAACATCATTCTCACAATAACCCTCAATGGTGAGGGGGGGGATGCCTCAAGGGGATATCCTGGTGATCGGGAAAAAACCCTCAGGGCGACCCAGATACGGTAGACCAGTCAGGGTAACATTAAAGCGTAAACCCCAGCCTGGACGTCCAGGAAATTTTTGCAGTGACGCGCCGGGGGTCTGATAATCACAAAAACTCCCGCAGAAGCCTGTGTTATGGCCGCCTGAATCCAGGAAGTATGAAACCTAAACCTTACTTACCTTCTGGACATATTTCGACGAGTGAAATAACACTGCAAGTCGAGCACAAGCGCTCCGGTTTCTGACCCTAGCCGGGAAACACTGCAAAAGAAACTAGCAGAAGGGTTATACACAAAACCACCAGTCTCATTAGATACACATACATATTCATATATACATATATTAGACATGGATCGTACTCACCCACCACGGCTCCCGCGTTGGAGCTCTGTCCGGATAAGCCTCTAGACCGGACCTTCAGTAAAGTGGTTACTATGATTAACCATAGAACCACCCAAAACATCATAGTTCCAGCAGGAGACTGTTATGCAGAGATATGGTGGTTTACAGGGGAATTAGGAAGGGGAAGAAAGGGTAGATGTTACACCCCCTGAGAAAAAGAGTGGATACCCAAGTATTACTCTGATCCGAACGAAAGCGCTGCCCACCGACGCCCCTGTAATTAGGCGTCTTGATCCCATCACCCCTCAGGTCCTGCCTACCGAGTCCCCTTCGCGCCCCGATACTTCCTACCCCGTGCCCGCACTGCGGAGAGGAGCGCGCGAGTCCACGCAAGAACTATGAGCCTGTACTGTTCCTCGTCTCATGATCTCAAATCGTACAGAGGGAGCAGACCGGGATGGGCCAGGACCCCCTTGTTGTTCGGGCTCAGACCTGGACCTTGGTGGAATGAAGGTTTTGAAGGCTGCTGAGCGCGTCTTCGCCTCCCTGAACTTTTCGACGACCGGCTCAACGGATGTACCAAAAAGTTCAGAGGGCGAACCGGGGCATCGAGAAGAAAACCCCTTTTCTTTCTTCCCGATGTCTGCCAGGTTCACCCACAGATGCCTCTTCGTCACTACCATAGCTGCCATGGATCTGCCCATAGCAGAGGCAGCCTGCTTATTAGCACGAAGAGCAAGATCCGTGGTGCGGTGTAACTCAGCCATCTCATCAGAAGAAAGTCCCTCGCCTTTATCCAGGTCTTTCAGAAGATCAGCCTGATAAGCCTGAAGCACACCCATGGTATGCAACGAGGCTGCAGCCTGACCTGCTACCGCGTATGCCCTGCCATTCATTTAATGTATCTTAAGAGGCAATGGATGGGCCAATGATGTAGTTTTTGAGAGATGATTCCTCTTCCCAATAGAGAGATAGCTAGCTAGCTTCTCCTTCTAAACAGGGGGCCTTCTCGTCCATGCCGTTTTCCCCTTCCCCCCGCGCATTGCCTCGATATTCGCATAACTGGTATGATGAAACCGATGGATGCGTGAGGAAAACAGCCTTTTCCATTCCTTCTCGATTTCTGTATGGAAACAGGAAGAAAGGAATGCTCACCTGAGCTGGAGGGTTATGGCAAGAAAGATAACGTTCTTCGAGACGACCTCGCGACGCCACTTCCTTAGTCCGCTTCCATGGCAAGTCAAGTCTTGCTGTGGCGCGATCCATAACCTCTAAGAGCTTGTCATATGCAGGGCAGGAGGATTGAGAAGGCTTAGCCTCAGCTTCTTCGCTCTCTTCATCAATTTCCTGCTCTTCCTGGGCTGGACCCAGAAGAGCACTGGCCCCTGGTTCAGATGATGTTAAAGAGAGAACATCTTCCTCCAGTGGCTGTCTCTCGCCCCCCCCCGCCGATGAGCGCGAGAAGGAAAGCCCCTCTCTAAACTCATCGGCCAGGTCCACCTGAGATCCCCACGAGCTCATTCTCCTCCGTGCCTCAGCAGCGGAGGGTCCCGAACCGCGGGAAGCAGATGGCTTCCCCTCTTTACTTGAAAAGAGAGACAACCGAGAACGGAGTTTTTTCATTGGGAAAAACTCGCAGTGCACGCAGATTGCCCCCTCGAGGACATCGCGTGCGTGCTCTTCACCCAAACAAACAACACATATATTGTGTGTGTCATCTGGTGTCAAATAGTGATGACACGGATGCACACACCTTCTAAATGCTCTACTAGTGCTCGCCATAATAAATAGATAGCTCTTACTTTTTCCTTGAAAATGCACGCTTCAAACAGAACAGTCCATGAAGACGAAGAAGAGAATGATGTGTAGCTCCCGGCACCGATTTATACTGTAGTCGCACCGGTAGTGACGTCATGGCTGTTGCTGGCCAACATGTTGTTGGTGTTTTTTGATTGTATGCTTCAGACACGGGTCACGACTAGGCGTTCCCCATAGCGACCCCTAGAGGACGCAGTTCGAAGTTCCCATGAAAGGGAACTTGCTGATATCCAAGCCAACGTGTCAAAATCTCTTACTATGGGCATGTTAAATGAATCTTTAATAGAGCCTTTAAAATGGTGTTGTTAAATTCTGCTTTACTTGGCAGCTTGACATCCTCTGTTAAGAGCGATAGTTCAACATGTAGGTCCAATATACAGTCCTTCCTGGAAGTGAAGGAGACTTTATTGAATTCCACTGGGCTCCT
Source organism: Sinocyclocheilus anophthalmus (assembly GCA_018155175.1). Lineage (NCBI taxonomy): Eukaryota > Metazoa > Chordata > Actinopteri > Cypriniformes > Cyprinidae > Sinocyclocheilus > Sinocyclocheilus anophthalmus. The sequence goes on from JADLZN010002948.1 coordinate 79,398, forward strand.
TTGAAAATAGCAGAAAGTTCCAGACCCAGTGAAGAAAATGTGATAAGTGAATTGTAAATCTCTGGGTTAGAAATATTAGACTCTTGGGGTAATACATTTCTGTCAGACTCAGACATTTAATGAGCTTAAATAGTGGTTGAGTTCAGGGATGCTCCTGAAGAAGAAGAAGAAAAAAAAACAAGATTTGAGCGCAGAACTTGTGTCATACTTCTAACGGCATAAGCAACTTTGGGAGTTTCAGTCTTCAACTTTCATAAGCCTTTGACTCCAAGCAGGGCTAAATGTTCATGCCAATGAGAGCACCATAAAACATGACAGACCAGAGAGGAACATTTTTCACCCTTTTTGATAATTGTGTTTAAGTTGTGCTCTCCAGAGATGCAGGCACGTTTGTGTCAGAAAGAACTTTCTAATGACCAGTGCAGCTTAAAAGTTTTTGAAAAAAAGTTATACTTTTGTTCAGCAAGAATGCATTTAATTGATCAATAGTGACAGTTGAGACATTTGTAATCGTTACACAAGTATTTTTAAGTCAAAGTTTTTAAAGGCCGGCTCGTTTCCCTCGGTTTCTACAAAATATTAAGCAGCACAACTATTTTCAACATTTATGAGCATAAGAGACTTCTTTTTGAAACAGTGAAAATGTTTACCAAACACGCCAATTATACCTTGTTGACAGTGTATAACATTATACTCCCATGTTTTATTTTGTTTTGAAACGACATAGTCCCTCGTCTCTTATGTTCACCAAAGCTGCACCAATCAAACTTTGTGTGTTTTTAACATAAAGGTCTCTTGTGCCGTATTCCAGATTTTTTTTTTCAGTCAGATATATAATATACACAGCATACACACACTAAGGTTGAAGAATAATAATATATTAGCATAATATGTTTTGTTATGTAAGGAAGGTTCCAATCATATGCAAAGTCAAATATTCTCACAGGGCACTTTGAAACCACAGAAAATTGTTTTAAGCCAGACTAAACTCTGACCTTGTTGAAATTAATGCAATTCACTTCTCTTTTTTTATTCAGCAGTGGCTTGCTTTTGTCCTAATGCGTGTACGCTTCATGACTCTAGTCCCTGGTGTCGTCTGTCATCGCTATAGTAAATGTCGGCCAGTCAGGCATGTTCAGTGTTAGACACCTCCTCAGCGGCACTCAAATGCCATATGCAAAGAGATGTCCTTACTGTCTCTTTGTCCTTCAGATGGTCAGACTCGAGAACACACACGTTTCTGGAAATGACTTTAAGCAGATATGCTGTTATATATACAGTATATCTATCTATCTATCTATCTATCTTCTATCTATCTATCTATCTATCTATCTATCTATCTATATTCTAAGTTTAATGTTATATCATGTGTAACGAATCAGCTCATGACAGGAAATATGAATAATTAACAATAACTAGTTATAATTAATTAATTATGAATATTTTAGATCCGCTGTATATATTTAGCTGACCATTCAGGGTCAACTGTCTTGTCAATTCTAGAACGTTAATTTCCTGGTTAAGGGAAATAACTTTCTTACTGTACAATTCTACAAAGCTTGTAGCGTAAATCTGCATGATTAGTGACTCCAGTTATGAGCAAACAATGAACACGTCAAGTGTGATACAAGTAAGGTTTTATTAACTACATAAACACTTAAACTAGTCTAACATACTACATAAACAATAAACTGGTCCTAACATCCTACCATACCAGCATAAACTGGGCTAAGCAGCACAACACACAACACACACAAACATACATATTGTTATAGGAAAAGGGTTAAAGTTTAACTTCAGTGGTGGGTACATGAAAGGGGAGGCAGAAAGAATTAATGTTCTCTGGGACCATTTGATATTCAGCAGATCTGCAGCCTGAAGGAAACATCAGTTTTTTTAGTTCAAACACACCTTTGTAAAAAGTTGTAACTGATACTTAATGCATCAATTAATAAGACTAAGTTTGATACTTGCGAGTCTCGTATGTCTGAAAGAGATTCCTGATGCAATCTTAAGGTTTCCAGTTGATCTTTGCTGAAGTTATTGAGGAGAAAGAACCAGTTTTGAGTCAGAGGATCTTGATGAATGGAAAGGACAAGGCCGAAGAAAGGCTTGGCACAATGCTTTGGTATCCTGAAGCTTTTTCTCACATCTTCATCTTAGCATCTGACCGAACCACCGACTGGGGGCGGTCACATGGTGTGTCAGCTTTAAAGTCAGAGAAGATCCCCGCCTCTCAAGAAGGGCTTATCCAATGAGAAAAGCCGGAATCCCAAGTGGGCGTTTTTGAGATCCTGTGGAGTTTATGACTCTTTGTGTGGAAACGTGGTAATTTGCATATGGAACTTGAATCGAAATTCTTAAAGATTCTCAGGACACATAATATATTGCCTATGTAACATATAATATACACTCTTGTTTAGATCATCAGAAAGCGAATTCATAGATCCACACACGGTATAATGTAAGGTTATATGATGAGTGGTTTATCGAAGCTATGAAATAAATAGTCATATATACAACATTATACAGAAAGCATATATCACAATGGCCTGAAGATATGTGGTGTTCATTCAAAGCACGGTTTTCCTATGCAATTAATTAGTAGCAAGTCCACATTTTCTAACTCTGCCGTTATGTGCCTCTTGCTTCCTGTGAAATGCAGGTGATAGTCTCATCTCACATTCCCCAAGGGTGGTAATGTATCAGGTGTCCAGCGTTACCCGTGAAACCAGGGGCCTGTTCTGTTTCCTGGGGTGTTACAGAGTATTTGTTTAAATCTAGCTAACAAAATATATATTGTGTTTGGGTGGTCCAGACGCTACACATGTTTTAAATTAATGTATCCTCTACACTAAACCCTGCACTTTAAAAAATACTGGATTAAATACAACCCAGTGCTGGGTAAAATAGGGACAAACCCAGCAATTGGGTTGTTTTAACCCAGCGGTTGGGTTAAATGTTTAACCCAACCTTCTGGGTAGTAACTCAACCGCTGGGTCAAAACAACCCAATTGCTGGGGTTGTCCCTATTTTACCCAGCACTGGGTTGTATTTAATCCAGCATTTTTTAGAGTGTACCTTAAACCTAACCACCAACCACCCATGACATTTTAAACTCCGATCTACAACATGTTTAGCTCTTTGGTGGATAGTTTTCATGAATTTTCACATTTCACAGGGATGCTCCACATCACAAGCAACACCGTACCGGGTGAGTTAACAAGCAAGTTTACTAAATCAGAAAAGCAATACATGTGGAGCTGGTTATATGATGCAGATGCCAAAATGTAGTAGTCTACAAGTCATGCACTACAGTAATAGTGTTTTTTGGAATCATGTGAAAATGTTCTTTATTCATCAATAATTAGCCCCTGTAATTATAATTTATGTGAAAAGGAATAAAAGTTGTTGGTGTTTTACTGCCATTAGTGAATTGGGGGAACTGCAGATAAGTGTAAAGAGTTTTGCAAAAAATGCAGGTAGAAGCATGTTGTTTGTTTTTTACAACGAGCCTAGGTTTCAAATAGTAACTTTAAAAATGCTGTGGCACTTCATTAAAAGTAACAATCAGAGGTCTTTCAAAAAACAGTATTACTTTTATTTCCTCTTGATTTTTCAAACAGCTCTGACTGTGGATCTGAGGAACGTTGCATGGGCTTATACACATGACAACAGGGGGAAAAGGTGATTGGCAGCAGTAAACTGTAAAGAAAATGGACTGAAATTGTAAGAACAAAGGATGCAAACATGGAATTACCTGAAACTCAGCTTCATATAAATGCTAACAAACTCAACACTTACATTTTACTACTCCTAGTGTTAATTTCAGCTGAAAACTGCAGTGAAGTATATGTATAGGTACATTTTTGCAGAAGCAGAGTCATATATTTTGATGAACCTGGGTTGTCTCCTCTTTTTTTTCTTGTTGCTATGTTGTTTCACTTTGAAATTTGGGATTAAAATGGACTGTGAGTCGTGTTTTACGTTGATTTTGACCTCATAAACCCTTGAACACTTTCTCTATAGGTTGATATCCCTCTTGCAGTCTATTACACTTCTCTTTATTTAATCTTTTTCCTCGCATTTGAAGCAACATTTTGTCCCATCAGCTGTGGAGAACGTCCTCTTCAACTCTCCCTCTTTCTGTCACGGCCACCCTCTGCTGACAGGAGCTCGCCGTGGGGTCCCTCAAGGGGCCATCTGAAGCAGATTGCCTTGAAGCTGAAAATGCTATGATAAAAGCTTCTCTTTTCATTGCTCCCCCTTGCTTAAAGAGATGCAGTACTTTGCCATACAACCATTACGACTGACCCTTCCCTCCATTTCCAGCAATTTCCAGCGATTCCTGGCTCTGATTAGCTGTGACACTCAGCGAGGCTTTTATCAACAAATGCTTGCTTGCTATTTCAGAAGTACCTATGTAAAAATCTATTTCAAATTCAAGGGAAATGTTAGACACAACTTGAATATAGCTGTGTACTGGAAGACAAATATATATATATATGGAAATGAAGCCACAGTTTGCTAATGAAGAAACTCTGTAGCTCATCTTTTGGGGTTGCTAACAAGCCAGGGGTTGGCACAAGGGACTGAAATGTGTTTGAAATGCTAATGAGCAACAGGCATGAAAATTGCCATTGGTTCACGTGGTATTTGGTGGAGTATACATGAGAGATTACACCTCAACGAGGGAGTGTTACAGTAGTGTGAGCATGTAGAGAATGTGTCTGTATGTAAGGTGAAGTGTTGCAAGGCATGAAGATGAAATGCATTGCAGTTGTTGAACCACTTTAATGTCGATTGGAAACCAGAAACTGACTAGAGTAATAATAAATAATGGATTGCTTGGGGGGGGAAAAGGAATGTTGTAAATCCACTGTGAATTCTGATGTGAGTCTGTTAGCATTTATATGAAGCTCATTTTTGCATCCTTTATTCTTACAATTTCATCCCATTTCCTTCACAGTTTACCACTGCCAATCACCTGTTCCCCCTGTTGTCAAGCCCATACTACATTTCGCATGTCCACAGCCGGGACTGCTAGAAAAACAAAAACAATAAAGCAATAGTGCTTTCAAAAGACCTCTCATTGCTGCTTTCGGTTTTTCAATTTTTGATGGAGTGCCACAGCATTTTTTAAAGCTCCTATTTTAGTTGCCCCTGCTAAAATGTTACATTCTTACAAGTAGGATATTTCAGCTTCTGTTTTTTTCCAAGAACAGATTTAGATCTGCTGCTTCAAACACACGGCTGTCTTGACTCGTGAAGTTAGTTTACACTTTATTTCGATAGTCCACTTTAGACATTCTACTAACTATAAGTAACTTTGTAACTACATTCATTCTTTGTAAACTAATTCTCATTCATTTGCAACTACATATCTACTAACTCTCAGAGTAGACTGAATTAATGCATAGTTAGGGTAGTACAGAATAAGATGGACAAGAAAGTGTTAGAAGATCTTAGACCAACAGTCATACTCAATACTCTCAACGGCTAGTTTACCTTAGTTGAAAGTCTTGCTGTTACATAATGTCTAAAGTGGACTATCGAAATAAAGTGTTACCTGAAGTTCTTCTCTGGGGAGACTGTTACTACATAATTTGAGAGTCACTTGCACCATGGCATCACCAGTTCCCAAGTTGAATGTGCCTAACTCACCAAATCCAGTGCAATTTTTAGATGAAAATCAAAACAGAACTTCATACCTTTATGAAGAAACAGCAAACGTGAGATGAATCCAGTCTCTCACACTTGGGTGAACTGTAAAAGACAAGCGTTTAATAAAAAAAAACATCAAATAGCACTTATCCATTTGTTATCCATTGTTTACATCAGATCTTGTATACTACTTTTAATGTTAAACATTTTTCATTTTAAACAAGTATTAGTATAAGTAAGTGAAAATGAATAAGTGCTGTAAGATTAATAAACCCTGTAAAGATGCTTGTTTATAGAGAGCTGCAGAAATGAACCCTAAAACCCAGAAACGAGTTGACTTTTTTGAACTTCCATTTTCATTGTCTCAAAGCCAATTGTTTTTTTTTAATGGGTTTTGGTTAAATGTCTGAAATATGGTCTGTGGATAACCCACGTTTTGTTCTACAACTTAAAATGCATCAGTAACACTTGTGATTATTTTTTAAGCTCTGCATGTCTCTAAAGTGGTGGTTGCTAACAAGTGGTTAAATAGTCACAGAGCTTATTTTTGCAATAATCCAATAGGCAATGGCTATTAGCTTTCTGTCGAGGGAACCAGAGTAATGCTATATTCTGGGTTGGCTTAAAAAATGACATCATCCCTGCATCACTCTATTAGTTTAATATAAGAAAAAGTTGTTCAGTGCATCACCTTACTTTCAGTCGTAATCATAATCACTCAGACTTCTGACAGTATTTCAATGGGATTTTGCACTAACAGCTGCCAGGTGTCATATCCTCTATTAAAATAGAGCTGTTTTCTCAATTGTTAATGGAACTAAAAGTGCAGCTTTATACATGATAATTGGCTTTTTGAGACCCTACACATAAAGTTGAGAATATGTTTTTGAAGTTCAAGGAATCAAAGATCAATATTGTGTAGCTTTTTGCTCATTAAATCCCAAGTGTTACAGTGAAACAAAAGAAGAAAAATGGAAGAGTTATGCAGTGCATAAATGCGCTACAACTCAAAAAGGATGCAAAAGTCATTTGTATGAATTTTGACCTATTCAAAGTCTACCGAAGTCATAGTTTTGTGTTAGAAACAGACTGAAATGGAAGTTCTTCACTGATAATCTGCTGTGAATGAGTCAGTGAGTTGAGTCGAAAACGTCATTAAGATTCTACTCAAAAGAATGATTCATTCATAAACACAGCATCTCTAAGAAACTCCCATGAATGTGAAAAATCCTCCATAGAAGAAAGTTGCATATGTTTTGAATGACATAGAGGTGAACTATGCCTTTAAGATTCAGAGAAAAAGAAAGAAGGAAATGAAAGACTCCAAAAGGAGGAGGTATGAGGGTGCTCCTGCAAAGAGGGGAATAAAGTGTCAAAGAAAGCAGGTGAAGATGATGGAACATGGCTATACTGTTGTTTTCGAGGCTCCTGTGCAGACAGGCCTGTCAGATCTGACCCAGTTAATATGACTGTGTTGTCCTGCTGTACAAGAGTTTACACTGGGTGAAGTAATGAGTTGAACAGAGAAGACATGACGATTTGACAGGTTCGGTGGTCCGTGTATTTCCCTCTGTCTTGTCGTTCAACACGATGACAGTTCAGTGTTTAGAGAGCTTTGATGAGATTAGCCGTCATTATTAGCTCAAGCACAGGTTAAAACATTCCCCTGAAGCTTTAAAATTAACTGTGCGGGTATTGATTTTTATTCGGGGTGACTGGTTAAAGCCTCTGGATGAGGTGAACCGGAGGCTGTTGTTCCTGTCGAGTCAGTCTTTTCTGTGTTCAAAGCATTTATTCATACTTCATTTAATAATAACTGGTTACAAGTGATGCCACATGATGTCACTGGAAAAATCTGTCATTTTGACGTTATTTTGGTCGAGTCATGGCCATTTCCATCATATCTCAAATCATGTATTTAAATTAAATTTTTGGAATAAAATCACAGACTGTTAAATCTTATTGTTATACTTTTCAATCATTTAAACTAAATTACAGATGGATTGAAAATTTTGTGATATTTACTATGATATTTTTTCCCTTTCCACATTACATATGTATCATATTTCACATCAAGTTGATATCAAGTGCAAAATTGTTGTGATAGAATTTACTTCACAACTGAGAGATGGTTGTCATTTGTGTGTATACAAATACAAATAAATTATATTTTTGCACAATAAATGTTAATTTAACAATGTTATTCATTGTTAATTTAATAAAAACAGTAAAAAATGTATACACTTTTCCTAGACACATTTCAAGAATTAATTGATTAAGCATAAAAATAATAGATATACACAATACCGTAAAAATAGACTCGAGCATATATATATATATATATAAAAAGTTTTCAAAAGAGTTTGAATGTTTGATGTTCATATAAAAGTATATTCACGATATATAGGACAAAACAAGTGGTTTTCCCATGGTTGCCTTATAAATAACAATAATATTTCCAATGCTTTTGACACAGATCCTCAAACCAATGATGGAAAGGTAAAATAATTGTCTGTCTGTAAATGGTGATCACAAAACACGGATAAAAGTCACTACAGTGACCTTTTCTTTATGAGACTATCCTGTCTCTGGAATGCATTTGGGAAATTTGACTCGGCTAAGGCCCAAGAAAAAAAAAAGATTATGTAAGCAATCTCTTTTTCTCTATTTCTCTCTTTGGATTTGGAGGCTCTCTTTATCCTCTGAGCAAATAACATGGCATCTCTCTTCTGTTGGCTTAATAAGAATAAGCAGCTACCTGCCATTCTAATTGGGTTTCTCACTTCTGACTAATTACAGAAGACACAGTTCAGTCCCCGGGCCACCTGCCAGCCATGGCAGAAGGACACTGAGTGTCAAAGGCAGTTTGAGGCAACAAAAACTGCTAAACAGTCAAGAAAGACTTGCATTCTGAACGCATCATCGTCTCCACTGTGATCTTATTAAAGTGTTTATTTTCCTTTCGTCTCTTTTCATGGCAAGGGATTAGCTTCTGTACTTAACTACTGACTTATTTGTCTGCTGCTGGCACCCATTATCTCAGTTGATTTGCTGTTAGGAGGTTCGGATATCACGTGTTTCCAAAGGTGCAGTAACATTTATTTTTTATATGGTCTGATGCTGTAATTTCCAGTACTGTGAAGGAAACAGTGACTTTAAAGTTAAATAATGAATTGTATTTTGCATGTAAGTGCATTTAAAAGTTATATGTTGTATATAAAACAATGCCCAGCATCACCCAACCCAATCAAAAAAATAACACAATCGTCAAGAAATTTAGAAATATAACCCGATAAAATAAAAAAAAAAAATCTACAATAAATATCTTCTCATATAATACCTTATCTTACGCTTTTTTATTACACACACTACTTCAATATATATACACAATAAAACCTAGAATATACACTACATTCAGCATACCACCTTATAATGTGACTGATTCAGACAAAATCCTGGACATTTCTGTAAACTGTAAACAAGCCAAACTTGTTCTATGTTCTAACTTGTAAATGTACTAAAATGCAATGTAATCATGGACAGATAGATGACTGGTGAGATTCTGTCCATTTTAATACACTTCAGTTTAGTTTAGTTTTTTTTTTAAGGTCACACATACTGTGTGTGCAATATAACCTGAAACCAGAAAAGGCCCTTGCAATCAGTTTTCTACAACACAAGATGGCATCTATTAATAACGATCTCTAATTTTTTTTCTATTATTAATAGATTGTTGGTTTTATGCCTCAGAGCTTTTTCTTATTTCCCAGCTGTGACAGGCATGCTGTACTAGAGTAATCTGCTGTTTTGCAAAGTGCTGATAGGACATATACCCAGCCCATCCCGACAGCCGCTTGAGGACCACAATGTCTGGGCCTCTAAGCAAGGGTTTACCCCTCTTAGCCCGCACACGCTGTCCTTTAACACACACTGTCGCTGAGATAATCTCTGGAATGGCACAGCACATGCAGAGCTGCAGGGAATGAATGCCCCACCTGGTCAGGAAAGTGTGTGATGTATTTAATCTTGTCGGCATGAGCAAAAGACACATACGCTGAAATCCTTGCTTATATGTGGATTTAATCATACAGTTTTATAGAGTTATTCATGCTCTCAGTCCCTGGAGAGCTGTAACGGACAGGAGGGGCAGGGCAAAGCTGGACATATGTGGATGATTTATTATGTATTGCACATTACAGCAACATCCTTGAAAGTACATAAATAAATCAGTTGGATCTTTCGTGTGCAGTTTTCTTGTTTTCTATCCCTTATTCATTTATTTATAAAGGTACATTTAACTATCAAAAGGCAATTCTAGCTTTTTTTCTGTCCCTTATATCTATATCTATTTTTATTGCTATATTTTTTAGTTATTTATGGTATTAAGAATGCAGTTCCTTTCCTATTCAGTTCATCATCCTCGGCAGGAATGCATCATCATATCAATTGTGTATAAATAATAAAATATAATATATACTAATAAATAATAATAATATTTATAACATTTTATGTGTATTATTTTTAATTCTTTTTATTTATTTATGCTTAAGATATACCTTTAACTTGAATATTCATCTTTTTTCTGTCCCTTATTCATTATATATATTTATATAATATATAATATAAATATATATATATATATATATATATAATATATATATAAATATCATTATATATATATAATTCTTGTTTTTTGGTTTTTGACCCTTATATCAGTTGTGCTGTTGTTGTTGTTGTTATTATTAATAAGTTATGTTATAAATAGACCTTTAATTATCAACAGACAGTTATGTTATGAAATGGGTAAACTCTGGTCCACACTCCAATACAGTAGGTGGCGATAATGCACCTTAACGTTGGTGCTACCCACCATAAAACTGAAGCAGAAGAAGAAGAAGAAGAAGATGATGATGATGATGATGATGATGAAAAGTAGGGAGAATAAAATCAACAGGAAGATATACAAGAGAACATCATTATTTTGAGGTTGAGATTGGGACATACTGGGTTAAATAAAACAATGCATTTATTGAAAAAAACATCCATCAGGTATGTGTGAGTGTGGAATGGAAGAAGAATCAGTGGAACATGTGATTAGTCAATGTGTCAAATATGAAAATCAAAGGATAAAATTAAAAGATTAATTAAAGAAATATGGAGTGAACATATTAAATCTTAAAAATATATTTAAAGTTGGAGATCAGATAAATAAAGCTTTGTTTAATTTTTTGAAAGAAACTGGTTTAATGAAACAAATTTAACTGAATTGTGTAACATTGTGTGGTATTATTTGGCTAGTTTCACTGTAAAATGCTGCATCCTGTTTGATAAAATGACATAAATCAGTTTGATAGCATATGAAAAGATAGTCAAAAACATGTTGACATTCTCATGTAAACTGTTAATCAATTACTAATTTCTTCAAAAATTCAGTTACGCTTGTTGTAGAGCTTGATCACTGCATTTTTCATAAATTAGTTAAGGTAGTTTATTTGTTTCAGTTACTAGTGACTAGAAACATAGCAAGATATTCTGAATTGTGCATTCTAGTTAGATAGCTGGATACTGTCCATTTGGCCCAAAATGGTTGCTTCATTTTGGCACCCTAATGTCTACACCAGCAGAAGCTTTCGCTCTTTCCTAACCCAACCTCAGCATAAGTTTTGGACTGTGCCTCCTGGTGTATGTGTACTCGCAGCTTGATTTATAATTAAGATAACTGTCATGCTGCAAAGCCCACTGACCCCTTCGCTTTGCTAGCTTCGCTCTCTCATTAGGACAAATGAATGCAACATTGTGTCACGGTATCAAATTAAGCGGTTCGGCTGATCAGTAAAATAACGGAGGAGTTTACAGCCTGTAGACGTCTGCTAATAACAATCTCGCTTTTTTAATCAGACACGTAAACGACCAATTATCCAGAAAAGCATCTGCTGTGTTACATTTTTTTGTGGCCAATACTGAGCCATCTCCAGAAATCAATGCATAATGGTTCTGCGTCGTGTGGGTTACTCATTTCTCTGACTTGAGTGTGCCGGCGGACAACCATAAATTGTTATTATTGCATTTTCGATTGTTCTGTAAAGTCTGCAATCTGGCTCGGGGGGGGGGGGGAAGCAAATAACAACATAGCACCTTCTGAACAATTACATTAGAGAAAACAAGTTGCTTGCAATTGCAAACTTTGACAGTGTTATTGCAGAGATGCTTTTAATATTTTAATATATGCGTGTTTAACAATACGACAGCTTGAAGTTCTTCTTTCCATCCCTCTGCATTTCTGACCTGTAGTCTGTTGAGAGAATTAATTCATCCACGCATAATATGTAAAAATGGAGTCTGCATTCAAACACAAATTATGCTTTTTTCAGCATTTTATGGGGTATCTTTGTCAGGTTTGCTTCATAACAAAGTAGTGTAGGTGGGTTCTGAACTTGCTTTGAGGAGTCAAGAAACTTTATCTCTGGGAATTCTTCACTTGAAATGATTAAGTCATCATTAATGATGAGACTTAGGACACCCACTTCTGAAAACAAACTCAAAAGAAAAGCTTCACAACCTATTAGGGCTGTAGTCTTTCTCTGGAACTTTCTGCAGGTTAATGTGGCATTTGCAACTCCAGTGTTTGTTTATCAAATGTATCTTTCGGAATGAAATTTGTCAGAGGAAAGTTTAGTTTTGATCATTTTGTCATGCAAAGCTAGTCGTATGGGTTCAGAAGTCTTGGAATATAGTGCATTTTTTACATGATTTTTTAGAAATTATTATCTGCCTGATACATTTTTCATGTTTTTGCAGTGGTTGCCACATGTTTGTGTCACTCAGAAAGGATCATATCAAAGTTTGCAAAGGTTTTTAACTGAATTTCACCAGAGTGAAGTTTTGGACGTGCACAGAAAAAAACAAACAAAAAAAAGCTTAGTTTCCCATATGAGACCGCCCTGGTTTGTTAAATGTGGCTTTTTCTCGGGAAATGTTTTTCTCGCAGAGACGAGGGATCATTAGAGACTGTGAATAACTGATGTGTCTTGCTGCCTCTGGTCATCTGCCATCACTCAAGCAGCATTTAATTCTCTTCTGCTCTCTTTCTCTCTCTGTCTGTCTCTGTTTGTTTAGTGGTGCAGAGAAAGTTTGGTGAATATGTGAATAAAGTAGAAACCCCTGTATCGTAAAACTAAAAAGTTTGATTATGAATATGATTAAGACATTTTGTTTAGGTTCATGGATATTTATTAGGTTGCCAATCGATTAAAATGAAATGAAGATAACATGATAAATATAGCATTACTGTAAATCTTGGAATAGGCATTAAGTGATATATTTTTCAGATCATTAAATATAAATCTATCACTGCCCTGCAGACCACAGAAAACCATCCATGGAAGTATTTCAATATATTATGTTAAATTTTATTTTTTTACTGTAATTATTGTATATACTAATGCTACCACTCAGAAGTTTGGGATCATGGGTATGATTGATTGATATGATTATGTATGTATGTATGTATTTAAGTATGTATTTTAGTTTATGAATACATTAATTATGCAATTAAATGATCGTAAAGTTGTGAAATAAGACATTTGGAGTGTTACAAATATTCCTGTTCTAAAAGAATTCTTATAAAATACATATGCAAGTTAAAATCAATAATAAATTATTATTATTATTATACAGTTTCCCCCCCCTGGCAAGAATTCCACACACCATTTTTAACATTGAAATAATAAAATAAAAGTTCATTGAGCAGGCAAATCAGCATTAAATGATTTCTGGATACTTGTACACTGAAGACTGCGTATGATGTTAAAATCAGCTTTGTCATCACACTAAGTAATTATATTTTAAAAATGTATTCAAATAGAACACATTTATTTTTTATTTTTTTAGATAGTTTATTTATGTATTTGTATAAAATAATCAAATATTATAAAATAAAAAACAATATTTATATTTTTCTCTATTTTTTTTCTCAATAAATGCAGCATTAGGGAGTAACCCATTTCAAAAATGTCAACAACAAAAAAAATCTTACAGACTTTTTGAATGGTAGTGTATATCATTTTTAAAAGTGCTTCTTAAATGTTTACATGATGTGCAGGTGCTCTCAGTAGGTGTTTGCCTGCTGCAATAAGATCAGCATTCAGCTGTTCCCTTCATTTAAACTATAAGTGAAGCATTCACAGCTCCAAACATTACAGTTTTAATATTCCATCAAGTACCATTTTGGGCATGCCATTATCCTCTCATTAAGAGTCTCATTATCCACAAACTCTTTTCAGTTTTGTTGTTCGATATTGTTGTTCCCTGTACGCTGGCATTTTGCCTCTCATTATCCTTGGGCAAATATAGTTTACAGAAATGAAAACAATCAACATGAAGTTATGTGGCTAGAGAAGGGTGAAGGCAAAGATTGTGTGAGAAGATGTCTGATGGAAATAATAAGCACATCTAACTAGACATATTGGAAGGGTTTTCTTCTGCCATGAAAGATCCGCTGGCAAAGTAAACTAAATGGATGGGTGTCTCTGTCGTCTCCAAATCGGGCATTAGCAATCTGGATAATTATCTTGTGGTGTAAATAGAGAGCTGGATGTGTAGTGAGGGTCTGCTTGTCCATATACTGCTGGATAATATCAAGCCCAATTTGAGCTTTTCAGACTTTTGGAATCGTTGCCATCATTACTGATGCATGGAAATTTCCATATTTACTCTACGGGATAAATATGAGGTCACTGTGAGGTTATATATCTCACACATGATGCTCTGCTAAGAAGTAGCATACTGTAAGATAATTATCATATACTATGATTATATTGCGTTATCAAATATTACTGAATACTGATTGTGTCTAATAGAATCTGCATTTAGGACATAATATGGGTTCATTGTCGTCTCTCTATCATATTTTTCATTTTACATAAAGTTTCAAGGATGTCGGCTGAGCTGTTCGTGAAAATGATGCTGCATTTTCCGTCTCAGAAATGAATGGCATAATTCACAAGTTCCTCTTTCAGCAAGTGTTTATTCCAGCCTGGCATTGAGAACACAAGTTATGGGCTGGATTTCAATGGGTTTAACCATTATTTCACAAGCATTTTAGCATGAAATTAGATCTCTCGGTAGCAGAAGGCAAACAGTTTTTTTATTGAATTCCGCTTGATCTCTTATGCTTCAAGGCCTTGTAGCTAATAATGTGAATTTAATTGATATCACAGGGCACAGTGTACTGGTGTGATGTGAAATCCAGGCATTAATAATGGCATCGACAGAAGGCTTCTAAATGAAGTGGCTAATACTTTTTTTTATTGTATATGAGTCATGGGCAAATATTCTGGTAGACGGCAGGAATATTTCCATACTGAAGTTAGGAGACACTGACTAACCAATACTTTATATCAATAATCCAATCCAATAAACCAATACTTTAAATCAATAATTTGAAATAAACAGTATATTATTTCTAAAGCCTTGTCTTTTCTCAAACCTTCAAATCACATCTGCCAATATAATGGCATATTTTAGATTAGCCCTTTCCAACAAATATTGAAATTAATTGCTAGTGGTTTATTAATTATTTAGCATACCATGCAGTTAATTCAATTGTATATACATATTAATTATATATAACTAATTTACAGCAGTCACATTGAATATAAATATTGTAATGCTATTGTGCCATGTTTCATTTGTAAAATAAATGTACTTTATTTCTATTAATTAAATAAAGCCTCATGACATTTTATGGTAATCATGCTCTCTTTGACGTGAGACTGCAGACAGTGTGAATTGAAAGATGTATTACTCTACACATTTTCCACTGCATTATTCTCTGAAACATCAGGGAGCAGTGAGGAGAAAAATATCAGCTGAACCAGCAGCTCTACACTTCTAGATTGCCAAACTTTGCATTTACCCTACCCAGATAAACTATTGCTCACTTGTAGTTGGTGTTATGTAGGAAGTGTACACACACACACACACACACATACACACAAAGCTGAATTTTCAGCATCATTACTCCAGTCTTCAGTGTCACATGATCCTTCAGAAATCATTCTAATATGCTGATTTACTGCATGGAAACTGTTATTTGTTAAATATTCTTGGAAACCATGATGCACTGTTTTCAGGATTCTTTGATGAATAAAACGTTAAAAAGAACAGTGTTTATTAAAAATATAAATTTTGTGTTACAATATACACTACTGTTCAAAAGTTTTGGGGTCAGTAATTTTTTTTCTTTCTTTTTTTTTTTTAAAGAAATTAATACTTTTTTTCAGCAAGGATGTGTTAAATTGATACAAAGTGATAGTAAAGACATTCTATTGTTACAAAATATTTATATTTTAAATAAATGCTGTTCTTTTCAACATTTTATTCGTCAAAAAACCCTGACAAAACTATCACAGGTTCCAAAAAAATATTAAAGCAGCACAACTGCTTCCATCATTGATTATGAATCAGCATTTTAGAATGATTTCTAAATGATCATGTCACACTGAAGACTGGAGTAACGATGCTGAAAACTCAGCTTTGATCACAGACTATAAATTATATTTTAAAGTATATTCAAATATAAAACAGTTATTTTAGATTGTAATAATACTTCACAATATTACGTTTTTTCTGTATTTTTGATAAATAAATGCAGGCTTGATGAGCAGAAGAAACTTCTTTTAAAAAAACAATAAAAATCCCAAACTTTTGAGCTGAGTGTTGTGTGTGTGTGTGTGTATGTTTATATGATATATATATATATGGTGGCTATGGGGGCCATGCAAGAAATAATTCTTCGGCCGCTTCACACGTTACATTCTCCTTTCGCATGCCTATATTTTACCTCTCAATACATTTTGTTTCACAACATTGTTCTGCTTACACACACATCGAGATATAAGTATATATATATATATATATATATATAGTATATACCACTTTACTTAAAAACATACATGTATTCTGACTTTCACGCACATATATTTACACTTCCACACATATGTATTATTTTTTACATACCTACATTCTAACATTCATATATATATATTGTTACAATCACATATGTATGTTTCTCACTCGTATGCATGCATGTCTGATCTTTCCTTTTTATCCATTACTTCATATTTAAGCAGGAACTCTCTCTCAAACCAGAAAATACACGCAAGACTTGCTCAGCTCATCCTAACGCAACTATACAGTTATGCTATTCAAAGTCATCCTGTTTTCTTTTCAAGTACATTTTTTTATTTTAATTTTAAAACATCGCTATGTAACCCACTTGTTCTACAGATCTATGTACAAAGGATGCGCTGATCAGGATTTTTCGTGACCAATTCCAATTTGCAAATTTTATTTTCGGCAAAACAACCTTCTGTTTTAGATAGATCTGCTTTTAACTAGTTGTAATGATTTAAGCCCAGTTCATTAAAGGCTTTTTACCTTAGCACGCGAGTGTCTTGGAAGTATTTTGTCTACATAATTTGATGAATTTGTTCTGTCTGGTAGTCTACTGTATTTTATCTGCTTGTGCGACTATTCTCTCCTCTTTGTGTCCGTCTTAAGTGCATCTGTCTTACAGATAATATATCATGATGATCACTACGTTTGTGTTACTGAATTGGTATCCTGTCAGGAATAACCTTCCCACACTGTTTATGGGCCGTTTTTGATTACTGTCACACGGTGTCTACACCGAATGCGACCACTGTCATCGCGCTGCGCTGTAACAGTCTAGTCTACACCGGATGCGACAAAGTGACCATTGCAAATCATTTTAAATTTGTGTCAGTACGTCATAAATAGAACGTGGCATCAATTTACTGTCGGGGATTTGGCGTGTTGCGCCACATCCAGCGTAGACAGCATGATTATAATGGGTTCATAGGCGTAGCTTGACGTTTGAGTTTGGGGGGGCCAAACCAAACTGGGGGATTTGGTCAGACGTACTTTTAAACAGATTTTAGTTTTGCTATAGTAAATCTACAAATTCACTCCACAGAGAGAAGGTGGCCAGTGCGGGGGTTGGCAGGTAAACACAACAGGCCACGAATGTACAGCTCGCTTCTCTTTGCAGATAAACTTAGCAATTAACCACGTTGTAAAAATGCACAAGAAACATGGTATGGCAAAATTATCGCAAAAGGAGGCTTTTATAGCAAATCAAGCAGGGAAACTCACCAGTTTTAAAACAGACATTGTGGACTGATCAAGTTAATGCACCAAGAGGCGCAATTTTATTAGTCTTAGTGATAGACGATAAACAGGTTAACTCTAAAACTTAAAAGGTTGTTCGGTGAAAATTAAATAACATTTTTGGGGGGGGGGGTTTGGGGGGGGGGGCATGCAATGGTCGGCAATAAAGTAGTGTGCGGCTAAACCGGCTGTGTCCTGTGGATCACCTTTATCTGATTGTCCGAGTCCGGGATCATTAAGCACGGCATTAATATCTTCACCTGAGTGTTTCGTTGTCTGCAGATTTCTCTGCAGTTCGTGTTCGCAAAACGCGGAACATCATTTTATTCCACACAACAGCCAAGCATTACCATTGACTATTATCCACCAAAATGCAGATTCGTCACATGACAATTCTTACGCAAATGAGATTGAGGAAGACGTTAAGTTTGTTTTGATTTATTAATCTATTTACAATAACAATTTAAAATGTATTTACTTTTACGTGTTCACTTTTACATGTATTATTAACTGCATTATGTACATTTTTACTTCATAGAGAAAACTTTATAAATAAATATAAGTAAAATTCTTAAATCGCTATGGGGGAGCCTGGCCCCCCCACGCCATGGTTCTATAGTATTTGGCACATCATGCGCCGGTCGCGTATATTTATATATAATATAGATATATATATATATTATATAATATAGTTTATAAATATATTAAACAAAAAAGTGGCGTCATATTTTACCGTGAGGTCATTACGTATGTAAAAAGTAAATAATAAATTTGATGTTATAGCATTTATTTTAACAGTTACTTCTGTAAAACCTGCACTAATTTACTTAGTTTAATTTGCATTTCATCATGCATCTTTTAAATGATGTCTTTCCAATGACTGGGGACTGCTGAGCGGCCATATATGAAATCAGTGTGTGAAAAATTGCTTTGATGCTGATGCTTACTGGACATATGTTACAGACGGCCATTTTATCTCTGACAAAGTTTAATTACTTTTGGCGCTAGTCTCGTTAAATCAAACCAAGCCAGCTGCTCCCAGCTGCCGATATAAACCATGCACGTCCCCACCAACTGCTATCTTTACTCTCAGGAGATAGTGTAGCTCTGGATTTCAAGATATTTTAGTTGCTGGACATTTTTTGATATTTTCCTTGACATGTTTTGGGTCTCAGTGTGAAGATAGACCATCTGATGAGTATTTGTGGTTGCAGTTTGAAATTGAGAAACATATTATGTTGGGGTTGATGATGCTCATTTAGATGTGCACAGTAAACAAATATTGACTATATCCGGAATGGAATATTAGCTTTCTACAAACTGAATACTGCACACACTCTCAGGGAAAAAAAGTGCAATTCTGACACTGGGGCGGTATCCTAAGATACAAAAGCTAAAAGGTACATATTTATACATAATTTACCCCTATATTGCTACCTTAAAGGTACGTATTAGTACTTTAAAATTGCATATTATCTCCTAAAATGTACATGGTAGTACCAAAAGTGTACACTTCCGTGTCGCCCCAGTAACAAGTTTTTTTTTTTCTGAGAGTGCAGCCATACTTTTAAATATGCAATGATGAGCCTTTTTTAACAGAGTCGTATGGTAGATTACTAACGAATGACCATCATATTGCTTGTGAATGCCGTTCAGTTATGAAATATTTTTTTAATGTTGTGTAACAATGTGTAACATGTTTGACAATTAAATAAGAAAACACAATCGTGATTGTATTTGATAGTATTTGTAATAGTCTACACTGTTTCAAATTAGTATATGTATATTTGTATAGTAATAATAATGCTGAATTATTATTATTCTTATTATTATTATTATTAGTCTACACTATTAGCAATAGAAATTATACACAATTTCTGAATAATAATATAGCTCCCACCAGTATAGACCTCAGAACACAAAGAAAACGTCAGCAATTTTCAAAATAAATTGTCACATTTCATGGCACTGCACTACCTAGTGTGCTTTTTTTTAACATTGACATCTGACATTGACAGCTGTTATGACTGACTGTTGCGCTTGTTGGCAACTTTGACATAACCTAGAAATCCTGCAGTTGTGGCTTTCAGACCTGAGATGCAGCTGTCAGTAAATCACTATTAAGAAAATCTACTTTTATTAACACAAGGCAGATTGATTGATTGATTGATTGTTTATTTATGTATTTATTTATTTGTTGTGGTTTCAAAAACATTCCACCAATTCCTCAATATTTTGTTTCTTTCTCTCAAATAAAATGACAAATTTAGGACTGAAACAACTCACATTTTATTAGATTTATTAATGTTCTCTACAATACAATGAGCACTGTTGTTTCATTAAAATGCAATTGCAGAGAAAATGTGGAATTTGTAATTTTACAAGACATTAACTTAAGCATGTCTCATTTTTAGAGCCGCAAACTTCATTTATTGTTGTCTCCTGTCACAAGCTTACTGAGAGTGTGAAACTGCCAACAAGTTAATTAATTATTGAATTGAATTTTTATTCTTAGTATCTTTCTTTCTTTGCTCTGACAGAGTTGGCTTGTGTGAATAATTTTTCAGTGCTGCTTTGCCAAATGAGCTTCCTTGTTTTCTGTGCACTCTCCTCAACTGAGAGGAAAATTAATTCTAAATAGCCGCCATAGAACATAAAAGTCTAACGCTTCAGAGTCAATCAGATGTCAGACTACAGATAAGACGCTGCATCAAAATCTCAGTGGTGTGTCATTCATCGGAATACTGTCCTCCTCCTCTTGCATCTTTGAAAATGCCTTTCAGAGCCAAGGGAGTGTGAGGAAATGGACATAATCAAAGGTTTTGTTGTCTTTGCCAGCGCAGGGGTAAAGTGAAACAAACACAGGGCAGAGAATAATGGAAATTACTTACGGCTTGATAGGAAGACAGCTGTGTTTTATAGGATGCATTTCCTTTCCATTGTGTTATATACTGAATATGTTTAGAACATTTTATGTGAAACCGTAAACATTAGACACTTTTTACTCAAAATCAGTCAATCAAAACAGAAACGATGAGTGCAGTTTTTGATATTAGAATGCATCTATCTTATATTTGTTTTTTAAATTTGAAGGTTTATTTGATAGATTGATAGACTGAAGGATAGATTAAACAACAGATTGATAGATTGAGGGATTGATTGAACGATGGGTGGATGGGTGGAACAGTTGATTTGATGAATGGATGAAACAATTGATTTTATGGATGAAACGAATGATTGGATGGATGGATGGATGGATGGATGAAACAACTGATTTGATGAATGGATAGAAAAAACAAATGGATGGAACAATTGATTGGATGGATGGATGGAACAATTTATTTGATGAATGAATGAAACAATTGATTTGATGAATGAATGAAACAATTGATTTTATGGATGGATGGATTGAAGGATGGATGGAATAATGGATGGAACAATTGACTGGATGAATGGAACGACTGATTGGATGGATGGATGGAACAATGGATTTGATCGATATTAGAATACATTTTGATGGATTGAACGATGGATGGATGGATCTATTTTTCTATGCCATAAAATTGTTTAAATGGTCTTTTTTAAGTTTGAAAGTTTATTAGATAGATAGGCTTATTTGATAGATAGCAGTTCATTGTATGTAGCCAGTAATATTACAATGCGTTCTTTTTTTCTTCTCATGTGATATCTCAGAATATCATGCTATGAAGCTAGTAGGGTTAGAAAATGCTGAAGCTTGATGTGCGACTAACATAGCACCCCACCCCCTCCATATATCTAGTGTGCTGAAATGTCAGTTGTTGTTTTTTTTTTTTTATTCCCAGAGATGGTGTTGCTTGCCCCAGAAATGAGTGCAGGCACTATTCATCTGTGACCTACCTTTCCATTTCAGAACATCAAGACAAACCTGTGCTCACTGCTGTCGGAGAGTAGCTCAATGCCTCCACGCAAAACTGGTTGGGTGGGGGGGAAATGATGAGGAAGATGGGATGAGAAAGTTTTCTGCATCCAGGGGCGGTGAAATAAACACAGAAACTCAAAGACGAACATCATATGAGGTACTTGAGGTGGATGAAGGGGAGGGTTATGACAAGAAACTTCAGACAATGCTTAAATTCTCCATGAGATCCAGTAAAGTAGATTTGAGAGGAGAGCTGTTTGATATCCCGGTGATGAATGTGATGGCTGTCTACCTAAAATATGCCTGTCCCTGATTTGAACTTTAGGATCAGATGACTATCTCAAGGAGGACTTCAATGATGAAACTCTCTCCCGACTTGATAGGTGGAAACGCTATTGTAAATGGCAGTGAACAAGACCTTTTCTTCTTCTTTCTGGGTGTCTTTTTGAGTTCATGGAGAAATGCATATCCATTAAAAAATGAAACGGGCACTGGAAAAGTTTTAAAACACATTAGGTTATAATAAACCAGTTTAAAACTTTTTTTGAACTTTAAATATGTCTTTGTATTATGGAAGTATAGACCTTCAGCAGACAGCAGGCCTCAGCATCCATCCATCCATCATTTTATCATCGTGTTCTATCTATTGTTCTTTTGTTCTATTTATTGTTCTGTCATTCTGTCAATTGTCAATCCACGCTACATTCTACTGTTCTGACCATCCATCCTTCCATTCTTCCATCCATCCAGCATCCATCCATTGTTTTATCTTGCATTATATTGTTATATCATTCATCCATCCATTATTCTATCTATCATCTATCTATCTATCTATCTATCTATCTATCTATCTGTCTGTCTGTCTGTCTGTCTGTCTGTCTCTGTATGTCATTATGTCTACCATCCATCCGTTTGTCTGTATGTCTATCTATCCCTTTGTCTATCGTCCATCCATCCATCCATCTATCCATCCATGCATCTGTCCGTCTATCCATTCATCCTTCCATCTTTCTGGCTGTCTAGCTGATCTATCTATCTGGTCTTTCGTCTGATTGTCTGTCTGACGTTTATTCTATTTTGCGTAATGTCATCAATGCTGATTGACTGATGGCATTATGACAATATGCACTTAATATATTTTCAAAGGCAACAGACAGGGAAAAGTCAATTGACACATGTCTATTTCACTCTGTTAATGAAGCATTTTTGGGTTCACTGCCAGTTTAGCTCAACTGACAGCAGTCATAATTCATTTTTCAAAAGTCACATTTACACTAATGCACTAACAGTGGGGGTAAACTGGGCTAGCGTTCCAGATGGTTTAAAAGCAGAAATATGAAGCATTTGTTTTTGTCGAAGTACTTGAATTTTTGAAGTCAGAAAAGTTTTCTAGGCGAATAAACTTGGTGTAATGAGCTGTTGTACTTCTTGTGGGTGAACAGTGGATTACAGTCACTTTACTTCTATCTTGGCATGACTGGTTATAACTGTACACATATTTTATAAGCTTTAAGTTTAAAATAAAACACACTTTTCTAACTCTTTAGAATTGTTCATACATCTAAAAAGTTAATTAGACTACAATTAGACTGCTCTGATAGACATATCTTTTTTCTGCTCTACTTTAATCTACTGCATCAACTATCACTGTCAACCAATCTAATCCATATTAAACCATCTGCATGTGTAGTGTCACATCGTGAGAAGGGCATATGTGATTAATAAACCGTCACTACCTCCCAAAAGATGGGTCTGCACGAGGATGTGTGGAGTTTTGGCATGCGTGTCAGCCCATATTCATCACACCCATAAGTTACAGTGTCTTTGCATCATTCTCCACCCCTCATGTTCATGTTGAGCACCATGTTGCTATTCATCATATGGCCATTTATTGATGCTCATGCGATCTCCATCAGTGTCTGGCGCTATTCATCACTCTCTGTGCTGTCGGCCGAGCAGGAGAGAAATGTGAGATGCACAACTTGTTAAAAGATGAAATATGTATGGCTCCATTCATTGTCACAAGACTGACACTTCCTTTAGTTGTTAATGATGCTCTTATTTTTGGTGTGCTATTCATTCACAATGAGCTTTCAATCACAAATAATTATTTTTTTATTATTCAAGACTAATGATCTTTCCAAACATTGCTCTCTCAGACAACATTGTTAGTGATTAATTTATTATATACAGCATATGTCTGTAAAATATACATTACCATTTGATTCTCTTTGTTCCTTTTTATTTGTTGGTGTTGTTTTGAGTTTAGAGTTGGACAGTTTTGTTCTCCATGTTTTTGAAAGATATCTAACATTCCCATTTATTTGAGTAACATACAATAAAACAGTATATATATAATCAACCGGATTAACAATTAACAGCCAGTATTCCAGTCTTCAGTGTCACATGGTGTTACTATTATGCTGACTTAGTGCTCAAGAGAGAGAAAAAAGTATGTATTTAATTTATTTTTAACACCGTAAAATGTCTTTACTCACACTATAGATACATTTAATGTATCCTTACTGTATAAAAGTATTATTTAAAAAAAAAAGCATTATTGCAAACTTTTTTAACAATAGTGAATCTAAAACATTTACTTGAGCAGCACTGAATAAGATATTATAACTTGTTTCTTACTAGCAGATTTGTTGTAATAAATGAGGTAGAACAAGTAAAAACAAAATTATTTTATATTTTAATGTTGATTAAATATATCACCACAAGCATAATTAAATGTCTTACATATATTGTTTATACCCACCTTGCTTTGCAGTCTCCAACACATTGACATTCAGATCCACAAGATCCATAAATTCAACTGCTGAATGTTAAACAGACGCTGATTGTAAATAATTTGGCAGCAGTTTCCTGGGTCAGTTGTGTGAACTAAAACCGCTCCCTCTTCATATCGAGTCCTTCTGTTCTTCCAGATGCCAGGGCATGGAAAGAAAAAGAAGTGCTACAGTATATGGACATAGAAAGAGAGGGAGAGAGAGAAAAAAACAAAAAAAAACAACAACATTATGAACCGTGTCATGGTGCTTCTCAAACACCTTTACCATCTTGCTGCAGAGTTTGCACAAAATCTGACAGACATGGAGTGAAACAGTTTGCATATTATTATTATTTTTGTGTGGTAAAAGCAGATAGATAGGCATACAGGACTAATTATGCATTGCATAGTGATAGACTATAGTTTTTTGTTGTTATTTAGCGTTATGTGAGAAAGTTATATAAAATGCCTTTTTCTTCTGGGGGCCTTCAGCCTCATTGTCCCCTAACATGCTCCGTCTGTCTCCCAGTTTCCAGGAATCCGCAACTCAGGACCGGAATAGAGCAAATGTGAGTGATAATGCAGACGTGAGGAACTGACCTTGAGAGATGGATCACCCTCTGAAAAGCGAGCCTGTAGCAGGAGCGTAATAGCCACAAATCAATACGTTTAAAAGGCAGCACATTCCTCTATGGTGAGACGGATCAGCTGGGTAAATTCAAGAGATGGTTATTCAAATGTGGAGATCAGTGTTAGGGCTTATTTGGTAACGGATGTTCTCGTCTAGCTCCTCGCAGACTTGAAATGGCATTCTGGACAATTAAAGTCCTTTAGACTCTCCTGTTGACGCTGATTGGAGTATAATTAGATGAAGGACATATAATAGCCCAATGTGTGCAGTCCATTTAGACAATGGAACATTCACATTACACTTTACAGTAATACAATGTGCTCTGCGAGTACAAACGTCTTCGCAGAAATGCTTTAAAGCTTTATTGTGATTAAGGAGGAGAGACGATATGAGGATAAATGAGATCATCTGTGCTTTTTGGCTGGGGTATCCTGCTGCTGTTTTTTTATTTTTTAGCGAAAATTGTTTGTCTCAAAGAAGAAGGAAAGATTATAGACACTGATAATCATAATGGACATGAGAGTAGTGTATGAGTCTGCTTTTGACTCAGACTGACTGTTTTAAAACCTGGTTTAAGCTTGTACATGTAAGTGTGCTTTGGAACATTGATCCTTAGCTGGTTCAGGCTGTTCAGTCACAATGCTGATAAAACCAGCTTGATCGCCTTAAGATACGACTAGTTGGTAATTGGTTTGTTGCTTGTCCAAGATAGTTTAACAGCTTGCACTGTCTAAAAACCAGCTTATACATTTGACCAGCAAATAGGCCAGCTAAACACCAGCTTAGACCAGCTCCAAAACATCCACCAGCTTAAATGGCGCTGTAAAAAAAATTACAGTAAAATATCTTAATTGAAATAAAGTGCAAAAACAATAATTTTACAGACATTTTCATTAAAGGTTTTACGGGAAACAAATGTTATTTTACAGATTTTCCTTGTTTCAATTACGATGTTTTACGGTCACACTTTATTTTAAGGTGTCCTTGTTACAGTGTAATTATAAATTCAAGTACGGAGTAATATTAATTAAATACATGTACTTACTTTATGGTTAGGGTTAGGATTAGGGTTTGGCTTAGGGTTACTTGCATGTAATTATGCATAATTAATTCTTATTATAATAGTAAGTACATGTAACGT
Source organism: Sinocyclocheilus anophthalmus (assembly GCA_018155175.1). NCBI lineage: Eukaryota > Metazoa > Chordata > Actinopteri > Cypriniformes > Cyprinidae > Sinocyclocheilus > Sinocyclocheilus anophthalmus. Next base: position 105,703 of record JADLZN010002948.1, read on the forward strand.
GTAACAAGGACACCTTAAAATAAAGTGTTACCCCTTTTTACAGTGTAAACAAATGGTTTAAAAGTTTGGCGTCTATAAGAGTTTTAAATGTTTCTGAGTCTCTCACCAAGGCTTCTTTTATTTGATTAAAAATACAATAAAAAAGTGTGATATTGTGAAAAATTATTATGATTTAAAGGGGTCTTATGATGTTGCTAAAAAAACATTATTTTATTTGGTGTAATGAAATGTGTTATGCGGTTTAAGGTTAAAAAAAACACATTGTTTTCCACATACTGTACATAATTGTTTCGCCTCTATGCCCCACCTTTCTGAAACGATTTTTACAAAGCTCATTGGTCTGAAAAGCTAGGTGTGCTCTGATTGGCCAGCTATCCAGTGCATTGTGATTGGCCGAATACCTCAAGCGTGTGACGAAAATGTCACGCCCCTCACCACACTGTGATGCCTGTCCGGCCGGAGCGACGAGACAAAAAAACATGAAAACCCATTACAAACAAAGCATTTGCTGCAACCAGTGGGGACATAATTACTGACTATAATGACTTATACTATCTTTTTACGTTGCATTGCGCCGCGTAAACATAAAACAATGTCTGCATTGGTGATTGGAGAAATGACAAACAACAAGCACTGCTCAAAACTGGCGTTTGAATCGTCAGTGGCAAATTCTTTAAATATAACAAACTTACTTACAGTCTGCGAGTCAGAACAACCTGCATTGTAGTCTACTCTACCAGGATCAGGAAACATTCCTCCATAAAATGTGCTGCACACATTTGGATATTTGGGTTGAAGTGTTCTGGACCAGTGTTGTAAATAAAACTTAACCACTGATTTTTAGTCGTGCCCTCTTTTGGAAGGCCAAACAAAGTATTTCACAACGAAACACAGCGTCACACACGGCAGCCTTGAGTGAGTGAAGGCCGGAGGCCTAGAGTGAGGCGCGGCATAGAGTGAGCGGAGGCCGGCTTGAGTAAGCAGAGGCGGGCGGACTTGAGAATGGCACGGCCGGCGGATTCAACAAAGGAGCATCCGGAGGGCTTGCGGCAACCACATATGATGACCCCGGGCTGGACTTCGCTTCGTCCACAGTGAAAGCCGATCTGAAGTTGATGTATTTCCTCAGCGACCAGCATGGATCAGCTCTAGGCATGACGAAGCGGATATCGTCCTTTTTTGGAAGACCGAACAAAGTAGTTTCGCTTTCACAACGAAACACACAGCGTCTTCACAACATGGTGGCGGCGACAACAACAATACTACAGCGAGAATAAAAGTTACGTCTTCTTTCTTTGTGTGAACATTTGGGGCGGCGTTATGCAAATCTTCCCACATCGTGATGTAGATATGTGGGGGCGTGTTAGAATGAGGCATTTTAGGTAGGTATGGCTGACTCTTAACTTTTATAAAGAATATCTCTTTGGATTTGAGACTTTAGTCTTTGCAACTTTACAGATCTTCTTTATTCACCAATAGCTTGTAACACTCCAAAGAGAAAGGAAAAATTGAAATCGCATCATATGACCCCTTTAAAATAATGGTTTTCTGTTTTAATACATTTTAAAATATAAATTATTTCTGCGATGTAAAGCCCAATTTTCAGCACAATTACTCCAGTCTTCAGTGTCACATGATCCTTCAGAAATCATTCTAATATGCTGATTTGCTGCTCAAGAAACATTTCTTCTTATTATCAGTGTTGAAAATTGTTCTGCTTAATATGTTTGATACTTTTTTTCGGCATTTTCTCATAGAAATATTAAAAGTGTCTTTACTGTCAGTTTTGGCAAATTTAATACATACTTACTGAATAAAAGTTCATTTAATGGTGTCTGATAACACAATGATTAAAATCAACAAACTTATTTATTGCCCTGAAGGTCCCTCTCAAACGTTCACTGCCCTTCCATGAATACCGACACTGGGCTGAACTGCTAATTAAAACAGGATTAGGTCTGTGTGTTATGATTAATTACCTCACTGAATGTAATTCAGCTAACACTGATGATCCTCTGCTCATATGTCATGTTGGAGACTTGAACCATTCATCAAGAGCAAAGGGTCAAGCACAAAGCAGAACACTGATGGTAAAACCGTGTTTCCTAATTATGTCTCATACGACAGCGTCAAGTGGCCTAACTAACACACATACACATAAACACACTTATGCACACACCTCTCTGTCTTGTTCGACTTCTGATATATGCACATTATGATGAACGTGTTTCAACTTTCAGTCTTGTAAGACTTTTTTGTTCTTTAATGACTCTATCAGTATCTATATAAACAGTAGAGTGTTGTTTTAATGCATTATATTAGTATTAGGGCAGCTATGCCACCAAATATGTCAAGTAATATTTTAGTCCTTACTAACATTTAAAAACTTTAGTATTTAAATACAAATATCTGAGATCCAAATAGCTTAGCAAAGAATTCATGAAGTAATTTCTTTAAAGTGAATCAAATACATAGTGTAAAATGTGTAGTCCGATTCCCAAACGAATGACTCTTATGAGTCAGTCATTTTCTTGAATCAAATACATAAAGCACAACAATAGTCTGATTACTGAATCAGCGATATGTAATCTGATTTTCAAACGAATGACTCTTATAAACTGATTCTTTATAGTGAATCAAATGCATACAGCACAGCAAGTGTAATTTGATTATCAAACAAATTACCCTTATGATAACGGTTCTTATTACTGAATTAAAAACATACAACGTAATACTTGTAGTCTGATTGTTTAACGAATGACTCTTATGAGTCAGTTATTTTTAGTGAATCGAAACACACAGCGCTAGTGTAGTTTACACTAATTAACTACACTATTGTTGTTCAATATTAAAGCTAAATACGCTAATTGATTTAAAAAGACAGAACAAAGTTAATCTAGTGTCTCAGTTTATTTACTGTAAGCCTCCACTCTAAAATTCCTGCTGCTGTGTTGTAACCTCCATGAATAAACTGATGCCTTTCAGCGTGTAAGGAGCTGTATTTCATCAGGAACACACATGGCAATGCAACGGATCACAGACCTTTAATCTGTACAGACTATGAATTTCAATGAACCGGAGATCTGAATGTGACACCTTGATTCAAGGATGAACATCCTCGCTGGACTGTACACATGCCTAATTGAACATGAGAATAATGTAAGGTGAAAAACGATGCATGTCCATGCTGCTACAATTTCTCTTTCTTTTTGTTGTGCAAAGGGATTTCTTTAGATTTCCTTCAGGTATTAAATAGACCTGGTAAAAGTCAATTGGATAACTTGTATGTTTAAGTCAAGTTACATGTCTTTAAGACAATTGCCATATTGGACATTACAAATGTTTAGTTATGCTCTGTAACGCAGATTCGACAATGGCGTTTCATGTGTCGATCAGAAAACTACCGTAAAATTAACTAATTAGTATTTATTTATTTAATTTTTTTTTTTGTTGAAAAAGAAAGGTATTATTGGAGTACATTTTGCAAGAAAATACTTGTTTTTATTTATTTATTTATTTAAATTAAAGAAAGGTTATTATTTGAGTACATTTTGCAAGAAAATACTGTTTCAGTCTTTCTACTTTAAAATAAATGTTTTAATTCAGTATGTTATTTGACATTTCTTTGCATGTATAATTACTATACAACTGTTTTTTTTACTGGAAAAAAAATATAAAAAGATATTTCTGCAACATTCCCATTTTAATGTGAATTTATTTGAGCTACGAAAACATCGTACAAAAACTTTTATGAAAACTATAGGGACTATAAACAATAATCTATGAAAAATAATCACATTTTTTCAAATAATCTGAAAAAGGAATGAAAGTAAACTTGAAAATATAAAAACTAAAAACAATCCAGAAGATAATATTTTAATTATACAAAACTAGCTCTGTTTCTTTGTAATTAATTGTGACATTTACTAGCCAATTTCTACGTGAAAATAGTTTAAACACCAAATGTATTTATTTATTTATTTTTTATTTATTTATAATACTCAATGAAATGTAAACAGACATTGTTTTGCACATCAAATAATCTGTATGTTGATTTCTGTGATTAAAACTGAAAGAAAAAAACACAAGAAATTGTTTAATTAATCATCATTGACAGCTCTAGGCTTCTTTACAAAACATGACAGTGAATTCACACATCGGATAATTTGTATGTTGATTTCTGCGATTAAAATTGAAAAAGAAAACACACAAGAAATCCTGAAATGAATCATTGTTGACAGCCCTCGTCTTCTTTACAATGAACGACTGTGAATTCACACATGAAAATGTCTTTTGTTATCATGTTGGTGTGAAACAGTGTTCTAGTGGGATCTGCTCTTCTGTGTTTGAGCATATTTGAAAGAGGGCAGTTATCACACTGCTGGGCTGGGAATAAGATAAAGAGATAGGTAGGAAATGCAGATCGACAGGCTGTCCCTAAGACCAAAGCGTGTTGAAGAAGCAAGTGATTTGTAAGCTGCTTCAGAGATAGATGAGAAGACGAGAGTGAAACTTCAACAATCTGTTCCGGCATGCACTCTCCCTCTGTGACTTCAGCTGAGACAGCCTGTGAGGATCAAACTGCACACCCTGAAAGAGAGGAAAGCCACCGTTCATCCACATTAAAAAAGGGAAGACGAATACGCAACTGGTGGAAAGTAGGTTAGATCCCTCTTCAGGAAAAAGATTCCCTGCGGGTTCAAAATTTAGGGTGATTTTTATGGTTATAGCTCATTCATGTTCTAAGTTAAGAAGACAAACTTTGAATTATTCAGATGTTAGATATTCTGGGTTGCATTTATTTTGCATATATAGTCTTTGTCTACACTGTATGACCTTCGCTGTCTCTTCAATGTCAGTTTATATGTATAGGGCAATGAATGGACCTTGTGGATAGTTGGTGCTTTTGACGTGTCCTGTAGAGTAACAAAACTATTTTAAACAGTGTTTTAATCATTATTGTATGGTCATTATATGAGCTCATAAACAAAAAAACACACCAATGGACCATTTAACACTTGTGCTTTTCTGAAAATCCTATTGTACTTCTTTTAGGAACTGATTAGACAAACTCTTAAAAATAAAGGTGCTTCGTGATGCCATAGAATAACCTTTTTGTCTAAATGGTTCCATAAAGAACCTTTAACATCTGAAGAACCTTTCTGTTTCACAAAAGGTTCTTTGTGGCGAAAGAAGGTTCTTCAGATTATAAAAAGGTAAGAAAGAGATGGTTCTTTAAAGAACCTTTGACTGAATGGTGCTTTGTGGAACCAAAAATGATTCTTCTATGGCATCGCTTGAAGAACCTTTTGAAGCACCTTTATTTTTAAGAGTGTATGCCTCATTTATCTGAGCTCATGCACCTCAGTTTTTGAGTAAAAAAAATAAAATACATAATGATTGTGGATCATTTTGACAATGCTCAATCAAAAACGGAGGTGCAAAATCTGATAGCCTGATAGATCAATCAGTTCCAAAAACAAGTACAAAACCTGTGCTAAGTGAAAGAAAACTATTTATTGGAAAGTTGTTATACCCTGTGTGACTAAATGTTTTTAGCCCAATGCAATAACATTATCCAGTATTTTTGAAAAGAAAAGAAAATCCTCCCTGGGTAAAAATTAGCTATGATGGGGGAAAAAAGGAAGCTACTTTCTCTTCATTACTACATTCATATCAATTTGAACCTAAAGTGTTAAAGTTAATAAAAATAAAAAAAGTCCAGACACATGTTGCAATCCACTACCCATTTTTATGCTGCTCCAATGTGTATTGTGCAATAAACTGTTATCATTTTTTTTAAAATGTGTTTAGCTTATTTGTTGTTCGTTCACAACCTCAAGGTAAAAGGTTTTTAGCCATTAGCAAAATTAGTCCATTACTCCACTATAGCAAGCCCACTAAAAGCTTTAAAAGTCTGTTTGACACAGTATTATAATTATATACTAACCTGCGCATGGGTCAAACAGTGTTTTAAGGGATGCAAACATCAGTTAAGTGCCTATGTAGTTTATCGCACTTGGCAGATTTCTCATATTGCACATGCACTGTAAGAATATTTATGTCTCTTATATGCAAAAAGTTCACTCAGAAATCGCTAATAAATTACTACTATTAACTACAACAAAATGGAAGTAAACACTCTTGAATCAAAAACATATCATATATATTTATATATAGTATATAGATATATATAATTACAGTATATATAATGAAATAAATAAATTCAAGCAAAATATTTTTTTTCTGATATAAGCATCAAAACAATGCCCTACCGTATTGCAACGCATCAGAGCAGTCAATCCAACACAGTCAAGAATAATTTTTAGTAAACTGTGGACTAGCTTTGGCTCTTCCTGTTGACTTGAATGGTGATGCTTCCCGTTTGTCAGTTGATGGCCTTTCATTTTTATCCAGAAATGTGCACGCTGCTTTTCTGATGTTCACTGAAGTTTTCCGTGTCTTTTTCCTTGTCTTGTCACTTGAAATGTTTCAGTTTTGAATCGTTGTTACCAAAGGCAAAAAACGTTAGGAAAAAATAAACGTAAATATTCTGTCGTAAATCGCACACCATTCATTGCTGAACTATCTACTGTCCGTTGCTGGAAATTAAATTAAATTACTGGTTCATATGTCCCGATCTCAATAAAGTTTACACACGCTTTTGGTCCATGAATTAGATCTCGCTCGGGACGCGCGCTGTCTGTGGAGGTTTGGCCAGGACCGGTTCCAGAATTAAATCAACATATTTTATGTTCCGTCCATTGCCAATCACTGCTATTTCGAGAGTGAATCCCGCATAAATATGCAGATGTCATTCCCGAAACTTTGCAGGATGTAGCCTCTGTGTCCGAAAAACTAAAGTTTCATACAAATTCAGAATGGATTATACCATAGAAAGAGCGCAAAGCGCGCTCCCTTTATTACTAAAAAGCGTCACTCATCTTCATCGCGATCTTACAAAGTTCCTTTATAATCAATGAAGCTCTCTAAACTACACAATGAATCTCTTATTTACATCGCGTCTGCACTTAGTCATGAGATGATTCACGAGCGTGCAAAACTGCGGCGCTTCCAGCTGTGAGTGAATTCTGACAAAATGTTTCTGATTGGCCATTGCGTTCAAGAAACCAACAGATATGTCTGTGATTGGCTACAATGCTCAACGCTGCAAAAACACGTTGAGGGTATTTAGCACTTGGCTAAGTGATCCAATTGCAGCGGGGCCGACATCAGGATTCCATGACTGACAAGTTGGGGGGGGGGCTTTTATTGTGGCCAGCCTAAGTCACACCTGTGCAATAATCATGCTGTCTAATCAGCTCTTGATATGACAACCTGTGAGGTGGATGGATTATCTCGGCAAAGGAGAAGTGCTCACTAACACAGATTAGACAGATTTGTGAACAATATTTGAAAAATAGGCCTTTTGTGTACATAGAAAAAAAATCTTAGATCTTTGAGTTCAACTCATTACAAATGGGGACAAAAACAAAAGTGTTGCATTTATAAATTTGTTCAGTGTATAAATAAAATGTATATAAATCGATATATAAAATAACTGTTTTCTATTTGAATTAATATGAAAGGTAATTTGTTCATGTGAAAGTTATATTTTCAGTCTTCAGTGTCACGAGAGCCTTCAGAAATCATTTTAATATGCTTGATTATCAGGAAACATTTATTTTTCTGTTTTATATTTTTGTGAAAACTATTATGCTTTTTTCAGGATAACTTGGTAAGAAAAGGGCAAAGAACAGCATTTACTCAAAACAGAAATCCTTTGTAAAATTATAAATCTCGTTACTGTCACTTTTGATCAATTTAATGCCTTCTTGATGAATACAAGTAATAATATCTTTCAAAAATTGTATATGTATTACTGAACTTTTGAATAGTAGATTTTTATTTTTATAGAGGCACAACGTAAAGAGATTTGGAAATGACCAATCAGATACACATATCTCTGAAAAAACAATTGCCTTTCCGAAATAATCTTAAACCCCTCCATGCCTACTGTTGTACAAAATCAGTCCCCAGGTTTTTATTGCATTGCAAGGTAATTGATAGCCAGCGGATAACCTGGGACAGTCTGGTCATTGTAGACAGAGCTAATTAATCTATTTCAATCTCAGCTGCAGTGCCTAGCTTGGCCAATGGAGTTTGTGTTTCTCTCCACAATTACAGATGCCCTTCCATGCCTTTTCAATCAATGCCTGCACCTGAAGCTGGTAGCTCACACAAGGATAGGATGCGATAGGATAGGGTGGGACTTTCATTTATATAACAGAGGCTGATGGAATTTGATTCTCTGACCTTCATAGTGTGTTGAACCTCTGAAGCTTGTTTGGAACATCCTGGACTTATTGGATACATATTCTAGTGAGCACAAACTCACAGTCTGTGTTCATCTTCTATGCATTTTCTGTTTCTTATCCCTCCCTGTTCTAACTTGGACAATGTTTGAACTTTGTATTGCACTTCTTATTGCCTCCTTAAGATGAATTGCTTATTGTAAGTGGCTTTGGATGAAAGTGTCTGCTAAATATGCTTCATAAATATTAAATTCAAAGTTAATATTATATTATAATATTGGGCTTTGTTCCCCCAAAAGTCATCTTCATGAAGCTAGAGTGCTTCCTATGGGTTAATACTTTCAGATGAGAACACAACTTGAACTGAATAGAGCTGAATAAAGACACTGTTGTCCTCTGCTTATCGCTGAATTGACCTTGTTTCATAGTGAATTGGCTTTACACAGTTATTGAACTGAACTGAATCAAGACTGAAGCTGCAGAATTATACAGTCGTCTTGCTGCAACTGCTTTATGGCAGAATTTTGCATCACTGATTCTGTTATTATACTGTTTAATAGTTATAGTTTTAAAAAAACTTTGAGTAAAGTGCTATAAAATAAAGGTGACTTGACTGGATGGTTAAGTAAAAAGAGACTTATATAATTATATATTATATATTATTATATATTCACATATAATATATATATAATTCTTTCAAACACCAGTTGCTGGTCACATCAAATTGGTGGTCATAGAACGACATATTTGAGATTCAGTGCACTGAGTTCCACAAATCTGAACGCATTATTTGTAAATTGACTGTTTTTTGCACAATTTATTATCTGTAATATCATTGTGTTGCTACTAGATGCCTGTATAGCCCTATGTAACAATCCCTAGGGGCTAAGACAATGCACATAATTTACACATAAATCACAAATAAATTAATTTTATGAATTGATGAATGCGATCTTCACATACTTACACATATTTAGATATTATCATGGCTAATTTGTTTTTACTGTTTTTTTGTTCAAATTTTTTGTTGTTGTTTCTTGAAACATTGATTTAAAGTGTCAGTTATTGCATTATTATTTCAGTCAAACCTATAAAACCCTTTTGTTACCCCAAACTACATATAAAATCTTTATCAGTGGCATAAAAGTAACCAGTGCAGCTATTTAATCATTTGCTACTCGTCAACGCGTTAACGCCCCCTTTAAATAACGTGACGCTCTGCCCTCTATGACTCTGCTCCCATTAAGCGCTGTTGGAAGTGAATGAATTGATTCAGCATTTCGACACCTCTGTAAGGATGCATTTAACTCGACAAAGCGGTCTAATAAAGGATGTATTGATCTCGTGAATTAGCGAATTTTACTATACAGATATTTTTAAATTGGATGTTAAAGTTTATATGGGAATATTACATGACACGCTGATCCTTTAACAATGCATTGGTGCAAAAAACGCACACCTTTTGGACAAATGTGCCACAAAAGTGCCATAAATACTGCCTAAACAAAATACAGATTGTGTGCACTTTATTTACTGTACCAATTTTTTAAATTGGCCTTTGAACTTAGCTTTATTGCATGGCAAAAAAAGGGTTACCTTGCCAAAGCACTGACAAAGCCCACTGATCTAATGGCGTTGAGCGCTCCAAATGCAAACTTTGCATGCAACAATCAGGCAGCAATTGACAGCACTCTGATCTAGTGGCATACAGGCATCGTCAGACTGACAGTACTCTAGCCCAATAATGCTGGGGGATCCAGTGGGGGCGGCAGTCATATTTCAGGGTGACCGTGCCACTCTTTATCACAACCCAGCTAAAAGTGCCAGTACGTGCGTTCATTGGCACCCCTTCAGCTGGTGGCGCCCTAGGCGACCACCTAGCTCGCCTATGCCTAGAAACGGCCCTGCTTATATGTCACAAGCCAAATTAATAAAGCTGTATGGGACGCGTTGCATGATGAAATTGAATGATTTTGGGTTAGCAGACGCTCTTCTAATTCTTAAATAGTAGAGTCTTTAGATGTTCCCTGCTGCACCCTGAACCAAAGTCAGTATGATAGATGTGTGCTGGGTAGTGAATAACTTTTTCTTTCAATCAGAAGTTTATCAGATGTTCTCATGAGGATCTGATAAATGGGCCCTTCATCTCCCAAGACACAGAACTGGCCTCAACTTTTTAAAGTTCACCGAGATGGCAACACGTTGTCCACTGAAATAAATATACACAGAGGCAAGCCAGAATGTTATTTAGCCAACATCTTACATAAACACTAAACTTAAAAACCTAAACAAACATGACTGATGACTGACCCATATGGTTTTTTTTTTCTGGAAGGAGAATAGGTCTCAAGTATATTTAGGACTTTGAGTCTCAGGAGTAAATGTTATATGATAATCTTATTGACGTGTTTCAGGGTTTGTAGACAGTTCCTGGACCCACAGGGGAAGCTGGTAAATGCACAGATTCTTATATGTAGAATTTGCTTATATGCAGGTAATGACCTGAGTGCTCACATACTTTGTCTAGATTGATGAAATCGATATATCGAGTCTCTCTAAGATGTTATGCCATGCTTTGTGCTTATTATATTATAGATAATATTATAAATACAATTATTGATTTTTATAATGAATAGATAAAATAATACAATTTCAATATGTATTTTATATTTTACACCATATAATAACAAATACAAATAATAATAAATAAAAAAAATTTTCTCATGGGAAATGTACAATATATGAACATACATATGATAGGTTATAACGGCGAAAACTGTTAAATAATAATAAAAACGTATCAGTAATTGTTACGAAATCTAAATTATGTATATAAATATACATTTTACATAAATGTCTGATATAAGATAATAATTGTAATAAATTATCTAAAATTATTGTTTGACGTGTGTGATATAAAATGATAAGATTAAGAATATAGTAAAATATCCTAGTAATAATAGTAGGCTAGATTATATATATATATATATATATATATAATATATCTATATAGTAAATTAAGTAATTTTATGTGTAATCTACGGAAGAAGCGGCCATGCAATATATTTTTTTTCCTTGTTTTCTCGTTATAACGACTTAATTTCTCGTGATCTCGACATAACGAGAGTTGTTTTCTCGTTATAACGACTTAATTTTCCCATTATCTCGACATAACAAAAGTTGTTTTCTCGTTATAACGACTTATTTTTCTCGTTATATCGACATTAACGAGAGTTGTTTTCTCGTTATAACTACTTAATTTTCTCGTTATATCGACATGACAAGAGTTGTTTTCTCGTGATCACGACTTTATTTTTCTCGTGATCTCGACATAAAAAAAAGTTGTTCTCTAAGTTACAAAACTGCGGCAACAGGTGGCACTATTGACTTGAATATAACTGATGGGGTGTTGTAGGTTATACTGTATGTCCACTTTACTGTACGCACTTGGGGTAGAATAGGACCTACCTCGTGATCGCTGTAATTTGTACAGTATTGTTCATTAGGCTACTGACATTTAATACATTCATAAATGTTAAATGCTTGAATCAATATGACTATATTGTGTATTAAGTTCTTGCTAGATGCACGAGTTTCACCAACGCGTTCTGTGTAATAAAATAATAACTGCTTATTAAAACCAATGTTGACGTCACTGTATTCTGTTTGCACCTATATCTCTATTTGTTTTTTTCGCTGCTTGCTTGAGGTACATTATTGTTAGTTAATAAGCGGGGATGTTGTGTTCATGTAGGACACGCTTCAATGATGCAGCTATTTGTAATGTGCATCTTTTCCTTATTTTTATCTTTATTGTTAATCATTAAATGTATTTTGATAAGAAATGTGATTTATATGTAAAGTGTATAGGCTAATATAATTCAGTGATGTTCTACAGTGTTGTAATCTTTTGTGTTTTCTAAATTTCTTTGTGGAAACCACACAAGCACACACACACACACATACCCATAGCCCACATCCGCTCTTTTCAAACAGAAGCTAGTAACGCACATGATATCAGCATATAATGACTACTAAAAATGACAAATTATAATTTTCTTTCAAATAAAATGAAAATTAAAAGTGAGTTGAATCCAAGCAGCTCTAAAAGATTTTAGAATAGTTCTGCATCCTGAAGGCGCTCCGCCTGTGTTTGCGGTGTTGCTTTGACCATTTAAACATGCTAATTACACAAACAAAATGTTTAGCGTACTGTCTCTGGAAATATCAACCGTGATTGATCAGCCTTTATTTTTGTATTGTAGACGTTATTACTAGGCGAAGCAAAATTTGCTGAAATAGCCACGACCTAGGCTACAGTAAGAGCTCATGGTTTATCTGTCCATCAGATGCGTGTCAAAGTTAAGTTTGTTACTATAGCAACAGTAGATCAAACAATCATTGTAAAAAATAAAAAATAAACTTTGTCGAGATAACGAGAAAATTAAGTCGTTATAACGAGAAAACAACTCTCGTTATGTCGATATAACGAGAAAATTAAGTCATTATAATGAGAAAACAACTCTCGTTATGTCGAGATAACGAGAAAATGAAGTCGTTATAACGAGAAAACAACTTTCGTTATGTCGAGATAATGAGAAAATGAAGTTGTTATAACGAGAAAACAACTCTCGTTATGTCGCGATAACGAGAAAATGAAGTCGTTATAACGAGAAAACAACTTTCGTTATGTCGCGATAACGAGAAAATTAAGTCGTTATAACGAGAAAACAACTCGTTATGTCTATCACGAGAAAATCAAGTTGTTATAACGAGAAAACGAGAAGAAAAAAAATGTATATTCCACGGCCTCTTAGAACTTCCGTAGTAATATGCAAAATGTTACATTAAACACAATTTACATTTAAAACGTTCTTTTTTTTCCTGTTTGACTTCAGCACCTGTTTGATGTGCTTTCAGACTTGGTGTTTCAGTGTTTCTGTTCACATGTAGCTTGAGGATGGGTAGTACTTATCAGTACTGACCAACTGGAAATGTATTGAATGAGCACCTGCATGTGTCACAGTTGTGCAACATCTAGATGTATGTCTGTCTCTGTCTGTCTGTGTCTGTCTCACACACAGTTGGAAAATATGGATAATTGAATGCCCCATACCAGCAGACCAGGCCATTTGGCGTAGCTAATATGTCATGACAGTTGCCATGGAAACCTGCAGACAGATGGGGGTCAGAGTGGACAGACTTGCTTCGAGAGCAGGCATGAAAAAAAATAAATGAATAACAATAAATCCAGCATGGCTAAACCTTGTCCACTTAGTGTCTGCACATAAAACTACATGTTTGTAAAACTATTATTTATTTATTTATTGTTTGTTCGTTTGTTTAATGCTCAAAAGTGTAGCTTAGGTATTTGAAATGTAAGGTATTTGTGTGTTTAATAGCAACGCCTAAGTTTATGTGCAAAACAATCTGTAACGTCACACAACAGTGTTTACTAAAAGGTAAAAATCATGTCTAATACAATATTGAACATCTCTCACATTTCAAAAACACTGGAAATGTTATATATTTTTGATTATGAGTGATAATTGTACAAATTAACCTGCGATTTGATCAAAGTCAATGATTAAGATCATAAAACATGTATTTATTTCAGATAGTTACAACATTTGTAGTTTAATTTTTTTTTTGATGTACTAAAACAATACAAAAACTATACTGAAATAAAAATTAATGAAAACTATATAGACATTAAAAAATTTGTTTTTAAATCCCCCCTAATAAAAGAAAAAAAAATTACTAAAACTTTAATAAAATGTATGTATGTATTTATTTATTTATTTATCTATTTACTTATAATTAATGTATGCGCAAAAGCGTAGCTTACCTGTCATTATTTCAAGGCATCTGTATTTAATGCCATCTGACAATTTAGCATAATTACATCTATATTCATAATAGGCAAAACCTACGTTTATATTAGAAAACAAACTGTAACCTCACACAACAAATATAATGTTCAATATCTCTCATTCTCAGTCGCTGACTAAGATCATAAAACATTCTCTTTACTTGTGCAAACCTCATTAAAATGTTAATTCTACTAGTATTTGATTGCATCTGCACTTCTTTTCCTAGTAGATGCTTTATTTGATCACTCTAGAAAAGAGCGTCTGCTAAATATCAAAATGATTATTAGGCATTATAAATATAATAACATATTAACCACATCTAATCTTCATTTTCATTAGAATATCCCATGGGAGATTAAATATGACACATCTGCAAAACATAAATGAATCCGTAACAGTTTTAGTTGAAAAAGCACCTTCTGTGTTCACATCAATGATAAGAAATGAGGCAGAGATGTGCAGGGGTGCATCAGACCCACTTTAATGCTTCTGTTGATTTCTCCAAACAGTCTTTCATTATTGTAATTAACATGCCTGTCCATCAGTGTGTTGCCCCTTTTGAAAAAAAAAAAAAGAAGCATTATCTTAAGTGCGAACAATGCCAGCCTTGATGTGGGGAATGTGTTGTGAATGTATTGCATGGTATTATTAGGGCTGCTTTGAAGGACAGAAGAGGACAAACTTGTTTCCCATCAGCTATGGCCTGTCTGAATGTAGATAACAATGTTAGCGGGTGCGGGATGCATCAACTCTGTCTTTGTTTGCGTGTTTAAGTCTCACATGTGGCAGCTGACTAGATATGTATTGATGTAATCTATTAAAATTGTTAATTACTTTTGGAAAATATGGCTTCAAAGACCCTCTTTATCTTGTGTCTTTGTTATCCTCACAGACATGCAAATGCTGCGACATGCCACAAATATGTCAATTTTTTCTCTCTCTAAAACCCCTTCATGCTGGCACAAATTAACAGAAGTACAGCAGAAACTCTCAATTTTGACCCAAAATGGGTTCCAGGTCTGTTCTGACAGGGTCATTAAATTGTAAAATGTGACTAACCATATAATTGTACATAGTTCATTTATTTGTCTTTTGCTGTTGAGGTTAAAGCGTGTTCAGTTCAATCAGTCATTGTTGGGTCAATTCAGTTCATGTAATAATGCATTCCAGTATTTGATTACAGGACATTTTTGATTTCCTTATATATATATTTTCAGCACTTTTTGGGTTGCCACTTGATGTCAAATGAAAAATTTGGCTCTTGAAGTGAAAAGCACTTTGTAAAAAAAAACTCCCAGTAGAAGGTGGTCTCATTCTAAATGTGTAGCTGATTTTGACCTCCACCTGCAGTTTTGCCCCGCTCAGAAAAACAGCATTTACCTTGAGCTTTAAACCTCAGCTTTAAATCTGAATCATGCTGTATGCAGCTCATATTTATTTTAGCAGGTTACAGTATTCACATGGCCATAGTTGCAAGTTGAAACACGAATATTTTTGAATAGCATATCATATAATGTAATGAAAAATGCAGCAGAAATGCCGATGATTTGAAAGCCTGCTGTTCCCTTATGCACTACTCATGTGTGTAATATGAAACAGACCCTAAGAAAACATTGAACAAACAGAATAAAGCTAATGAGAGGATGTGGTATTGTGGGTAAAGCCTAACCACTCTTCCCTCAGTGTGACACTGATTAATTAATCAGCGTGTAATTAAAAAGCTGCCATCTCTGCAATCATAACTACTGATCTTCAATATGACATGGTTAACACTCAGACGTCATTTGTTTTATCTCTGTTTTTACATGCTGTGAATGTTTATTTTAAGAACAAATGCCCAGAGTCTACCTGATCTGAAATTCCCTATAGAGAATAATTTCCACAGAATTAAGAACGGATTACATTAATAGCCGGGTTTCCATCCAAAGTTGCGAATTTAACTTATGCCCAAAATTTGAATATCGATTAAAACATTTGCGATCAAGCACCGTGTTTCCATCACGGTCAAGAAACAAATCGATCACTTCCTGATAAACTGGCACTATACATCATTAAGAAAAGTAGGAGAAGCTACTGAATATAATAATGTTTCTATATAATAAATTACTTGCACCTCAGAACGAGCAGACAAACACAAAATGAAGCTGTTAACTTTATTTCGGAGTGGATGCTGCTAGTTTGTTGACGCCGGTCGTTTAACAGTTCTGGGAGGCAATTATACAGAAATAACCACATTTCAGATGCTGTGGAACAAGATCGGTCTGCTGGTTAGTCAGGTTTTGCTGTCCCATAGCGCAAAGTCACATTACTTTTTTTGCTTGGAGGACTTTATTTGCAAAATGCATTTCCATCTCCCATTATTCGCATTAACCCTTTTTCGCACAAGTCGAAAACCACCTCAAGTGAGCGTAAAAACTGTTTTGCGAATTAAGGCATTTTTATTCGAAATTCAGCGTTTTCATCTCTCGATTCTGATGCAATATGTCAAAATGCGCATAAAAGCAGAGTGATGGAAACCCAGCACATTCTGTAGTGTTGACCAAGGTTAATTTTTAGAGTTAAAATGTCAATTCTGATATTTTATTCACCCGTTACTCATGTCATATATGATTTTCTGTCTTCCATTGGTAAAAGATCACCAGAAAGGACAATTATACATATATACAGTACTGCACTCTAAAAAATGCTTGATTAAATATAACCCAGTGCTGGGTAAAAAAAGGGACAAACCCAGCAATTGGGATGTTTTGACCCAGCAGTTGGGTTACTACCCAGAAGGTTGGGTTAAACATGTAACCCAACCGCTGGGTCAAAACAGCCCAATTGCCCCTATTTTACCCAGCACTGGGTTGCATTTAACCCAGCATTTTTTAGGGTGTGCACTAGTCTTCTTACGCCTTACAATACCTTTGGAGGACAAGATCAAAATGTTTAGTCATCCTATTTTTATTTTTATTTTATTTTATTCTTTATTTTAATCCTATTTTACTATAACTTGACACCAAATGCCATGCAAATAGCTGTAAATGACACATTTGCATAAACAGTCATGTGGTTGCATTTGGTATTGAGGCTCATTTCAAGACTGCCTGTTACTGCCACCTGATATGAAAAATAAACTTGATACAAATGTGTTTTGAATATATTCCAGTGACCCTTTTTATTGATAGTCCACTTCTACTACCTATAAGTAACTTTGTGACTATAATCGGACTATCAGTCCCTTAAAACTAATAGTATCGACTCTCTGTCATATCTGCTAACAATTTATTTTGATGGTTCACCAACATACATTCTACTATCACTTTGCTACTGCATGTCAACTTATTCTACTAACCCTAACCATAATCTAACAGTCTAATACTCTAATGAGAGTTGATGTGTGGTCGCAAAGTTACTAATATATACTATAGTATATAAGTAGGCATAGGTATATAAA
Source organism: Sinocyclocheilus anophthalmus (assembly GCA_018155175.1). NCBI lineage: Eukaryota > Metazoa > Chordata > Actinopteri > Cypriniformes > Cyprinidae > Sinocyclocheilus > Sinocyclocheilus anophthalmus. The sequence continues at coordinate 123,330 of JADLZN010002948.1, forward strand.
TAGGTATAGTCAACAGAATGTCTAAAGGGGACCATCAAAATAAAGTGTAACTTAGATTTCATGTTGTGTACAAATGAATAGAGCTGCAAATCTCTTGGTTAAACATCACAGTTGAGTTTATAGTGACATAGAGAGAGGTTGAATGCGGGGTCAGTGGCATCAGTGAAGGCACATATACCATACTGCTGATATAGATGTGCTCACTGAACTGTGCTGCCCTCACATTTAGAGGTACCCCAGGGTACACACATATAGATTATGCTGTAAACACATAAACGGACACACATAAACCATAGACAATCAACCATGCCACTGCATATTACAGATTCATGGGCTCTTTGGAAGTATTGAACATTAATCGGATGATGGAAATTGCCCCTGGGATGTTGAATCAACCTCTCAACCGCAAGATTTTTTAAAGGGACAGTTCACAAGTAATGACAATTCAGTCCTACTTTATTCTCCCTCAGTGTCGTTCTAAACCAGTTTGACTTTCTTTCTTCTGTAGAAAGGACAAGGAGCTTTCAACCATGAAAAAGGACACAAAAGCACCATAAAAGTATAAAAGTGGTCCATATGGCTTGTGCGCCGACTCTTTTTGAATATGAATTCATACAGATTTGGAATAACATGAAGGTAAATAAATAATAACAGGATGTCACAATATTCCTTCTTGTACTGTGTAATATCTTACACCAGAGTGAATATAGATACTGTTCAAGTTTCATACAGTTATTCAAGATTTGTATCGAGATTACATTCGATAAAACAAATAATTAATTCATTATCTTCTGTCTCGTGGGCAAAAGCCCTGTGCCCTTCAAATGATGTGTAGAGCATAATGTCTAAAACATCCAACAAATCGTTCCAATTTCTTCTAAGCGTCACCTGGAACCCGCAACATCTGTTATTTATACTTTAGCAGTGTGCTTAGTGTTACCAGATGTTGTGTGTGTTTTGGGAAGAGTTTTGAGGCCATTACCCTCTGGCTATTTTACATAAAGGCTCAAATGGAAACTCCCAGTGGCAGCTGACAACTCTCAGACCAACACAGCGTGTATCAGCGTGTATCAGTTACACACTGACGTTCTGTAATAGATTAATCCACATTATACTCATTCCTACAGTGTGTATTGGTGTGAACTGATATTAGTTAACACACACACACACACACACACACACACACACACACACTGATGCTGACAGTAAAAAGCTTAATCTTTCCAGGTTTCCATTTTACAACAAAATAACATTTTAAAAATAAGACATTTTGTATATATAGCCTATTTTGGACCATTCCGTTATTTTTTTTTTTTTTTTTTTTTACAGCTCGGCCTGGTTTGCATAGATTGAACACCACACCACACACACACACACCACACACACCCACATATGACATACATACAGAGTATATAATTATATATATATATATATATTATTATATATATATATTATATATAGATATATATATATACATATATATTATATCTCAATTCCCTTGCAATTCTTCCATTTGATCATAATATTACGTAGACACTCTATTTAACAAGTGTGTGGTAAATTTATATTTTGTTGTTGTAATAATTATTATTATTATTAACAGTGTTGAAAACAGTTGCTGCTTATATTATTGTGAAAAAAATGTAATATCCTTTGATGACAAATAACAACAATAATCATTTAATTTGATAATAATTTGAATAATAATTTTAATTTAATTACTAATTAGTTTCTATGTATGTTAGTCATTATTCAGTATTTCTTACTATAATTAATTCATGTTAGTAATCCACATCCCATGAATATTACAGTGTTGGCTTGTCTTGGTAAAAGCTACAAATACTTGCTTTGGAGCTATAAAAATCTGCTCACCTTGTTACTCGCTGTCCAGGTCATCAGCTTTAGACATGCTGAGATTGTTTATTTTCAAATAGTGTGACCAATCCATCCATGGCTCTCATTTTTAGGCCATTTGATCAACTTTTTCACATGGCTTTTCTATTTCACACATATTACTGAACTGTTTTAGCTGCAAATCAGGAGGAAAATCAATATTCTGCACAGACTGACCAATGTGCTTGGATTTATAGGCTGGAGATTTCACAGTGAAAGGGAGGTTTTCTCAAGGTTTTTAGCAAGTGTGGGCAACAGGTTACGCTTCGTAAAAAGGCTCATTTCAAAATAGCCCACACAGATTTCTCTCTCTCCCTCAATCCACTGGGTTTAAAGCCCACCTTAGCCGTTTTATTCCAAGTGAAAATTCAAACAAACAGTCAGATAATTAGGAAAATCTTCAAGTTTTTCATCTTTAGCCAAACCATAATAAAAACTTTTTAGGCCCTGTGCAGTATTTAATGGAAAGATGCCAAATGATTAACCTGCCATTGACTGAAAGAAGCAACCTTTAATATGAAAAACCTTTAAATGAATGAGAGTTGTCCTATGTGAGTTTAAGATTTATGACTGAGATCAGCTGTAATTGTATCATATTTTATTAGTTCACATGGACCCAAGTAGGTTTGGATCAACTTGGGTGACATTAAGCAAAAGTTATGAATAGCTTATGAATAAATGTTTTAATTACTTTTAGTTAGTGGGGTTCAACTGGGGATGCAGAAAAAATCTGAAAATAAGCAAGCTTTTAATTGCTGTTATCTATCTATCTATCTATCTATCTATCTATCTATCTATCTATCTATCTATCTACTATCATCTATCTATCTATCTATCTATCTATCTATCTATCTATCATCTTTCTTTCTTTATTCATGTTGCATTAAGTATGAGAAAATATTTCCAGAATAAACTGTAAACTCAGAGCAACAGAAGACAACAAATACAGAATGTCGTGGTTTTATGAGATTTTTGTTATGATTTTTTTTTAATCTAATATAGTAGTCTAGTAGCTAGACTTCTACACAACAAATGCTTAATTTAATGTCCTGAGACTTACAATTATTATTTTCTGTAAAAATAATAATAAAATGAAATAAAAATAAATAAATTGCAACTCTGTATATGCTTTTTAGTCATTCTACTAATCCATGTTAGAATACACATACCATGAATATTCCAATGTTTGTAGTTTTTACATTATTACAATATATTGACAAATAACATTTAATGTCGGTAAAGAACCTTTAAAAACAATTATTATTATTATTATCAATACGAATACTTTTTACAATCATTACAAAACCATATTTATAATAATAATACTTTTTAGTTCTGTTTTGTATCTGATTACTGGTATCCTAACTGGTATGCTATAGTACCAGTTGATTAACTTGTCTTTGGCTGAAAAAAGCACCTGGCGTTTTTCACATGGAGCACCTTCATATGACATAGAATGTCTGCGAGTCTTCAGACACCTTTTTATGACCTGCAAGAACTGCTGCTTCAATCGAAAACATCCGTAGGCCATGTCAAACTGTCTTTGCTGATATTAAGGTCATGCAGGTTCCCTCAAAACAATTTGCTGTCTGAGAGACCTGCTAAAAATAGCACAGAGTCAATATTAAGGCCCCGTTCACGTGCAGAGTTTATCATTAAATATGCATGATACTTTAATAGTAAAACATACACTCAGGCATTGGAGGAACTTGAGAACATGTCACCGGTCCAATACATCGTTATTCTGGAATGCTTCCATTTGAGAATTGGCACCAGGATAGGTAGCATGGTGAAGGGAAAAACAGCCATTTATTTGGACTGACAGGATTTGTTTGGCCACCAATATATCAATGCAAAGCTCAATAGTATGTGCTCTTCTTGAAAGGGCTTGTTATAAATAATTCAAAGCAGGTTCTGTCATGGAGACTCAGGTGCAGGTTATGGATAATGATTGTGTTGCCTCTATTGACAGAGGCTGGTCTATGCTCTCCTTGTTTCCGCTGCCAGGAAAGAAAAGGCCAATGGCCTAATCAATAATGGTATATATATATATATATAAGAGATATATATATATATATAGATATATATTATACTGTATACTTCATCATGACAACTCTCTGAAATTTAAACCTGGTGATGGATATGATATGTTCAAGATTAAGATTCAAGATTTTTATTTGCCCACACATGTTATATAGAGAATATCGACCACAGTGAAATTAAGTCAGGTCCGCCCATGGACAGTGCAATATTAAAGAATACCCCCAGACAATTTATATCTAAATATAGGTTAATGTATTTGCTCTTGGCCGAATAGATCTGCTACGCTGCTGCTGCTGCTGTTGGTTATTGCTGTAGTTGTATATTATTGCTGCTGCTGCAAGCAAGTACAATAACTTGCTACTGTCAATGCATATGGCGATACGGTGCCATGAGTATTTAAGACATACTGCTGCTGCAAAAATCACATATAAAATAACCTGTAGCGGATCTATATAGGTGGAGCTGGGGAAGTTGGAGGGTTTCAGAGAACTCTGAAAGCGAGCTGCAGGAGTCTCAAGTGAGTGCTAGCCAGCCATATAAATGCAAGGTAGTAAGCTCATTGGCTGCATATGCAGCATGAACCAATCAGCTTGTGCCAAGTCGTTTAACTCTCTGAATATCATCAGGTGCGTTAACAACCCATCAGCCTGCGCCATCTAGAGTTTCATGACTGAACTATATATATATATATATCATTAACGTAAAATCCTAACTCAACTATTCTGTTTAAATTGTATTTTTACAGTTTAGTTGAGTAATTGAATAATCAATGATTCATAATAACCATAATCATAATAAAAGAGATTAATCTACTATGTAAATTTATTCTATGACTTAAAGGATCACACCACTATTTTTGAAAATAGGCTAATTATCCAACTCCCCTAGAGTTAAACAGTTACGTTTAACCGTTTTTGAATCCATTCAGCCGATCTCCGGGTCTGGCGGTAGCACTTTTAGCTGCAGCTTAGCATGAGACCCGGAGATCGGCTGAATGGATTCGAAAATGGTAAAACTCAACTGTTTAAATCTAGGGGAGTTGGAAAATGAGAAAAAAATATTTTTTTCAAAAATAGTGGTGTGTTCCTTTAAATACAAACATTTGATTCTTTACATATTTAATTGCCCATATTTTAATTATATAAATTCTGAATAACAAAAATTTGATTAATTAGATTTTTTTTAATTAAAACTATAATTTTAACTCCACAAAAAAAAAAAATAATAAAATTAATCCCTCACTGACAAATATACACACAAAAAGTTTGATATTCAACGTAATCCAATTACTATTTTCCAGAGAAAATTAGATCAATTAGCCTCAAAAGTGTTTTGGCTGAATACATTTTGATATTCAGCTGAAATGACAAAATTAACAATATTGTAGCCATTCATCAAAATGTTGTGTCATGGTCAAAAGAAAAAGAAACTGTTAGTATGTGGTGTAATTAGTGTTTTGCTCAGTATTTTCTGTTTGTGTTACTAGTATAAATCTTGGCATTGTAATCACCTACCGGTGGGAGATTTAGTTTTTTCTCCTGGTATTTTATCATCCACAGTGTGGTTTTAACAGCCTTTGAAAGCTCTCATCTAATCTAACCTCTAACACACCAATTTAATAAACATAACTTTACAAATATGCTTTCAGTGTGTTTTTACTCTTTCACTGCATTGCATTTGCTTTCAATTTTAAAAGCACCATAGTAGCGGTTCAGTTCAGAGATATTATGTCTAATGCACCAAACCCGGTCACAATGACAGGAAGTACATGAAGAGACTGCTGAGCTGCTTTCCACAATAACTGCAAAATGGAACTGATTTTATCAACGGTTCAAAGGGGAGAGTGTTGTAAATGTCATTTCTTACTTCTTAAGCCATTCTTCAACTTTCTAAACATAATTTGCATATTTTCTGTCTTTAAAATGTATGTCTTCCATGCTTCTTATGCCCTTACTGACTTAGCATGAGTGTGTGAAAAAGGTGAAATAAGGCTCCTAAAGTATCAGTTGGTTTTGAGTATGAGAATATGGCTCAGGGGAGATGGGAATTTTAGTGATATCGATCTACGTTCGCTGTACGGTTTCACCTTTAGAGCATCTCTTAAAGGGTAAGGTTCCCCAAAGATTTTGGTTTGATTTTGACAAGTGGAGGCACTTGACGCTATTATTAGCAAAACACAGAGCATTATACATTAATGCACAGCTAAGGAGAGTGACTACTGAACATATGGGGCTTTAACAGGTCTGACAGGACAAAGACATATTTTAACAAGGTTAAACTGAAATGTGCATCGAAAGACAAAGAAAAAAAAAATCTAAATCTAAATGTCACTTACAGGTATGTCACAAATAAAAATACCAGAAGGGAGTTACTGAGAATAAGAGCTCCTCTTCTGACATTTACAGTATTTCATGAATAAAACATTCCAGGATGTGCTGCTTTGAAATATAAATAGTGTTCTATACATCTTTCAGCACATCTGTGGTACAAACAGTTTTTAAGTAGAAAGCAGTGACTTATAACTTGCCATATACTGCCATCTTCTGTACATGAGTTAATAGTGCACACTTTTTGTTAATTCAGACCTTGTGCATATTTTTGCCTGTTGTTACATCAACATGAAGAACCCAATGAATTGATCATAATTAGCACACACTTAGAAGTATCTTAGTAGATCATTCATTTGATATTATGATTTTTTTTCATTCTTAAGCATATTCTTCACAAGGAAACTCATAACACATTCTGTCTTGAAATGTACCACTTCAGTTTCCTTAGAAATTAAAGCACTGAAGCACTAAGTACATTTAAACTATGCTATACTATACTATACTATACTATACTATACTATACTATACTATATTATATATAAGTATACCATTAGTATTCTGTAAAATGTACTAAATGTATATTGTATATTGTCTATTCATTTCCATTTTGGCAGTATTTGTGCTATTTCTGCTATAACTGCTTCAGGTATTGGTAAAATTTTGATCTTTTGGACCTGAATTTGCTTATAGTGATGCACTTATGTTTCCCTAACCTAACCCTAACCCTCCCTTTAAAGGGGTCACATGATGTTGCTAAAAAAATAACATTATTTTGTATATTTGATGTAATGAAATGTGTTTATGAAGTTTAAGGTTCAAAAAACACATTATTTTCACATACTGTACATTATTGTTTCTCCTCTATGCCCGTCTTTCTGAAACGCGGCGATTTTTACAAAGCTCATCGTTCTGAAAGCGATGCTCTGATTGGCCAGCTATCCAGTGCGTTGTGATTGGCCGAATACCTCAAGCGTGTGACGGAAATGTTACGCCCCTTACCATATTGTGATGCCGTGTCCCGGTGCAACGAGACAAAAACAGTAAAAACCCATTATACACGAGGCATTTGTTGCATCCAGTGGGACCATAATTATGGATTATGCCTTATACTGTCTTTTTACGCTTTGAGTTGCATCGCGCTGCGTAAACATAAACCCTGTCTGCATTTGTGATCGGAGAAATGACTAACAACAAGCGCTACTCTTCACTGCTCAAAACTTGTGTTTGAATCGTCAGTGGCAAATTCTTTAAATATAAAAAACTTACTTACAGTCTGTGAGTCAGAACAACCGGCATTGTAGTCTACTCTCCCAGGATCAGGAAATGGTCCTCTATAAAATGTGCTGCACACATTTGTTGAAGTGTTCTGGAACAGTGTTGTGAATACAACTTAACCACTGAGTTCTAGTCGTGTCCTCTTTTGGAAGGCCAAACAAAGTAATTTAGCTTTCACAATGAAACACAGCGCCTTCACGAGATGGCGGCAGTTGCAACAACAATACTACAGCGAGAATAAAAGTTACGCCTTCTTACTTTGTGTGAACATTTGGGCGGCGTTATGCAAATCTTCCCACATCGTCATGTAGACATGTGGGGGCGTGTTAGAAAGAGCCGTTTCAGGAGGGCGTGGTTGACTCTTAACTTTTATAAAGAATATCTCTTTGGATTTGAGACTTTAGTCTTTGCAACTTTACAGATCTTCTTTATGCACCAAGAGCTTGTAACACTCCAAGAGAAAGGAAAAAATGAAATCGCATCAAATGACCCCTTTACAAATTGAATAAGCCTAGTTAATAATAAGCCTTTCCTATGCACTATTAAGGTTTTTTTTGTTTTGTTTTTATCTCAGCTCTTTCTTATATCAGAATAGAACTACAATCCACAAGTTGAAAACCATCGGCCTAAACATTATGTGCACCAATATCAAGAAACCCATCCAATCCAAAATTATTAAACTGATTTTAATCACAATACAAAATTGTGAGAGATTCAAACAATGAAACTAGAAAAAAAAATTACAATAGATTCATTGGAAATTTAATTTCAGTTCATAAATAAATAATAAATAATTTAATAAAGTTCAGTTATTGTCTGAATGACCATTAATCCATCAGTTATGAGACTATTGTTGAATCTGTTGGATCGTTTTTGTTTAGACTATGTGAGTCATTGCTTTGCGGTAAAAAATTGCATCTCTCTTTTTAGCATCTAGCTCTATTTCTCCTCTTCCTTGCATTTTTAAATACAGACACACTCTAGCCTCCATCGCAGCTCCTTGTGCTCCATTGAAACCTGCCTTGGACACAATTGATTGGCACGCAAGGAAGCGACAAGAGCCCAGTCCAAAAACCCACCTTGGGGCAAAGCTCACACAATCGTCCTGTTGTCACACATCCAGTTTTCAAAATTCAATGTGTCAAATTGGTGTGGAGGAAAACAATGAACAACTGAGTGTGTGCAAATGAGGGATTCCGGAGAGACCAATAACACCTTTAGAGTGATGTGTGTGGATATGTGTGTGTATTTTAGTGTTTGGCTGCTTTTGGTGAAGGGTCCATTTCTGTTGTAATACAATCTGTTCTGTGGTCTTGGCTGGTGGAGATAAGGGGGTTCATACACAGGTTTATCAGACATTCTCCCATGCAGTCACTTAAATGGATACCCAGAGGGGGCCGTAAAAGGCCGTGTTGCATTGTGTAAGCTTGCTGCTGTGTCTGCACTGCTTTATTGAACACGAAACAAGGCTATTTGGATGCACAAAGCAGAGGTGAACTTGGGTAAAGTGGATGCGCACAGAACACTACTCTGAAACTTACTTTCTGTATAAGATTGACCACTTGCCCTACAGAACCTTTTATCATTGTAGCACATCTGAATACAGAAAATGAAATAGTTACTGTGTAAATGTTCACTGAATAAGGAATAACGTACACTGAATTAGAGTTTGGTTCATAAAATATTATTTTATATTTATCTCGTATTTACCACAAAATAAGGCAAATGTAAGTTTTGAAAATCTGGCGATCAAAAAAAAAAGTTTCCTTTTCTCAGGGTCGTGTCAAAAGGTCATCGTCACCTTGCGCATGCGCGCAGTTATTTAGTCTGGCAGCGTTTCTTGCGCCACCGCTTGAATTAGAGTCACTTTAAAATAATTAACCCTCGTTGTTTGCTTTCAGTATTGACATGAATATGATGGATAAGTAGAGGCAAAATAATAGTAAGAAAACATGTTTTTGTATTGAGTTGTCTTCGCGGGCTGCACGTAAAAACAAACAAATACAACTACTAGTGTTGTCCAATTCATGAACAAATGACTCTTGTTAACCAGTTATTTTTAGTGAATTAACAACAAACTGCGTCCGTTTAACGAAGGAATAACTCTTATGAGCCGGTTCTTTGTAGTGAATCAAAAATGTATTGTGCAACTCCGTTTAAGAGATGGTTATTTTTTTAATAAATCAAAAACATTCCGTGCAACAGTGTAGTAGTCCGGTTCACGAACAAATCAATCTTAAGAGTCGGATCTCTTAATGAATTGTTAAAAAAGTCTCACAAAGTAACCGTTAAAGGGGTCATATGATGCAATTTCAATTTTTCCTTTCTCTTTGGAGTGTTACAAGCTCTTGGTGCATAAAGAAGATCTGTAAAGTTGCAAAGACTAAAGTCTCAATCCAAAGAGATATTCTTTATAAAAGTTCAGAGTCAGCCACACCCTCCTAAAACGGCTCGTTCTAACACGCCCCCACATATCTACCTCACTATGTGGGAAGATTTGCATAACGCCGCCCAAATGTTCATGCAAAGAAAGAAGGCGTAACTTTATTCTCACTGTAGTATTGTTGACGCTACAGCCATGTCGTAAAGCGCTGTGTCTTCGTTTTTAAACGAAACTACTTTGTGGTCTTCCAAAAGAGGACGATAATCCACTTCCCGTCATGCCTAGAGCTGATCTGTGCTGGTCGCTGAGGGAATACATCAACTTTCCCCGTGGACGAAGCGGAGTTCAGCCCGGGGTCGTCACATGTGGTTGCCGCTCATTCATCGCATCCGCCGGGCGCGCCCGTCTCCGACTCGCCGCCCCTCAGCTCACTCTATCCCGGCCTCAGCGCACGCTAAGCCGGGGCTTCCCCTCACGCTAGGCCGCTGTGTTTTTCGTTGTGAAAGCGAAACTACTTTGTTTGGTCTTCCAAAAGAGGACACGACTACAAATCAGTGGTTAAGTTGTATTTACGACACTGTTCCAGAACAGTTCAACCCAAATATCCAGATGTGTCCAGCGCATTTTATGGAGGACTGTTTACTGATCCTGGGAGAGTAACGTTAGACTACAATGCAGGCAGATCTGACTCACGTAAGTACGTTTTCATTTAAAGGATTTGCCACTGATGATTCAAACGCGAGTTTTGGGCAGTAGAGTAGCACTTGTTGTTTGTCATTTCTCCGATCACAAATGCAGACAGAGTTTTATGTTTACGCTGCATGATGCAATGCAATGCAAGCAACGCGTAAAAAGACAGTATAATTTATTATAATCAGTAATTATGTCCCCACTGGATGCAACAAATGCCTCATTTATAATGGGTTTTAATGTTTTGTCTCGTCGCTCCGGCCAGACACGGCATCAATAGTATGTGAGGGGCGTAACATTTCCGTCTCACGCTTGAGGTATTCGGCCAATCACAACGCATTGGATAGCTGGCCAATCACAGCACACCTCGCTTTTTTAGACCGATGAGCTTTGTAAAAATCGACGCATTTCAAAAACGCGGGGCATAGAGGAGAAACAATAATGTACAGTATGTGGAAAATAATGTGTTTTTTGAACTTTAAACTGCATAAACACTTTTCATTACACCAAATACACAAAATAATGTTCTTTTTAGCAGCATCATATGACCCCTTTAACAATTTAAGCACGGTTATTGAATCAACAACTGATTCATTTTATGAACTGAATTTCAAGATTACATGCAATTAAACAAATGGTATTTTGATACATTTCTGTTTATTTAAGGTGCAGATTTAAATATCTAGGAACCTTAATTGGAATTATAATTTTTTTAAATCCACATGTAACATTAAGCAATTAATTATAAATTTGAATCAAAACCTTTGGAACTAATTACAATTAAACCTTTCCTGACTAAAAGTTGTAGTCTCACGTGGACTATGTGACCCTGTGCAAGTTTCTCAGGTCACTTTTAGGACATTGGTGTGTTCAAGTGAAACGGTGTTATCCTAACGCAAGTATGGAGGCATAAATATAGAATATAGATCCGCTTGTGTTGTTGTGACCCTGATGCCCCCCTAGAGATTTACTTCAAGCTAAGAAGCTTTGAGGCTCCTGGGAGAAGGTGCTCTCCTATTTCCGTTGAAATGGCAGGGGGTTGAAACACACCCTGTATTTTCAACAGCCTTGCAGGGAATTTGGTGATAGGGCTTTTTTCCAGCACAAGGATTAGTCTTTTGATGAGCGTTCTGTCACAGCGTTCTGAGTGCCCTTCACATGCTGTTCCTGTCTAATCCTGGAGGACTCTACTTACTTACTTACATATCATTACAAAGAAAATAGCTGTCTGATCCTCAAAACTTTTTGCTGCATTTTTGTCAGAAAATTGCATTGCTGTTTACTGGAACTTTTTATAGAACAGAATGTGCACATTTGAAATATGCAGCACAAACTATTATCAGTTACTTTAAACAGTTCACTATAAAATTGAAGGGAAATGTCCCTCTTAAGCATATGCAACAAGTGCTCTTTTTTTAAGAGGACCGATTAAGAGGGAATGCATGACACTATCAGGGTTGATTTTATGTATGAAATCAGCCTCTTTAATTGTAAATTCAATTTACAATCGTATCTGAGTATTATTTGAGCCATATCTGTCTGCCATAGAATACTTATACCAATACTATAGCCACTTTTTTTTTTTTCATAATATTGTGAAATATTATTAGAATTTAAAATAACTGTTTTCTATTTGAATATTTTATAATGCAATTTATTCCTTGGATTAAAAAGCTGAATGTTCACAGTCATTACTTCAGTCTTAAGTCTCACATGATCTTTCTGAAATGAATATCAGTTTTAAAAACAATTGTGCTGCTTAAGATTTTCTGGAAATTTGATACATTTTTATCACGATTCTTTCTTAAATAAAACGTTCAAGTTATTTATTAGCATTTATTATTATCAATTTTAATAAAAATAAATCATACTGACTCTGCTGTACTTAAAATACACGCCATTATTTGGACTGAATTTACAAATAAATTGACTAGTTTTTAAATATTTTACCTTTTTTTTGTGGGTGTCTTTTTCTTCCATATTGCGAATGTGACATTGGCAAAACACATTTGGCAATACAGCAAAGGGTGGAGTATCCTGAAGGTGTTGTAAGTTCATGGTTGTAGGTTCAAACAGCAGAAGGCAATCCATTGTGTCCTTGAGCAAGACACTTAACCTCAGGATACTCCAGGGGGATTTGTCCCTGTAATAAGGCTACCACAAGTCGCTTTGGATGAAAGTGTCAGCTGAATGACAAATTACTAATTAAGAATAATCCATTTTAACCCTCCCAAAGAGAGGCATAAAGCAGAACAATTACCAATTTTATTAATTCAAATTACAGAAATTCTTCTGAGAAGAAAAAAAAAACATAAAACCTTGGCTAGTTATGGCAGAAGAACCAGCTGTTGGCACCTTGCATAAACCGTAATTTCTCCTCAACCTCGATCCGTCAAGATAAAAGACTGTCATAACCCATGGCCATGGCCCTCTGAACCTTTCAAGTTGAAAGATTGCAGAGCAATATTCATGAATGGTTGGGCACAAATCTATCGAGGCACTTCATGAAATGAGAGACCTGCTTTCTAGGTCAAGGAGAAACCCAAATTCGTTCTCATCAAGGCTGCGCTACTAGAAAGTCATCAGTAGGTCTAAATGGCTGCTTTATAAAAATTTAATTGATCTATTTTTTTTTTTTTGCCATTAACATTTCTAAATGTCTTCGTGCCACTTGCTTCATGGCAGATATTAATTTATCTATTGCGTCAAAACCATAATCTGTCAAAACTGAATAATGCATTTAAATCGGTTTCACTCTCTTGAACTGCATTGCCAAATGATGTGATGATGATGTTAATTAATTGATCTGTAACCAAAAAACACTCAGATTTCAATGGTTTCTGCTTGATTTTACAACTAGGACTTACAAAGCCTGTTGAAGGGTCTTCGAATACAACCAACATCCCCGGCTGTGAAAGAGGTCTCGGACATGCATGTCGGTGACTCTAGTAAATCAAACTAAATTATTTAAGTCTATTAATCGAACGACATTATTTAAAAGCATGCGTTTATCTCCAGTGCTTCAGTGGGTTCTGCAAGGCAAGTTAATAGCTTTTATGTATTATTATTATTTCATAACAGACATTTGAAATGTACATGAAAGTGTTGAAAATCTATTACTGCAACCTCAAATTAAGTATCAGGGGTTTTGACATTTATTTTGTTTAAATGTCAAATTTTTTGTCTTTTTTTAAATTAATTATTTAATAGTTTGCTGTCTCCTATGTTGTTCATCTTTATATGTATTCCCTATCCAATTCCCTATCCTTCTTTACAAAAATGAGGAACACAAATCACGCAAGACCTCTCTTCTGTTACTTTTTCAGAACTTCAGTTTTCACCTAAACTTTAAATCATATACCAGCAGTGTGTTTTAGATCACCTTCACGCATGTGCAGTTTCTAAAATATAGAATGTTTAATTAACTGACTAAATACTCTATTTTTAGTCTTTTTTTCCTTAAATGATTGACTTACCAAAATGACCGTGAACAACATTGGAGTTGTACTTCAGGCCAAGATGCAGTAACCATGTTTCAAAGATATTTCATCATGCTCATGGCATTCTCACGTGGCGGCAGATGTTCCTGTGACCTTGGTAAAGTGTGGCATTGTTTGCACACCATACAGAATTTCACCTCAAGATGGCACCAAGTAACTGCTGAACTCAGCATAAGAAGTCAAGGACACCCGAATCTTTTGTGTGTTAAAATGCAGATCTAGTATTTCAACGCAGTTCCCGAAAAAGATCCAACGGAAATGTATGCAGATTAATTTTTGGAGCTTGAAAATAATGTAAATGTGATATGTTCAGCAATCACGGTATGTCTAGAGTTGGTGTGTTTTCTGACAATGTGCATAAAGGACTTCATAAACTTCAACATTGACAATATTGTTACATAGAAGCGGTTATGGTCTAGCATAGTTAAAACACAGAAAATGTCTTGATTATTTAATAATTATTATTTCATATCATTTCAGTTAAGCATTTCTATTAAGAATAAACAAATTATTTCTTATTCTTATAGGCTAATTAGGCTATAGGGGAAGTCGTGGGCCTAATGGTTAGGTTTTCCACTTATACCTTTCTTAATTACCTGAAGTAATTAAGAACTGCTTAATAATTAAGCATTTTTACTTTGTGATAAACTGCAAAAAAGATCTAGTTGAAATACAGAACAAACAGAGCATTTACCACTAGATGGTGCCATCGAATTAAACGTGATTTCTCTTGTTCTTATTGGAAAAGGGGAAGATAGTGTGATGCATACACCATTTATACAATCTGGACTCTACAGTGGACTTTAGTACCGATGTCTTTTAATTGTTATGTTTGCACAATCTAAAAGCGATTTATTTCATCAGAAAGACATATTCCAGTACACGTTCCCTGTCTGTTCGCAAGGCATGACTCTAATTTCTATGTATCGGTAAGGCTTTCATAACATTCGTAAGTGTAGGGTCTAAAATACATGTTTTATTCACAAGACACCTCTTGAAGATTGTGTAAGCGCTTTTACTTTGCTAAACTGTGTTGTTTAATTTATGAAGCTATCGCCTTAGAGTACAATCTGTCATTCATTCAACCCCGTAGAGGGTGTGTCAAAATGAAAACAAACTGGGTAATCTCAAAGCTATTTACCTTCTGCTGTTCGTACCCTTGCGTTTGGGTAAGACACTAATGCGAGCCTTCAGTTTGGCAACTGAAACTCCAATTATCTAAATCAGCCCTCACCACTTCTCTCCTGCTCGTCTTCTCCTTCCTAAACCTCCCAAATTACACATCAACGGCACGGGAAAACCGTGCCATGAGCAATAAGCTGGAAATGACATGACTGGCATCTGCAGCTCCCATAATCATGGGAGATATGATGGATGTGTATTACTGCCGCTCAAAAGAGGCGGGCAACCCGCTTTCAAGAATGGCAATTACAGTTTTCCCCCAAGAAAATCACCCAGATGGATCCAAAATATGCAACAGTTTGTGCAACCATTAACGCTTCTCTGCCGAATTTTGTCTGAAACGGCCATTACAATATAGTGGGGTGTGCACCTTCGTTTTAAATGCTTCAAAGTCATTCCGCAGCGCCGAATGAGGTCACGGCTGTCGCCTAAAATGCTGTTTTGATGCTTATGTGGCTCATTCTTTGCCGATGTTTGTGTAATGAAGCTTGCCATGGCATTATAAGTGGTGTGTGTGAGCAAGACTAGCAGTGACCGAGCAAGGCCAAGGTTTGGGGGGGTGGGGTTATGTTGTGTTTAGATGTCTAGATACGTGTAGTTTTCTTCCATACGGTAGGTCGGGAAGTCCTCGAGTCAAGGTCCACGAGACTTCGCAAATCTGCCAAAGTGCCAAATATAAAATCTTTTTATGAGCTCAGTCAGGTAAAGTATCAGGGCTTTTTCTCGTTGGCAAGCGGTTTTATGGAGACGCTGAGTGCTTATCCGAATGCTTTTTCACCCGCTCTCTGTAAGTGCCTTCTTGTGCGGAGTAATTGGCAAGTTCTCTGTAAATTAGATTTATGGACTTTTATGGAGTAAATTACATTTAAAGAGTAGCATTCAATAATGCCCATGATATGATACGGTTATATTGTGCCTCTCCCGCAACCATATGTCTTTAAGAAGATAGATCATGTTTACTTTTATTTTACAAGGCTTTGGAACGAATCACTTAGGAGCCGACAACTCTTAGCGGTACCCACAGCAAAACCGCTACTTAGTGCCTAGATGAAAAAAAATATATTGCAGTTATATATAAATATATAACCGTGAGACCTTTCTGAGTGTCTGCAAATCCATCAAGTTGTTATTCCAAATTGGTTCAGAATCCCATAACACCACGCCATCTCCACAACCTCCAGTGCCTCACGCTGCTTGTTAGGCTGCTATCGTCATAGCCAAACACCTCTAGAGCCCCTACCTGACTATTACCCTCCAAATCTCTGGAGAGCTGGGCTGCTTTTTAAGATGGATTCTAAAAAGCGATGAGTACATCCTGTGGGACATTTGGACCACATGACTCAAATGATTAATCGTACATCTGGGCAGTGTTCCACTCATCGTGCCCCCTTGAGCTCATGCCGGAGTACCTGTTTACAGCCTGTGGCACGACCCTGTAAAACTTCAGAGTTCTTTTCTATAATCTTTCCCTCGCTATCGTCTTTTTTCCTCTCTCGTGTCTTTTGAAGATACCCTGTTTTAACCTTGCTTGGCACATCAAACAAGACTTGCATTATTGATCAATAATCTGCCCTTTGCCTCCCTAGTCATTGTGCATCAATGCGTCTAATAAAAGTGTTAACATACTTTATTCATATTTCTCCAAATGCATTCGACAGTTGTACTTGCTGTATGGAGCATTTGACAAGTGTTGCATCCACTCTAATACACAAAAGCTGTAGAGACCATAAATATAAAATATATACTGATACATTATTGCACACTGTTGAAACTTTAAAACGTTAAAAAAAAATTTAATAAATAAAAACAAATTATATATATAATAGATATATATATACTATATATATTATATAATATTTATATTATATATATATAGATATATATATATAATTATTATTTATCTGCTTGCTTTTATTTCCATTATTAAAATATAGTACGTCACTCTGATATACATTTTTTCACTGGTCATCCGCCCAAATTTTACCATACTTTAATGGTGCATTATGTCCTTTTTGATCTTTACAGCTCCAGTACCTTTATAATCACATGAAAAGGATTGACCTTCGAAAATGCTTTGTAAAAGGTACCTTCTTCAGAATGGAATGTATTGGCTTGTTTTCCATGGAGACTGGAAGGCATATGGTTTAGGAAGGTTATGAGGGTGAGTAACTAATTACAATTAATAATAAGAAAAAGAAAAAGATTTTGAAGGGTGCTATTCCTTCATGAAAGATATGAAAAGTTCTGTGAACATTTGGATCGTGAAATAGTCAAATCCATTTTCCATAACTGTTGTGATGCCTAAATTTACTTGTAGCATTTAAAACGATTGATTTTTATTTTTGTTTTTTATTTATTTATTTAGAATTTGAATATGAAAGTGTTAAATGAAATTATAATGTGCATTTTTTGGTGATCATGGTTATAGTAATTCATCAAATGATGGAGAAGAGCATCATAAACCGACATATCCAGCAGTGATGTAGTGATGCTGTATACCGTCCCAGTAAAGTATGCTAGATCACGGTTGGCCTCTGGCCTGATTTGCAAGTGTTTACTTGAATTCCTTTAGTGAATTGTCTGTGTAAATAAGAAATGCTTTTGTGTGCACAATTCATTCATAGTGAATTCCCCACAGAATATAGCAGTATTTTTTCCCTTGGTCATTCTACTTTGTTTTCTTAGTATTTTTTTATGAAATGAAGTAGATATGGTTGCAATCCATTTAGATTAAAAAAAAATCAGTTATCATTTAATTCTGTAAGTTAGTTATACTAATGTTTAGTGTAATATTAATGCATTTAATAACAGCGTTATTCTCTGTTTTTACCATTTTTTGTCATTTTACATCACTCAGTGTAACCCCAGATATTTAATTGTCTAAGCCTGTCTTTAATTAATTATATTTATTTTTTAATTAATTTACTTTTGTTGCAGTATATTGTTGCCTATAGGTAAGGTCCCCTACAAATTATTTTTCAAAATGTGCCTTTGTTTCCAGTAATAAGTCATATTTTATGCAAGAAAAGTTAATCAAACTTAGTTTTTTTTGTTCATTAGAGGGCTAAAGGAAGTGTTGCAAACCTTTATGATCAGCCGGATTTGTGATTGAATCATTACATTTTATTGAACCAAATCAACTGATTCATATAAAAGATTTGACTCAGAAGACTGATTTGTTCACATATCAGACATTGCTGCTTCTATAATCAACTGATTGAGGCCCATAAAAGATTGTCAGTGAATATAATGCATTTGGACCAGTTTTATGATGTTTTTATGAAGTTTTTATGCCCTTTTGATTCTTGAGAGCTCCAGTCCCATTGTAATTGCACGGTAAGGAGCAACCTTCGCAAAAAAGATTCATAAAATAGTATTGGTTTGTTTTCCACAGAGACAGGAAGTCCTATGGGTTAGGAAACAATGACAAAATTGTCATTTTAAATTGACTGAACCGTTATAAAAAGCACTGAAAGTTCTGCGAGAAGTTAGGTGTCTCTAACTAAAGTGAAACAGTCACATTCAGCAGAATAATCGCATTTAATGCAGCAAAGTCCAAAAAGAAAAGAACAAGAGAGCAGAGCTGAGTCTCAAATCCTGAAGCCTCAAGAAGAAATACCAGCTGCGAATGTTAAACGCTGATGCAACTGTTTTTAAAACGCACGCAATATCAAAGAGATACATGACAATCGATCTCTTTTTAGCCTGGTGGGTCACCGTCACACACCTGCTGTTTCACACGCGTTCATTGACGTGACTTTGATAAGAAGGCTGACGCTATTGAATCGGGTAACAGCAGAGGGAAGGTGTTCACTTCACACATTTCTGTCCTTGCTGACTTAAGTTACAGTTGATCTCAAAAATGGCCTCCGGTAATAAGAAACCTACATCAAATCTAATTCTCCCATCAGTTTACAGAGTTTGGGATCTGTGCTGTAATTGACAGCTTATTGAAGACGGTTGATGCTCCTCATGCAGCTAAAGGGATAGTTCACCTGCCAAAAATGAAATAATTTACTCACCCACAAGTTGTTCCAAACCTGTATGAATTTCTTTGTTCTGCTGAACACAAAATATGTTTTGGGGGTGGGAGTGTGGGGGGGGGGGGGGCCACAAAAACTAACCTGTACATACATATCACTGCAGTTTCCAACAGAAATGAACACTAGAGGTGGTAAAACAGCAAGCTTTGTTAATCATTTCCGTGCACAGTTATGGTTACAGCTTCTTATGTTTAGCTTTTTGGACGTAACAAGCTTGCTCGGTAGCTCAGCCAGCACGGAATTGGACTTAGGATGCAGAATCCTTGGGTACAAACACAAACTTGACTCATGATGAGAGATCGAAAAACAAGCTAAAACAGCATGCTTGCAATTGTGTTTTTATGGCACATTTGCTTTTGTTCATAATATTGGGTAGGTTTAGGTTTAGTGCAGATGGTATGTTATTTTAAAACATCACGGAGCATTATACATTATACTTTCTGACATTTCAAGTCAGAACTGTGGTGACACCTACAAAAGCAATGTCACACAAAACATAACAGATGCACGTTTGTCTGTTCTGGGGGAAAAAAAGAAAAAGAAAGGAACACTCCGTTTTAGCGGCACCCAGTGGACATCTCACATCGACTACCTGCATGGTCTCATGGCATAAACATACCTGGGGGCACTATTTAGCGAGAGGCGAAAAGCGTACCAATAAGTAACGTTACATATCATTGCAGTTTCCAAAATAAATGAACACTAGAGGCAGTGAAACTCCGACACATTTTATTCCTTGTAACGAATCAGTCCACTGAAGGCAAGTGTAGTGAAGAACCCAAGTGCAGTTTATTTACAGTGATCCAAAAATAATCCAAACAGATGAAGACTAGAGTCACAGACTTGACGAGGCATAACAGACTAGACTCACCGACGCGGTACGAACATCAATCCCCACGGAGACAATGGCAACATGATGGCTACTTATAGCAAACAAGGGTCCCATGACAAGCACAAACCAATGGAGCCAAGACACAATGACTAGGACACCAATCGAAACAGACAACACCAGGCATGAAGACAAGATGGCAAGGGAAGCATGACACTAACAGCAGGAAACTATTACAAAATAAAAGACATGGAAAACATGAAACAAAACCCAAACCCCACATCACATTCCTTTTCACGCAAATGTTTCGATTAATAAAAAGCGTAATTTTCGCACAATTACTTGAAGAATATCATGTAATGACTTCAAAACAATATTAATATGCTGGGAGATTTGAAAACTGATGCTTTTGAACGTTAGCATCGCACATATCCAGCTTCATATGTGTGGGTTTTCATGTTCAGTAGGTTTGTTCGGTAGCTCACGGAGTACGGAGACGTACTTGAGAGGCGAGGATCTCTGGTTCGAATCCCGTGTAACTACGGTTCGGCAAAACCGTTCAAATCTGCATATATGGAAGTTGAAATGGCACGGTTGCATCAACAAATGCGTTTTTATATCAGTTTTGCATTTGTTAACACTATCGGGTAGGTTTAGGGTTGGGTTTGGTGGAGGGAAATTTCTCAAACACGATAGAGCTTTACTTTTAGCGACAGTACAACACTTATATTTTAATTTCTGAAAACCGCCGCATATGTACCAGAAACAATATATAAACACACAGCAATACTTACCTATTCAACTATAAAAACGTACGCAGGGTTCACATAGTGAACCCGTGTTTTAGCGCACTCATGACATTTTCTTTGAACTGCCGGCGAACGTGCAGTAAGGTATGTAAAAACGGTGTTGCACAAAAAGTCACAGAGGTACCTATTTTTATGAGACCAGGTTGCACATTGAATATGTCACGAAACATACATATAGGTACATATTCGCGTCTTGCGAAAAGTTCTCAGAGGTACATTTTCGTCATTTCGTATTTTTTACATGCTCCTCAGGGACTTAAAAGGATAGTTCGTCCAAAAATGTTAAATTCTCTCATCATTTACTCACCCTCGAGTTGTTTCAAACCTGTATGAATTCCTTTCTTCTGCTGAACACAAAAAAATAAGCAAGTACATGATGCATGTACAATGACCATAAAATTAGGTACAGTATGCCCATCATATTGGTTATTGACCGATATTATATATTGGTTGTTAAATTGTGCATTATTTTATTTTATTTTACATGCTCCTTATGCAGTTAAAAGGTTAGTTCACCCAAACATTTTAATTCTGTCCAAACCTGTATGATTTGTTCTTCTTCTGCTGAACACAAAATAAGATATTTTGACGAATGTTGGTAACCAAACAGTTGCTGGTTTCCATTGACATCAATAGTATATAAATATTTGTTTCCTTCATACTATGGAAGTCAATGGAGATCAGCAACAGTGTGCTTACCAAAATTATTAAAAAAAAAATAAAGTCATACAGGTTTAGAACAACTTGTGGGTGAGTAAATGATGGAAAAATGTTAATTTTGAAGTGAACTTCATGTGTTATAATCTATGATGTGCGACAAGTTTACGATGCCACACGAGAAAAACAACAACATACAAGCGCGCCAGTGTCATCTTTCTGATCGCTTTCTATAATCAAAATGATTGATGTGTGTGAGCATCTTATGCCGCGTTGCTGCAGTAACCACGCTGTGTCCCTCCGGACTGGAGCCGTTTCCCACAGTTCATTGCAGTCCATGGGTCATTGGTCTCTCCAAATAGCTCTCTGTATGACGCCCGGTCCCCTACTCGGGCTAAATGCTGTGATTAAACTGTTTCCACCACAACAAGAAGTCAAGCCTCGCGTCAGGCTTCACCCCGTTGGTGGTGAATATGCAGAGAAATCAAGAAGTCGTGACTTTGACAGGCATTTTCGTTCTGTAGCAACCTAATGGCAGAGTTGTGCCTAACATTTTTCTCTTTTGATTGAAAAAATTAATGACGGCTCCACATGTGTTTTAGAGGCTTTTAATGTGACACTGTCTGCTGCTCAATATCATTAAGGCTCATTTGAAACGTTATCGAAGACAAATGATCTCAATTAGATCGAAAATTTACTATGGCAGAACTTTCCCTGTTGTCATTATGTTAAAATGGTCTCCGGTCTTATTGAGGCAGTAGACTGTTTGATGATTAGGGCTTCGTGAGAAATAGACACGGTCTACATGAGCGGAGAGTAACATTCTTACATCCATTATAAGCACATTACCTCAAAGCACTGCGGAAAATGCTTGCACCTCTTTGAAAGATAAGGGCACGAGGAGGAGGAGAGGATCTCGCTTGGTCATTTCAGATTTTAACGACACATTCCTGGTGGCTAGCTGCCCGAGAGCTCTGGACCCTCTTAGATCATAAGACGGGGGTAATCTGCAGTGACAGCCCATCTGGTCTCGCTTCACCTTGACCTCGAGTTTAATTTACAGATATAGTTGTATCAGGCGCACAATACAGTTCAACAGCACAGCCGGATGCACTAACAAACCCTCCAGGTGCGACAGAACTACTGTGACTCATTGGTCATATTCAAATGTTGTGCGAGGGTCACACATGCTGTGTTTTTTAATTCGGATGTATGGCTGCTGCAGTATCAATTACTTCCTCATTAAAAAGTTCTACGTTTCTCGGCATAAAAATGGCAAAATATTTTGCGGGCAAATTAAATCTGCATTGATATTTGAATTATAATATCACATTGTCAGATTACTACGGCGTCATACGATTTGTTTAAATGGTTTCCATTAGTGTGATTGTTTTTTTTTATATACCAATAGCCTTCTTGCCTTTTCACTGGTTAAGAACCACACCGATATACATCCAATTCAGAGATGTACAATGGGGTTAATAGTTAGATAAGGCTCAGTGATTACAATTAATGAGTTGGAGACCTTGAAGAGGGATATTGAAGATAGGAGAGATGGGAAAGTCACATTTTTTTACTCCAGTGAATAAGATATATTTATTTATTCATTCATTGATTTATTTATTTTAAAGTCTCTTTCTCTCTCTATGCATAATTGCCTGTGAAGAAGGTGCAGTTCATTTAACATGTTAAATAGGCTATTTATTAGCTCTTCAGCAGAATGAAAAAGGTGTTTTGTAATATTGTAAGTATTATTTAATGAAATGAGTATTTAATAATTTAAGTAACCATTGTTTTGGCCAACAGATGAATAGTGAATGACTAAAATGTATGAAATTTCAAATAAATAAATAATTAAATAAACAAACAAACAAATAAAACTGTGACAGGTTGCTATTAAATGAATTAGTAAAATTACTAACTTAAAATAAAAATTTAAACTGAAATTAAAAAATTAACTAAACATTAGTAATATATAAATCTATCTATCTATCTATCTATCTATCTATCTATCTATCTATCTATATACTATCTATCTATCTATCTATCTATCTATCTATCTATCTATCTATCTATCAGTTCCTAACCCTTTGTGACTTGTTTCCATTGAAACTCTTTATTGTGAACATACAAATATTTTTTTATTTTTTATTTCATGCAAACAGCAAGAAGCATGATATTTGTATATGATAAGTGCATGTTTAGTAATGAAACAAAATAAAAACAACAACAAATGATTTAAAGACCTTCCTGTTGGAACTTATCTATCACAATTAGACAGTATATGTCATTATGTTTATCCTTTAGGCGTTTTTTCTGATTGATCTACATGTTGTATGTGGGAGACTATGTGGGAGAGAGATGATATTCTATACAATAGATAAGTGGCTCCTTTTGTAGAATGGCTATATTTTGCATTCGCCTGTAACTCTCGACGTTCAGCTATGACTGCAGGGAGATTATGTTTTTTTTTAGAGATTGCAGAAACAAGAACCCTTCGGAGCTAAAATGGAAGAGCAGCACGGTAGCTTCACAGAGAAAATATCTTCACAAATGGCCGGTCAGGAGCTATTGATCAAATGAAAAGTGGATCTTGTTTAGTGATATCCACACTTTTGATGCATTACTGTAAGTAGAGTGAGGGTAGATTTACATTGTCGGCTCGGATTGAGTTGTGGAGTGAGTGTTGGAGGAAAATGAGTATCTCCTCTTCTGCCTCACAATGAAATCTATATATGTGAGATGGGCAATGTTTCGCTGTAGTAAAAATATGCCTCTACACACCTGCACAATAGAAATCTCAGTGGAACCGCACCTCCGTCCATGGATATTTTAAAGGCTCCATCATTTAATCTAAGAATACAACAGTGACCAAAGGAGCAAAATGATGGTTACTATATTAGTAGAACGTTCTGTATGTATGATATATTATTTACATCATGTATTATAGTGAAAGGACACTGGAAAATCATACTACATTCCCTCTATCATGCATTATCAATAGATAGATAATGATCGATTGAGATTTTTGAAAGTATAGATAGATAGATAGATAGATAGATAGATAGATAGATAGATAGATAGATAGATAGATAGATTCAATTGTTGTATTTATATATGTTTTATTAAATTAAATATTGAGAACTTAATTATATAAAAATAATTTAGACAAAAACATGGAGACACAGTTTTTAGTAACATACTGTTTAATTAATATTTAAAAATAGTTTTTTATTTTTGTTTGTAATGTTGATTTGCTTTTATTTCATTTATTATTCCCACATTTTCTTTTGTTTTGTTATTTATTTATTTAATATTACATTTAGCTTGGAATTATTTTTCAGTTTTATTTTGTTTTCGTTTTATTTTTCATTAGCAATTTTAGTTGCTTCACATTGAATAAACTTAGAAATGGCAACAGATTCTAATAATTTTATACTTTTTTTAACTTATTTTAATTCAATTATCGTTATATTTTATTCACAAAACGGTTTAATATCTTGCAGTTTAGTTAACAATACAATCTTGATATAGATATATTTAGTATATAGTTTTTTTTGTTTTTTTCTTTTGTTTTTGGTGTTGTTGGGTTAAGGGAAGTTGCAGGTTTGAACCATGAGCAATTACCATTCTGCCCTTGAGCGAGCCATCTAACCTCGAGTTGCTCCAGGAGTCTGTCCCTGTAATTAGTGTACTGTAAATCACTTTGAACAAAAGCAACTGCTAACGGCATGCTGTTTATTTATTACTCTAAATCTGAACATTATACTCCATATTACCTATTTTAATAATGAAATATCAGATGAAAAGACCCCAAATTGAATGTGCATTTTGGGGATCTGAAGATTGCTTGCTGCTTATAGCAGACAAATTTCTTCCATAGTGACTTAGAGAACAGTAACTTGAGGGCCTGTCTCTGTGGAGTGTTGTAGGGTTAAGTGACTTGCTCAAGGGCGCAGTGGCATGGCAGGACTCTGATGTTTCTGGGTCACCCCTACTTGAGGCTGAACACACAAAGCAACATTTGTTTGGCAGTGTTAGTCCCAACCATTATCCTTAAATGTGCTAATCTAGATTAACCCTTTGATTTTAATACCCCTATTTGTAGCTGATGCAAGATCAACTGTACACTGCAGTACTTAAGCATTCTTTGATCCGACACTGGCCTCTAGACATTGCTCTTAATTTAAATAATAGTGTTTTATAGAACATCCTTTTGTTTAAAGAGTTTCAAACTTGAAAAAATGCATTTGCTTACAAACTTTTCTGTCTTTTAAGCAATTTTCCTTGTATCTGAAGTGAGGGTTGAAAGTCTAGTTCCACCAGTAGGGGATTGGGGGAGGTGAACACTCTGAATAATGTTTTAGCATGGAAAGATAAAAGGTTCCACCAAATGTATGACTCGCTAACTTGTGCAGGCACAAGCAAAATGTCTTCATTCCTGCTTCTGCCTCTCTCAGCAGTTTAACATTCTCCTAGTCGTCGCAATTAGTTATCATGTGCGACTGTGGAATAGCATGTCTTTTGTCTTTTAATGAGTTTTTCTGTTGTATTTTTTTTTTCAGATGTTTTGTTGTGAGTTACCTATATGTACTGTCTGAGACTGCATATAGAAAAAGATGAGTGCTTTGTATCTTCTTTCACTGTAATCAAAATATTTGCCTGACAGTATGCAGATGGAGTATTTAAATGTTTTGCTTTTCAGCACCAATTTCATTGGTCACTGGGAGCTGCTGCCTATCATTGGAAGTGAAGGTCACACATTTTATACCATATATAGACAATGCATTAAAATCTCAGCAAATACAATAAAAATAATATATAATAATATAAATATATAATATATATATTATATATAAATAGATATATATTATATATTATAGTATATTATAATTCATTCATATCGTCATATCATTTTTAAAAGATGAGTTCATTATTAAGGGAAAAGCTGTCCAAACCTACCTGGCCCTACGGGAAAAATTAGTTGCTCCCTCCTGTTAAATCATGAAATGACTGTGATTAACCACATTATTTTAGAAAGATGAGTTAAATTTCACTAGCCACACTCAGACCTGATTACTGCCAGACTTTTTGAATCAATAAATCACTTAAATAGAAGCTGTCTGATAAAGTGAAGTATGCTTAAATAGCAACACATCATGCCACAATCCAAATAAATTCAAGAACAGTTGAGAAACAAAACAGTTGACATGTGTCAGTCTGGAAAGGATTATAAAGCCATTTCTAAGGGCTTTGGGACTTCAGTGAACCACGGTCAGAGCCATTATCTACAAATGAAGAAAACTTGGAACAGTGGTTAACCTTCCTAGGAGTGGCCGGCCAACCAAAATTACTCCTTAAGGCGCAGTGATGACTCATCCAAGATCATGAAAAACCCGAATACCATCTTAAATAACTGCAACCTAACTTGCCTCAAATTAAGTCCGTGTTTATCCATGATTCCACAATAAGGAAAGAAGTGGGCAAAAAACATATCCATGGGAGATTTCCATGCAAAAGTCATTGCCTGACCAAAAGAACATAAAGGCTCGTCTCTCATTTGCCAAAATTTATCTTGATTATCCCCAAGACTTTTGTATATATTCTGTGGACTGATGAGACCAAAGTTGAACTTTTTGGAAGGTGTGTGTGTCTTGTTACATCTGGCGTAAAACCAACACGGCATTTTATAAAAAGAACATCATACCAGCAGTCAAACATGTGGTGGTAGTGTGATGGTCTGGGGATGCTTTGCAGCTTCAGGACCTGGACAAATTGCCATAATTGACTGAACCATGAATTCTGCACTCTATCAAAAAACCTGAAGGAGAATGTCCGGCCATCAGTTTGTGACCTCAAGTTCAAGCGCACTTGGGTTATGTAGCAGGACATTGATCCCAAACACACCAGCAAGTCCACTTCTTAATGGCTCAAGAAAAACTAAATTAAGTTTTGGAGTGGCCAAATCAAAGTCCAGAATTAAATCCGATTGAGATGCTGTGGCATGCCCTTAAAAAGGCGGTTCATGCTCGAAAAAACCCTCCAATGTGGCTGAATTAAAACTCTGCAAAGAAGAGTGGGCCAAAATTCATCCACAGCGATGTGAAAGACTCATTGCCATTTATCGCAAATGCTTGATTGTAGTTGTTGCTGCAAAGGGTGGCACAAGCAGTTTTTAGATTTAGGGGGCAATTACTTTTTCCACGTAGTGCCAGGCAGGTTTGGAAAGCTTTTTCCCTTAATAAATGAAATCATTATTTAAAACCTGCATTTTGTATTTACTTGCATTATATATTTGTGTAATATTAAAATTAGTTTGATAATCTGAATCATTCAAGCGTGACAAATATGCAACCAACAACAAAAAACAGAGCAAAACTTTTCACACTCAGTGTGTGTTGTGTGGTTGTGATATCTATATATACATATATATATATAAATATATATATATATATTATATATATATATATATATATCTTAGATATCTTATTATATAATAAAATTTTTAAAGGTCTCTTCTGCTCACCAAGGCTACTTACAACAAAAAAAAAAAAAAATATTTAAGATATCTCTATATATAATTTATTGTTATCAATTTTAAATAAATGTTTTCTATGTGAGTGATTGGTAAAATTTAAAGTATATTTATATGATGGAAAGCTGAAAAAAGTCTTCAAGTGTTCACATTGATCCTTCATCAATTATTCCTGCATGCGTATTTGTTGCTCAAGCCAATTTTCTGATTTTTATCAATGTTAATACGTTGTGATGCTCATTACAGTGGGTATGGAAATTATTCAGACCCCTTTAAATTTTTCACTTTTTGTTATATTGCTGCCATTTGCTAAATCATTTAAGTTAATTTTTTTTCCTCAATGTACACACAGCACCTTATATTGACAGAAAAACACAGAATTGTGACATTTTTGCAGATTTATTAAAAGAAAAACTGAAATATCACATGATCCTAAAGTATTCAGACCCTTTGCTGTGACACTCATATATTTTACGCAGGTGCTTTCCATTTCTTCTGATCATCTTTGAGATGGTTCTACGCCTTCATTTGAGTCCAGCTGTTTTGATTATACTGATTGGACTTGATTTTGAAAGCCACACACCTGTCTATATAAGTCCTTACAGCTCACAGTGCATGTCAGCGTAAATGAGAATTATGAGGTCAAAGGAACGGCCTGAAGAGCTCAGAGACAGAATTGTGGCAAGGCACCGATCTGGCCAAGGTTACAAAAACATTTTTAAGGTTCCTAAGAGCACAGTGGCCTTCGTAATCTTTAAATGGAAGACGTTTGGGACAACCAGAATCCTTCCTAGAGCTGGTCGTCCGGCCAAAGTGAGCTATCGGGGAGAAGAGCCTTGGTGAGAGAGGTAAGAAGAATCCAAAGATCACTGTTGCTGAGCTCCAGAGATGCAGTCGGGAAATCGGAGAAAGTTGTAGAATGTCAACCATCACTGCAGCCCTCCACCAATCGGAGCTTTATGGCAGAGTGGCCCGACGGAACCTCTCCTCAGTGCAAGACACATGAAAAACCGCATGGAGTTTGCTAAAAAACACCTGAAGGACTCCATGGTGAGAAATAAGATTCTCTGGTCTGATGACTTTTGAACTGATGAACTTTTTGGCCTTAATTCTAAGCGTATGTGTGGAGAAAACCAGGCACTAATCATCACCTGTCCAATACAGTCCCAAAAATGAAGCATGGTGGTGGCAGCATCATGCTGTGGTGTTTTTCAGCTGCAGGGACAGGAAGACTGGTTGCAATCGAGGGAAAGATACAGGGATATCCTGGACGAACCTTCTCCAGGTGCTCAGGACCTCATACTGGGGCAGGTTTACCTCCAACAAGACAATGACCAGAAGCACACAGCTAAAATACGAAGAGTGGCCTTCACAACAACTCTGTGACTGTTCTTGAATATCCCAGCCAGAGCCCTGACTTAAACCCAGTTGAGCATCTCTGGAGACACCTAAAAATGGCTGTCCACCAACGATAACCATCCAACCTGACAGAACTGGAGAGGATCTGCAAGGAGGAATGTTAGAGGATCCCCAAATCCAGGTGTGAAAACTTGTTGCATCTTTCCCAAAAAGACTCATGGCTGTATTAGATCCAAAGGGTGCTTCTACTAAATACTGAGCAAAGGGGCTGAATACTTAGGACCATGTGATATTCAGTTTTTCTTTTTTAATAATCTGTAAAAATTTCAACAATTCTGTGTTTTTTCTGTCAATATGGTGTGCTGTGCGTACATTAATGAGGAAAAAAAAAAACTTAAACGATTTTAGCAAATGGCTTCAATATAACAAATAGTGAAAAATTTAAAGGGGTCTGAATACTTTCCATACCCACTGTAGTTGTGTGGAGATGATAAACTACCATTTTCCAATGTTTGGTCAATTATAAAACAAATATACGGTAATGTTATTATCAAGGATGCTTTAAATTGATCCAAGGTGACACTAAATACATTCATAATGTTACAAAATATACGAAATTCTATTTCAAATAAATTGTTTATTTGGACTTTGTATTCATCAAAAAAAAAAAAAAACTGTATCTGCTGCTTCATATTTCCCCCCCAAAACATGAAGCAGCACAAATGTTTTCATCACTGATATTAATCAGTAATTCTTGAGCATCAAATCAGCATATTAGAATGATTTCTGAAGGATCATGTGACACTGAAGACTTGAGTAATGATGCTGAAAATTTAGCTTTGCCATCACAAGAAGAAATTACACTTTGAAATATACTAAAATATAAAACAGTTTTTTTATTGTAATAATTCACAAATTGTATAAACTTTTTTTCACTGTATATATTGAAAACTGAAATATCACAATTAGTTTACTAACATTAGTTTATATTTATTTATTTTTTGACATTACCTACACAAATACTATGGGTCTGGGAGTTACATATAGAGAAAGATGAGTGCTTTGCATCGTCTCTCACTGTAATAGAAACATTTCCCTGACAGTGTGCAGATGGAGTGTTTTAATTTTTTTGCATTTCAGAACCGATTTCTGTGTTCACTGGGAGCTGCTGCCTATCATTGGAAGTGAAGGTTACAAATTTTACAGGTCCTCCGAGGGAAGGTGGAAAATGGGAAATGCTGTGGCATTAAGAGAAGATTGTAATAGTTACATTGTCAAAAGAACGATTATTATTATTGAGCTATTCAAGGTCAGGATAGGAAAGAGGGCAGCGGCAGTCCTAATAGATGCTTATTTCTCCGTTAACCTTACCCGTGTAATAGCGGTCTAGAGTTAATGAAATAAAATGCCAATTATACTCTACCTCAGCTTGGCCATGACCGCAACCAAAGGCCTTTACACTCGAATGAGAACAGACATGCTGCGGTTCTGCCTGTGGACAAACTAATATCAGAATAACAACATCAGAATTTTTTATTTCATTTTTTTTTATTGATCGGCGTAACGTCCATGTACTGAATGGAAAAAGCCTTGGTTTGAAGAAAAAACTTCATTTAGAACATAAAGCCACAGACTGCAGCTACATTTTTGATAATTAGTGTGTGTCGTAATCCATCAACCCCTTAATTAAATGCAGCAGGCCATATTGACACTGCAGTATATTTAAAATATGCCTTATAACTTTAAACTATCATTAGGTGGGTTGGAATGACAGCCC
Source organism: Sinocyclocheilus anophthalmus (assembly GCA_018155175.1). NCBI lineage: Eukaryota > Metazoa > Chordata > Actinopteri > Cypriniformes > Cyprinidae > Sinocyclocheilus > Sinocyclocheilus anophthalmus. The sequence goes on from JADLZN010002948.1 coordinate 154,635, forward strand.
ATCTATCGGTTAATTGGTTATTGACTTCAGTTTTCATTTATTATCGAGGGCAGGGAAGACGAACTGTGTTTTTAGGATTAAACCCTGTTGGGTTCAATTAAGGACAGAGCTGACTCAAGAGAGGAAACTTTTCTGTGTGCAGCCAACATGATCGCATTAGTATTCATGGGTATTCGTTTATGGTAAAGAATTGTAAGTCGAGCAAACTACTGTCAACACTGATGTACTTGGAATATATGGTCGCTGTTTCCTGTTCTGAATTCAAGATTTGAGGATTTGTCCAAGAACTGGTAATGTCTGGTAACAGCTATGCAAACAGTGAAATACAGTAATTCGTGACCTCTTCAGTATGTTTTGAATAATTTCATGTTTCAATTTATGTACAGTATTTAAAATTTATAAATACATGTGTGTGTGTGGTGTGAGTGGTGTATATGATATAATATAGTTATATTCCTAGCGTGTGATATACAGTATTATTTGTGTAATATATATATTTATATAATAATATAAGATAACGGGGACAAATATTGCGTGCCCTAAATTCTATACTAAATTGTTCATTTTTTTGTATTTTACATAATTTTTTTTGCAAATCTGGTGGGAACAAAGTGAAAAAGACATATGAGAAACTCCTGGCCTCCGCCCCCGAACAGACGCCGGTAGACAGACCCTCCCCCCCCCGCCTCATGAGGCGTCACCCCGGCCCATCTCCACCACACAACCACATTGTCCAGATATTTATTTTGTTTTGAACATTTATTTTTGAAAACTTGAACAAAATGGTGTTTAATCTTACCAAAATCGCAATGCAAACGCTGTTAATGTGTTGAACAAACCATACTGGAAGAGAAAATATATTGTAAAACTTTATTATCAAATAGTATCAAAAAATATAAATACTGTATAAATCACATCGGCACCGCTTCAAACTGACATGAACAGCAACTGGCATTATTCCACGTACAAGTACACATATCATTGTAGCAGGCCCTATCTCTATAGTTCTGAATGAATCATCACAGTTTTACAAACCCAATAAAGACCAATCCACTGGGAAAAGCTGCCTCTTAAACAAGAATATCAAGAGTTTTTGACATCATTTGATCTACTTGTAAAACTATTAACACATCCTGCCAATCCTATTGTAGTAGACTTCTTTTTCCCTGAGCAGAGTGGCGATAGCTGGTTTAAGTAATTGTTCTCTTATTTGTCGATCGTGTTTTTAACCGCCCTAGAACTCGATAGCTCGGTGGTATAAAGTACCATATACACTCACACGTAATGGTAAATATATAAATAACACATTGCTCAGTAACCCAACATTGATTACAACAAATCCCTACGCCTGTAAAAAAGGCAATCTGTCCTATAGTTCTTTTTGGGGGGGGGTGGATGGGGAAGATAGAGAGCAAGCACGATAGAGCGAGGAGACCATGAAGAAGAAGGAGTAGCAGAAAGTTAAAGTTAGACCAACGGAGAAAAAGAGAACGGCTACAGGAGAGTTTCCCCAGTAGTTGAGCGCAACGTTCCAGTCTTCCGGTAGGATTCGTCCTATATGCATTACACAGCAGAGACAAGAGGGAGACTTCAGGTACGTATGTGTTAATGTTACTTTCACGTGATGACTATATTATAACGGTAGAGGTGCTCATTTTGCATATCTCTTGCACCCGCTTTAAGTCTCTCTCTGGGACTCCTGCCCTATATACATATCCGCCAGTTTTTTGAACTGTGGACCCCAGTGACTCAGATATTCAAACTCTTGGTCCCCCTCGGTGGCGGCCGATTCCAGAGAGCTGAGGGACTCCGCCAAAGAGCCGTTGCCTTCGTAGGCATAGGTAGCCAAGGAGTCATAAGGGGGCGCTGTGGGATCTGAGTCGTTTTCCTGCAGCCGTCCGTTGATAAAGTCCCTCACGTCTGTGTTGTCTTTGATGGGGGACGTTGTCGAGATACGAGAAAGGGGAGAACAAGCAATTATTTCAGGAGGTACGCAGTATATCTCGCCGCGGCGGAGGAGATGTTATATGGGTGTCCGATGATCATGATCACAGGAAGGTAGTGTTTCCGCCGCAGGGTACAGTATTCCCCGCGATGTCGGGAATCTGGTCCATCGTGTTCGCTCGTAGAGACATCTTAGGGATCGAAGCTTCGTCCAGACCGGAGCCACTCAGCAGGTAATGGGTCGTTGTCGGCTGACCACGGTTGTCGGAGAAAAACCTTGACATCTTCTTTCTTCTGATCTTTTATGGAGACTGATCCATGGGCTCCTGATTTCTTTGTGACCGCCAGCACGGGCGCAAACAATACCGACAATCACTATGTATGCCGAGAGAACAGAACGAATTAAAATGATTCATCAGCGATGGTGCTGAATCAACCAGTGCTAGAATAAAGTGCTGTGATGTCCCCCAAAGGCTTCTGATGTCACATGAGACCCCTTACACTCTGTAATACTGAGCTGAAAGCATGGCTTTCTCCTTCCAGTCTATTTGGCATTATAAGATGTCTGAATACACGTTTGAATTTGTTAAAGATGGGATGGTAATAATACCTAACAGGCTAACGAAGCTCAAAAAACACATAAAAGTGCTTAATTTATATATTTTTGAACATTAAAGTACATATGGCGGGGAACCAAAAGGGGGGAAGGAAATAAAGGAAAAAAAAAAAAGGGGGGGGCGGGGGGGGGAGGGGGGGGGGGGGAGTAATGATCACTAATTTTTTCAGGGACACTTCTCCGATTGTGTAGAGGTTTTTTTTGGTTTGAAAAAAATCTTGACTACTCTGAAGCAAAAAAACTATAAAATAGAGAGAAAATAAAATTGGTTTTGAAAGACAGTTTTAGATAGAAGTAACAAGATATCTACTAGTGTAAACGGTTGCTAGTGTAAACACTGAATTACTCAAATGGTGCAAGTGTTTGAAGGATAGCTAGCTGAAACCCTTGAAAAGTGTCTTCTTATCTTTGCTTCATGTTTTCTTTACACTTCTTTTTTTGGTTACCGCTTAATAATGATTTATTGGTGTTCCTTGTTACACAGTGGTAGTTATACATTTAAGTACTAGAATAAATAATTACTAACTACAACCCTGCACTTTAACATAATGTGTTGCAAGGAATTAGGGTTTGTTCTATAGGTACTTGCGACATGTTAAATTAATGGGTCTACTGAGCAATGTGTAAGAAATAGTTAGGTAATACAGGCATGTGTAACCAAGGAACTTCCTTAAAAGTAAAGTAATTAAAATATTAATTTTTTGTTCCTCGCAGTGCAGGAGTGAAAGATAATCAATAGGTGTTGCATACCAAAATATAATTCTTTAATTACAGAATGATGAACTTGTGGCCATTGTGTCTGTGTTGAAGGAAGCTGCGGGTAAGAAACATACACATCGGCTCAAGCTTCTTACTAGCCACCACCTTGGACTATCAGAAAAGGCCCCCAAGGAACTGATGTGTGTATCGCACATTTTCAAAAGCTCATAAACTGATCAGATGTCGACTTAGACCAATTATTGTTGGAGTATTTGATATTTTATAAAGTCAAAATATGGTTTTGTGTATTTTTGGTTAAATTAATAACCGAGCTCATGCGAGTACAAGGGAGGAATACAGAAAACATACGGGAGGCAATGTAAAGGACGAAAAAATAAAAAGACTGTCACACAAAAACAATACTAGGGTGGTGGTTGATAGAGAAGAGGGGAGGGCGAAAGAGGGGAGCCAAGAGTCCTGACGCCAACCTAAAAAGGTGGAGATGAAAAAAGAGTTTCTATCAAGAGGAGTTTCACACAAAAGGGAAAAAAAAAAGGAAGGAAGGGGGAAAACAAGGAGGGAAGAAATGAAAGGAGAAGGAAAAAAAAAGGAAAAGGAAAATTACAGGGGGGGGCAGAAGGAGCAGGATGGGAACAAATGAAAACTGAAAAAAACATAAAAAAACAAATCATGGTATGTATTCTGTATTTTAGGTCCTAGGTTTAACGAATATATTGATTCAGCTGCCTTTCATTAACGTGTCATATGAGGCTTTTTTTAAAGATCATTATTTTGTGTCTTTGGTGTAACAGAATATGTTGACATACTTTAATGTTAAAAAAAACACATTAGGTTGTATTCCAATACTGTACATATTGATTTCCTCAAAAAAAAAAAAAAAAAAAAAGGGGGAAAAAAAAAAAAAGGGTGGACGGGCGGGGCAGCCCGAATTAACAACAAAAAAAACGAAAAAACACGGGGGGCAGGAAAAGGGGGGTCACGGGCGGAAAATAGGGGCGGGGGAAGAAGAAAAAAAACAAAACAAGAGGGGGCAAAAAAAAACGGCGAAGGCAGAGGGGAGGGGGTAAGTGAAACACGGGGAAATAGAAAAAAGCAAAACGAAAGAAAAACAAGAGGGGGGGGGGACTCAGATCAAATAAGCTACAGGAAAAAAAAGAAAAAAGGGGGGAGAGGAGAGGGTACGATGGGGAAAGGTTTGCGAAAAGGGAAAGAAACTAATAAGAGGGGGGGGGGGAAGCAAAAAGAGAAATCGGAGAGAAAGAGGGGGGGCAAGGGGGGCCAACAGGGGGGAGAAAAAGAGAAGAAAGAGAAAAGACAGGAAAAAACAGAGATAAAGGAAAGAATGGGGTCCAATGGGGTAGAAGAAAACAACTCCTAAAAGGAAAAAATGGGGGAACACGCCGGCAAGACCGGGGATTCTGCTCTGATTGGCCATCTACCCATTGTCCAAAAAGGGAAAGTGTGTTGGCACTCACAGAAAAACGAAAGGGGGGGAAGGGTAAAGGCGGAAAGAACCAAGAGCACGAAAAGAAGGAAGAGAAAGTAGAAGAAGTGAAGGAAAGAGGAAGTCAGAGCATCTGCGAATGTAACGCCACCCTGAGTAAACAGGATAATCGCGAGCGTCATCTTTCAAAAAATTTGTCAGACATAGCGCGCGGGGCTAAAGACAGGGGAACAGAGTCGTGTGACAGACACAGTGATGAAGCTGTATGTGTTTGCAGTACACAAGCCACAATTAAGAAAGCTGACTCCACTGTGATGTGACCCTGTCTCTCTCACACACCCAATCGCTGACCCCCAAACACACACAAAAAAACTAAAAGGGGCAACTATTCGCAAAGGAAGATCTCGCATTTGAACAGTCAATAGCAAATACTTAATTTAATAACAAAACAGTAGCTGATTCAGATGTGCCAGATTGTCATAGCAAAGTCAGGATTACCTCATCTCCTAGGTTCTCGAAACGGTCGTCCATAAAAATGCATTGCTGTTCTGTTGTAAGTAATCTTAAAGATTCCTAAATCAATCTACTTTCGGAAGGCCAAATAAAGTGCTTTTGCTTTCGCCTAGAAACACACAGCGTCTCCCTGACAGTGCTGCTTTCAACCCTAACTTGCAAAAAAAGTTACTACTAGCACCAACGCCTTCTTTCGTTGCGTGCACATTTGGACGGCATTATGCAAATATTTCCACATAATGAGGTAGAATATGTGGGGGCATGTTGGAACAAGCCGTTTTAGGGGGGTGTGGCAGATTCTTAACTTTGATAAAGAATATCTCTATGGTTTTGAGACTTTAGTCTTTGCAACTTCAGGGATCTTATGTATGCACAATCAGCTTGTAACACTCCAAAGAGAAAGGAAAACTTGAAATTGCATCATATGACCCCTTTAAGTTTTTGAGATATAATTTGATCTATGCAATCATATTTCATTATGATATGGAATTCTATATTTGCATCATATAGTTTTGTTATATAATAGCTATAATTTATAGTGACTAAAGTTACTTGTAGTTAGTTGCTTGTACACAGTTATTAAATAAGATATTTGAAGAATGTTGGTAACCAAACTGTTGACGATAGCCATTGACTTCCACTGCATTTTTTTTTCCGTATTGGATGCCGTCAACTGTTTGGTCACCACATTCTTCAAAATATCATATTTTGTAATCAACAGAAGCAAGAAACTAGTACAGGTTTGGAACAAATGGAGAGTAAGTAAATAATGTAAAAATAAAATAACAATTTTGGGTGAACTATCCCTTTAATTCAGTGTATTACCTGCCATTTCACTGTAATCATATGTGAAATTTACTAGCAATTTCTGATTGAAAATTGTTTCTATGCTATTTTTTCAGAGTAGTGTAGCTTGTTGAAATAGCTTTTAGCTTAGCTAGCTACAGTTTCAAAGTAGTTTCCCCATCATTCAATTGAGACTGCATGTTCACAACTCACAAAACACATCATTGCTTTTGCTTAACTGTTGTAAAAAGATACAGAGTACAATTGCTACGCCAACAAGCAAGATACACACCAAAGAGTGAGACTTATGATTAGGTTTAGTTAATTCAATCAGGGACAGACCAGACAATCGATGGCTAGGACAATCAAATTGTCACAGTCACCAAAAACAGAAGCACTGAGTCAGCTAAAAAAAAAAAAGCAGTTTTGCGGCTGCTCAAAGAATCGGATAGAGAAAACGTGCATAATCTCAATCACTGCGGCGAGAAGAAAGGGACTGCCGGAGAATCACAGGCTGTTCTTGGATGGCTAAAGCAGAGCACTCAGATAAGAACCCAGTGAGCAGCACGCAGCACTACAGAGAGCTTAGCTGAGATACAGAGGAGTGTGTTTCAAAAGGTGTCATGCGCTTAAGGTACTCATGAATACAGAAGAGAGAACACACACTGTAATGCAGATAAAGACTTATAAACTGACAAATGGGTGGGGAAGATGACAATAAGGGGAAAGAGAGGGTCCCCAATTGCAGAATGTTTAAAATTTGATGTAGGGGAAAAATAACGAAGGGTTTTGCGGTTCGTTCTCAAAAGGGAAAGGGGGGGGGGGAAAAAAAAAAAAAAAAAAGGTTAATGAAGTAAACCACTGTGTGGTGCACTGTTCCAAGGACGAAAAGGACAAACAAGGAAGAAAAAAACAAATTTACGATACGAAAAGAGGAGAGGGAGAGAAAGGACAACAGGGGCCGTAAGAAAGTCGTGTAGACGAAGAAAGGGGAAAACACAAGAGTCTACGGTGTGAATGTGAAGTTTGAGTAAAAAAGCGATACAAAGGAGAATAATGGCGTGTGACAATAAAAAACGTTACGCAAAGTACTGTTAAAATGCATAGGACGTAAAAAATGAAAAAAGATAAATGTCTCAAGCCTTACTACGCTGTTTTATGTCTATTATTATTCTACACTCTTAAAAATAAAGGTGCTTCACGATGCCATAGAATAACTTTTTTGTCTAAATGATTCCATAAAGAACCTTTAACATCTGAAGAACCTTTCTGTTTCACAAAAGGTTCTTTGTAGCGAAGAAGGTTCTTCAGATTATAAAAAGGGTAAGAAAGAGATGGTTCTTTAAAGCACCTTTGACTGAATGGTTCGTTGTGGAACCAAAAATGGTTCTTTTATGATTTAGATTAAAAAATGTAATCACTTGACAGCCCCAGTTATAATTCATGAAGTTATAAATTAATAATTATGAATTATGATTTGCAAAATGAGTGGAATCATTCAATCTGAATTTATTAAAGTCTATTGCTATAATGACATCCCTACAATTTAAATTATATGTCTGTATATAATTTATAGAATGCAGTATTCATAGAATTATAAATTGCAGAACATTGAAAAATGACAGAAAAAAAATAATTGCACAATTTTCATCAACTAACCTGTCAAAACAGTTAATTTGCTTAGACTATTTGATTTAGTTTTTTGTTTAATTGCACTTTATTTTTAAAAGAAACAAAATATGATATTTTATTAATTTTGCAAAAAATATCATATGGCGCTGTTTAAGATGCAGGCCTTTGCACTGAAATGCATCATGTCAAGTGCTGCCACTGTTTGGTGAATTCACCACATAATGTTAATACAGTGTGTTGAGCTTGAAGATATGAGAAGAGGGAATTATGGTCCTAAAAAGGGAACAGGTGCTGTAGTTTGCAGCTTGTTTTTCTTGTTCAGTGGCTGCTCACTCCTCCCAGCAGGTAATCGGAGAGTTCGCCCCTGCCTCCCACTCAGGTGTTAATTATGAAGAAGGAACGGTGGGGGGCAACATGCAGTGTTCTGACCAGCCTGGGGGCCTGTGGTGTGTGCAGGGCTCATTCTGTGATCTGGAAAAGAAATGGTGGTGGAAGAGTGTGGGCTGGATGCGGATATTTCTCGCTCTGGCAGCGTAAAGCAGCTACTTCCTCTATTAGTGCATATTCTGGGCTTTGCATTAGCCAGCTCATCAGAAAAGGGTGCAACAGGAAAGGATGTAAAATGAGGGGCAAATGGAGAGCAGCAGCCTGAGGAAAGAATAAAAAAGCAGAAAGATGCAATAGTTTGTTCTGGAAAGACTCTGCCCTCTGTAAGCTGTCCACTCAGCGCCAGTAGACGGGTTTAGGGGAAGATACTGAAAATGGAGAAGGATAAAGGGGAAAATATCCATATTAAGTTTGCCCAGAGAGGATCGGTGGTGGACTAGATGGTGCCTGCGCAGGGGAACAGCAGAATATGAGATGGCAGAAGTGGTTGAACACACGGCGCACAATTGTCTGTGTTGTGTAATGGGTAGAAACGTATACATATGGACATATCATTTTGGGGTGGAATTTAAAGGGGCCATGCACTTACAGAATTTAACTTTTTCTTGATGTCTGCTTATAATGTAAGCGGTGTGTGTGTGTGTGTGTGTAGCTCATATTCCCAAACTTTTGAATGGTAGTGTATCACGGTTTCTGAAAAATATTATTTATATTAATATGTATTTATCAAATCATGATATTGCATCTTTTTATCAAATAAATTAAGTGACTGTAAACCTGGCATCTTACAAAAAACATTAAAAAAAATCATAATTATCCTAAATTTTTAACCACACTAATTTGAGAACAGTGCTTTGTTTACTTTATGACTTATGCTATATTCATGAGTACATAAAGTTCAATCATATGTGTTGATATTTAAACATGATAAAGTTTAAAATGATTCATCTTTTTAGTACTGTGAGTTGTGCCGTGTAAAAGAAGCAGTAAAGTTAACTACTTTTCCAAAATTGTAGCTACTTATGGGTTTTGAGAAGCTTGTAGCTTGACTTTTAAAACAGCTTCCCCAGCAACACCAACTTTGATACAGTACATAGCAAAAAGAAAAACACGACTTGTGGGTCTCAGGATGCTGTTGGTGAATTTAAATGAGTTCAAGAACTGAAGCGCCATGACTTAAAAGTAATCAATTATGAAGCAGTTTTGATGTCTTCATAATGTTTGACAGTTTTTAACATTTCTTGCTGCTTTGCTTTGTACTTTAAGATATCATCAGTAAAGAAAATAACTGGGTGAAAAGTTAGGCTAGACATTGAATATGTAATGCATTCGAGAGGACAGCTGCAAACAGGTTCTATTCTGAATTTGTTAGCCCGCCGTCGTTTTAAACGCAAGCTGTACAATTTGCTTGACTGGTGGCACAATCCAGCCTCGATCACTGAAGAAGCAGTTCTTGGGCTTCGAGTAAAAGCTCTTGTCTTGAAACTAGCTATTTTGACACTGTGGCATGATTGCTGGTAGGGGCAGCCGGCGGATGTCTTAATATGTATACGCGCCCCGACAATGGGACCCACGCGCTCGACCAGCATAAATAATAGATAGCAAAGTCAACCTGAAGTTCCTGAAAATATTTCGTTTTACCGATTCGTACAGAGGCAGATAATAGAAAATGCAGAATGATGACAGATTGCCTCAGGTTAGATTGGAGACTTGAGAGATGCACTCACCAGCAGTTTGAACAATTACTTATTGATGGATGTTTTAACTTAAGCACAACATATTTTTCCTTTTCTCTGCAGAAACAACACAGACACATGCTGTTCAGAACCAGCTGCGCTTTCATACTGTAAAAAAAAAAAGAAAGAAAAAAACCAAATTATAAAATATAAACCTTGCACAAGTGATTAGCGACGTCAAGAAGGATGCATGCGACCTACTTAAGCCCCGGAAGAACACAAAGGCCTTTTTGTCAATTGCATACATTTAATAATGAAAGCTATTTTTCCACACTTGCTGCACTTTCTGAGAAAAGCGAAGAACGAGAGAGAGAGAGCACCTACAGTAATGTCTTAATGGGGTGCCCTACTTTTTGATTGTCTGGAGGAAATATTTGGAGAAAATTCTAAGTAAAAATTAATAAATAACGGAAACACACAGTGCAAAAGGATGCCTTCACGGGGCCACAGACTGGACTGCTTCATCAGAATAGCAGGACAACGGTCAGGCATGTCATTACGACTACGTTTCGCGCCCAGACACTCGCTGGAGTTATGTTACACGGAGCCGTTATTTTTAGTCCATGCTCCGCTGTACAAATCTGTTATGTCTTTGGTTCATTTTGAGATCGTGACTAAATATAAGAAACTGTATTGTATTAAGAAGCCTGCATCAGTCCAGAAAAGATATTATCAATCTATCTATCTATCTATCTATCTATCTATCTATCTATCTATCTATCTATCTACATAATCTATCTATCTACTATCCATCTATCTATTATTGTCTGTTTGTTAGTCTGGCTGTATTGTACACGTGCCGAGAAGTGCAACAACTCAGCATTCTGAAAACAAAAGAACAAATTCACACGCAAATGTCAAGTCTAAAAAACTGCGCCACTGGAGCTGATGTTTTACAGCCACTTTTAACTAAATGTAGATATACACTCCGTATTTTTTATTCCATAGTTAGGGCAATTCATACAATACATTTAAAATGAGCTACTTTAATACCATATCCGAACTTTCTACCAGGACATTTCTGCTGTTCTTCGGCTGGTTCTTCCTTTATACGTTGATTGACAGATGTCTCGTGTCCGTCATCTGTTGAGTAATCCCAACCAATGGCACGGCTCAAACTATACCTACTCGGTGCCTCTAGCACGATGGTCTTCCGGTTTGTCCCCGGAAGTCGTCCGTTGTGTTTTTCTGACTTAGATTATTTTTGTTTTTGGACGTGCTATAATGTGTTCTGAATTGTTGTTATGCTCGTCTGGCACATCGTTGTTTTATTCTTGTTTTTAGACTTGCCTTTTTTTTTGTTTTTTTTTTGTTTTTTTTTCTTTGTTTTTGTGTGGTGTTGTTCGTTTGTAATTTGTTTAGGTTTTGTTTTCAGAATTGGGTGATTTGTTCTGCTGCACTTCTCGGCCACCGTAGTATTGTCTTGTCTGTCTGTCTGTCTCGTGTTGTTATTTGGTAAATTGTGGTGCGGGGTACTGTCTCTTGAATCCGGTCTAGGTCTTTTGTGGCGGTTTCTGTCTGTCCGTGTGTTTTTGTATGGTAGTCTGTCTTACTTCTATAACAACTTCGTTCTGTCTGGTCTGTGTATCTTTGTCTTGTCCGTTTGAGTGTTGTAGTTTTTGTCTTTGTCTCGTCTGACTGTTTGTTATTTTCTGTCTTGTTATTTGTCGCTTCTGTCCTCGTCTGTCTATCTATCTATCTACCTACAAATTAATTTGAACTCTAACAAATGATATACCGTATTGTGAAGTTTTAAATTATCTACTGACAGCACATCAACATTAATAAAACATTTTAATACACCTTTTTTGGAAGATGTAAGACTTTTAAACAGAGACTGTGATAAACTGGCCAGGTTTGCAGCTCCATGAGAACGTGTATAACATAATGTGTGGCCACTTCTGAAGTCCACAGCCAATCAAAACACTGTGCCAAAGTACAGCCTCCTCCTCATCAGAAGGTGATTAATGTATCTTCTGAGTAAACACACCCTGTTCTGAGCCTGCAACCAAGATAAGTGGGTTGGGGTGCGACCCATCACAAAGTAGCCAGTGCTTTTCCCGCTTCCCTGAACCTCTAAGTCGGGGGTATCTTGCAAAGCAACAGCGGGCTGAACACAGCTACGAAAGCTCCCTCCAAAACAACCTGTGATTCTCGCTGTCTCTGTTTGATCACTTGTTGATGTTTACTAACCGCAGAGACCACAGGTTTGTACTTTGTTGGCTGAGCTTCGGCTGTAATGTTGGTTTACATTCACGCATATAGATTATATATGAAATGCTTCTAAGAAAGTGCACTACATTATGCGTATTAAGATCCTGATTCCTATCACGCATTAGAGTACATAAAAATGATGCACAAGTACAAAGGGCTGCCCTCTATCTGTTCAATAGTGTCCGTGTCGTGCTAGCGTGTGGCCTAACTCAGTATCTCCGGATTAAACCATATGGACAGATTGGAGCATCTCCCCCTTCCGGGTCAATCTGTTCATAGTGTCCCCCATGCAAGTGCCATATAAATTTTTTTAAATAGCTAAACATGACCCAATGCTGTATATTTACAGGAGTTCAACACTTACTCAGTAATATTAAAATGCAGAGTAATATGCGCCCCCAACCAGGGCCCGGTGCTGATTTCCAGCACGTTATGCACACAGTCAGTCTCGGCGGGCTTCGTTACTGCACTGGACCGATACACGTCGTACGGTGCTCGTGATGCTCTTGGATGGGTAATTCGTTGTCCTGAGATGACGACAGGCAGCAGGTAGGACTTCATCAATCTTCTCTCTCTGTTGAATGATCTTAGGCCGCCGTCGTGTGTGTCCATTAGCCATGGCATTTAATCCTGCCTGCCGTCCTCCGCGGCCTGTGTGTTGTCTACAAGACAATAATGTCAAGATCAAAAGCGATACTGAGACTAGTGTGTAATAGACGGTGTTGTTTTCAAAGCTTAAGTATTGAGCTGTGTTTTAGCTAGCAATGTAATTGTTGCGTCTTTGGCATCGTGAATAATATGTTTTGAATTAATTAAGACACAGTAACTGTTTGTAGTTTGCTTGCATGACAGATGTGCATCTGTAGTGTACTATGACTTATGCTGATACTGTTTTCAAGTACAAACATACTAACTAGGAGACTTGGGCCGTTGGAGAAAGGGGGGGAAGCCCGGAATTGAAAAATTAAGTGTAGTATGAAGGTGCCGCTAGGTGGCCCCAAAGGGAAATTATCTGTGAAATAGGTATTTTCAAACAGTTCCGGGTCAAATAATTCACAGAGCTGAAAACCCAGTCTGGCCTGGTTGCACTGTTTGAGACAAATTGTACAATATTATTATTAATTTTTTTTCGTTTTTACTTGTACTTCGGTGTCACTCACAGAATGTGACCTTTATGTTCTCCCCTCGTCTGGCCTGGGTATCCCACTTTGTTAGATCAGTGTTGCAGATGCACCTTTGTATCGAACCAATTATTAAAATTTATATGCAGAAAAGAAATGGAGATTGCAGGGGACTTTTTACCCCAGTTGTGAGACTAGAGAGGGGGGTTTTCTGTTCAAAGGGAATGTGAGGTCAGTATAGGGGTTTTATACAAATTTTTTTTGAAAGTGCAAAGTGAAAACACATTCAAATATGTGAAACCACATTTATTCAAAGCATTCGAAATATATGCTTCGATGTGAATAAAAAATTTGTTCAAGCAAAATACGTATTTATTCCCAATAGTGCCAAAGACCTGAAGCTCCTTCATTTGTCTTCGTCCGTAGCCGTCTTCACTACGAGTGCGCGGACCAGTCCGTTCGTCCATAAATCACTGTAATGCCGTCCCCCCTGCAGACCGTGTCCACCGCTGCCGAAGCCATGGTGGGCGCCGGGGGCCGGTCGAGCGTGGCGAACTGGGGGATCTGGTGTCTGTTCGACTTTTGATCAAATTAATGTGGTCCTCTAAGCAGCTTGAAATAAATCTGCATGCACGGGGTGGGGAGATCTGTAAGTTGCAGTATGCTTTGTTTACAAAAACTTCAATTTATATTTGGAATTGCAACCTTTTATCTCAGCATCTATATGTTACATTGTATTTCTTATTTTAAACTTATCTCACTATTTTCAATCTGATGCAGAAATGGTTTTCCATTGAATTACCTTCATTGTCGAAGATGGTGAAGTTTGGATTGATGGTGCTTAGACTGAAAACAAACTTGTGCCCGACAAGAGGTTCATCAGTGTCCACAGCACTTATGGTCTGGATGAGCTGGAAACATAATAAGCTAAAGAATTCGGTGAATGTCCGCAATCGTGTGCTGTTGCCTTCCTTTAATATGATCCCTTCCATTTTCTGTCTAATTCAACTAGAACTGTGGTCAATATTAACACAACACTATGCCTAGTCATAATGTCAGCTCTAAAGCTCACAGAAAGCAGAAAACAAAGCAAGCAGAAGCGTTAATAAACATTGTGTGAACACTGATAAACATGAAAATGCTGCACTAACACTGACGCACTTGACATTCTCACAGACAAAGTCTCGTAGTAACATGGCTAATATTCAGGGGCGCATTGTCATTCACAAAGGAGGTCGCGCACTTTGATAAACACCGGTTCCTGCACTCTCAAGGTCACTGGTCTGGCCTTTATCAGACCCGTGGCAGTACCTAGACCCATGACTACGATCTGTCTTTTCTTGTTGCAATTGAGGAAGATATAATTCTTAGCGGCCTCTCTTGCATTCAAGAGGTCTAATTTTGTTTCTCTCTATTTGTCTTTCAGCCTTTTACCCCAGGCATATATTCTTCTACCGAGAATGCAGAAAGCATAAATTAAACCACAACTCAAGGTGACAGTTTGATTTTTGTCATCAGTCATTTATTGTATTGCTGCCGTTTCAGAAAATGTCTTGAGGCTCTAGAAGTTTTAGTCCACCTTATAGCACATTATTTTAACAGGTTTGAACAAACAAAAAACCTGAAAATGAATTTCCTAGCATATCTAGTTCATGAGTTGAAATTGAAATATTGAATTAAAAGGCAAGAGCTTTCCGGAGTGTTATAAGTAAACCTTGCGGTACTATCCCATATCAGCAATGGCTCACAATGCAAACTTACTGAGTTCGGTTGCCAGAACAGAGATGTTGTGCCATTTGGAAGTTTCTCTGTCCAGACCCTGCAGTGTGCTGATGGTCCCAAAATTTGTTCTTGGACCACACACTACTGCTCTGGTCATGCTTCGATTGGGCCACACAGTCCTCTCCAGGTCTGTATGGGCGCGCAATGGTGTAGTCTGACAACCAGAATGTACGTACAAAATGCATGCCAGACATCTGAGCCTCTGATTAATCTCATGCACAGGGACTGAACCTCCGGGGGTGCCTCAGGTGTTGTAAGCGTTGTCTAAACACTGGTCCCAGGAATTGAAAAGGGTACATCGACGCTAGCCCATAAATACAAGGGAACCCCGAAAGCAGTGCGCGCTGTGCCGGTCCGTCAAATACATCCCCAGACCCGGATTTAATTGCGCGCGTCCTTCAACTAAAACGTGAAATTCTGATTTGCGTTGACATCTCTATTAGAGAACAAATTTGCCCTCGTCAAATGCATTGATGTTAGTTACATGCTGAGGACAACAAACTATACATTGTACCTCTTCCTTTTAAGACTGCGGCTACAAACTACCCTGCTGAAAATCCCAGCAAATATGAATTCGGGCATGGATTCCGGTCCGGCTGGTTTACACAGTCATACAGTGGGGCAAAAAAGTATTTAGTCAGCTATCAATTGTGCAAGTTCTCCCACTTAAAAAGATTAGAGAGGCCTGTAATTTTCATCATAGAAATACCTCAACTATGAGAGACAAAATGAGAAAAGTAAATCCAGAAAATTACATTGTAGGATTTTTAAATAATTTATTGGTAAATTCCTCGGTAAAATAAGTATTTTGTCACCTACAAACAAGCAAGATTTCTGGTTCTCACAGACCTGTAACTTCTTCTTTAGAGGCTCCTCTGTCCTCCACTCGTTAACCTGTATTAATGCATCTGTTTGAACTCGTTATCAGTAAAAAAGACAACTATCCACAACCTCAAACAGTCACACTCCAAAACTCCACCATGGCCAAGACCAAAGAGCTGCAAAGGACACCAGAAACAAAATTGTAGACCTGCAGCAGGCTGTGAAGACTGAATCTGCAATAGGTTAGCAGTTTGGTGTGAAGAAATCAACTGTGGGAGGAATTTTTAGAAAATGGAAGACATACAAGACCAATGATAATCTCCCTCGATCTGGGGCTCCTCGCAAGATCTCACCCCGTGGGGTCAAAATGATCACAGGAACTGTGAGCAAAAATCCCATAACCACACGGGGGGACCTAGTGAATGGCCTGCAGAGAGCTGGGACTAAAGTAACAAATGCTACCATCAGTAACACATTGCGCCGCCAGGGACTCAAATACTGCATTGCCAGACGTGTCCCCCTGCTTAAGCAGTACATGTCCAGGCCCGTCTGAAGTTTTGCTAGAGAGCATTTGGATGATCCAGAAGAGGATTGGGGGAATGTCATATGGTCAGATGAAACCAAATAGAACTTTTTGGTAAAAACTCAACTTGTCGTTTTTGGAGGAGAAAGAATGCTGAGTTGCATGTAAAGAACACCATACCTACTGTGAAGCCTGGGGGTGGAAACATCATGCTTTGGGCCTGTTTTTCTGCAAAGGGACAAGGACGACTGATCCGTGTAAACGAAAATAGAACTGTTGCGCATGTTCGTGCGATTTTTCTGAGAGTGAAAACCTCCTTCCATCAGCAGGGGCATTGAAGATGAAACGTGGCTGGTCTTTCAGCATGACAGTGATCCCAAACACACCGCCTGGGCAACAAAGGAGTGGCTTCGTAAGAAGCATTTCTAGGTCCTGGAGTGGCCTAGCCAGTCTACAGATCTCAACCCCATAGAAAATCTTTTGGAGTTGAAAATCCGTGTTGCCCAGCGATAGCCCCAAAACATTTACTGCTCTAGAGGAGATCTGCATGTAGGAATGGGCCAAAATACCAGCAACATTGTGTGTGAAAACCTTGTGAAGACTTATAGAAAATGTTTGACCTCTGTCATTGCCATCAAAGGGTATATAACAAAATATTGAGATGAAATTGTTATTGACCAAATACTTATTTCCACCATATTTGTAAATAAATTCTTTAAAAATCCTACAATGTGATTTTCGGGATTTTCTTTTCTCATTTTGTCTCTCATAATTGAGGTAAACCTATGATGAAAATTACAGGCCTCTATCATCTTTTTAAGTGGGAGAAATTGCAAAATTGGTGGCTGACTAAATAATTTTTCCCCCCACTGTATATTATATATATATAAAACAAAAATATAAAATATAAATATATATAATATATACAGTATTCACCCTCTTGGACGTTAAGTTTATGTTCTGCTGTTTACAGCATTGAATAACAGCGGATTTAATTTTGCTATGTGTGACAGAGTTTAACAGAAAAATCTTATTTTGTGTCATTGTGGAACTATTTCTACTAATTGGTTAAAGTTATTAACGCCTAAACTCTTCCAGACTTAGTTGATAGCAGTGAACCTTTAGCACCTTCTGAATTGAGTCATTTACTGGGTAAAATGCAATTAAAACAAATGATAATTTGAATTACTGCGTAAAAATTGTTAATTTTTTAAGAAAAATGTTTAATTCATTGTGTTACTTGTGGTTTCTTTGTAATTATTTGTGAATTTTATTAGGAATTTTTGAGTGAAAATTGTTTCAAATTAAATCCTGTAATGCCATTTCCTTTTTCTGGATAAAAATTATATTTATTTTTATAACTGCTGAATTCAAATTCAAGAAAAATTTTTTTTAAATCCAAGTCAAATCTGAATGACTTGCATCCCCGTGAGTATTCATGCTTTTCAAGTCAATATTTGAGCAAACAACCTTCAGCTGTGCACATCATTGTAGTTCTTCCCCATTCTTCTTTTCAAAACTGCTTCACCTCTGACAGGTTGTATGGACGTTATGATTCCACCCATAAATACTTGTTTGGAGATCTGAACTCGGGCCACTCCAGGGGCCTCATTTATAAAATGTGCTTACGCACAGATTTGATCTTAGAGTGTGCGTACGCTAAAATCCACGCAACGTTCATATTTATAAAAACGTTCTTTGACGTGGAAAAGTACTTACCACCACATCAGGGTCTGAGCAGACATACGCACTTTTCCTTGTGGCAATGTCGGAGTACTGCAGCTATTTGGACATCTAAGCTACAATAATAATAAAAGCGGTGTAGGAGATGCAGTGTAAGAGATTAATTGTGAAGTGTAGTAAGATTTTTTATTAACGGGAGTTTTTTCGAGATTAAACTGACCTTTTTAGTAGCCAATGTTGAGAGTTCTTTACTCGCTTTCTGTAGTTTATTCCATGTTTTTTTTTTTTTTTTTTTATTATATTTTATTTTACAAGAGAACTTGCGAAGTCTTGATTTACTACTAATGCGTAAAATAGAAAAAATAAAAAAATGCATAAACGCATCTCGGTTCTCCTACTGTTTTGTGCTGTTGTCAGCCGATAGGCCCACAATAAACGGTTGAAATTAATATAGCTATTCAATAACATTGTTAACTGTTTATATTTATAACATCTGCTGCTTTGCTTTTGTGAAAATGAATAGAGCCATGCAGGCCCTTAAACGTTGTTTTTGTCAGTTACATCATGCAGTTAATGTATAAAACTACACTCTATTAGTTTTTATGTTTTCCACGACGTTATGGCTCATTTGAGCAGCTTAGTAAACTGTGGTTAGAATATTAAGACATGCCGAAATCACATGCAGTGTTTTTTCGACTCTGCCACCGGAGACCATACGCTCGTGGGTATAATTTATTTTTAATGATATGAAACTTCAAATTTTTCTTTCAATAATGCTTTTTTAAGTTTTGCAAGAATTTCGTGATACTAAACATTTTATTAGTTGTCATAGCAAGTTTTATTTGAATTCATAGTGTTTTCTTTTGGAAACCTAATTGTTTTATAAATACTATTATTATTTCTTTTGTTTCTAGAAGTAGTAATTTTGATAAAAAGTCAATAGAAAAATATAACCACACACACACATTGTTTGTCCACAGAATAATTACACATTATTAAATAAAAGCGTCCAAAAAATCCCCAAACAAACCTGGCTACCTCCGCCAGCAGGACCTCAATTTCAGACTCAGTAAAGTTTTTATTTTATTTTATTTTTTCTCTATGTGCTCGTCGGAATTCGGATATTGACATGTGCTCTTTTATATGGTAATGATATTAACTAGGGGGCGTTTACAAGGCAGAGATCTGAAACCATTCAACTCCACACAATTTAAAGGTCATTTGTGATTTATAGATGTCCATCTGTAAGAAAGGCGATATACGCACTGTTTTTGTGCACACGTTCGTTTTCGTCTTAATACGTGACACATACGCACTTTTGAGAAACGATCTTAGAACAAATTTAGGACGGTTTATACGCAACATTTTATAAATGAGGCCCCAGGACACTAGTTGTGTTTTTTTAGCCATATTTGACTTCATGCTTCTGGTCATTGTCTTGCTGGAAAACAAATCTGCTCCTGCAGGTGTCTTGCAGACCCCATCAGGTTTTCCTCCAGGGCTTCTGTGTATTTTACAGCATTCATTTTACCCTCCCAAGCCTTCCAGGGCCTGCTGCAGAAAAGCATATATGCCCCTCAGCGTGATGCTGCCACCACCATGATTCACAGTGGGGATGATCTGTTTCTGCTGATGCTCAGTGTTTAGCTTATGCCAGACGTGGCGTTTATTTTAATGGCCAGAAAGCTCAATTTTAGTCACATCAGATCATAGAACCTTCTTCCAGCAGGCTTCAAAGTCTCCCACATGCCTTCTGTAGCCGAGATGTCATATGACAGTTTTTTAGCAGTTGCTTTCTCTTTTCCGCTCTGACTGGTGAAGGACACGGGTAACAGATGTCGAATGTCTTTCCAATCTCAGGTACTGATGCTTGTAATCTTTTTTGAGTTTCCTTCTTGCACAATGGTGCACTGTTTAAGGACATCCTCCTCTAGGTAGATTTACAGCTATGCCAGGCTCTTTCAGTTTCTTAATTATTGATTTTAACTGTACTCCAGGGGACATTCAATGACTTGAAAATCTTTGTGTAATCATCCCCTGCCTTGTGCATTTCAATTACTTTCTGCTGTGAGTGTTTTTCTGGTGTAAGTTCTGCCACAATGACTCACCAGAAGTTGGACCTTCCAGGTGGAAGCGTATTCAGACCACAATCAATTTAAAAACCCTTGACAACACACAAATGATTTTTATAGAACTATTTATGTAATATTGTAATGCATTATGTAATGTAATGTTGGGTTTTATATTTTATATTCTGAACTATTTTAGATAACTTTATTTATTTAGCCATTTAAAAATGTATTAATTTATTTACTATTAATTCAACTGTGATTTTTCTGATTTTTCACTGTCACTCCAAACACCATTAGTTATGTCAGTCATTATTTGTGTCATTATTATTTAAGTATATCTGTAAATATATATAATTTGACCCTCTAACACTTGCACTCTATATTCTATTTCTATCCTCACTACTTGTTTTATTTTTTATTTATTATAAAAAATTACCCTCTAACACTAGCTTTCCCTATTCCATCTACTTGCTTTCTGTTTATATTATATAATATATTATATATATTTTATTATATATATTAAAAAAAACTTGCTACGTGTACTGCGTTTGGCTAACTGAGACTTGTCACAGCACTTGCATATTATTGCTCTTTTGTCGATTTTGATATTGCTTCTATTATCCTCATTTGTAAGGCGTCGCACCTGGATAACTAGCATCAGCCAGTCCTTCTAAATGACTAAATGTTAATGATAAAACCTCATTGATTGATTGATTGTATGCTGTCAGATCTTAGTTTATGTAGTGATGGTTGTTGACCTAGGAAATCTTGTTGCAAGACCTCTATTATTCAAAACTTTTTTTTTTCAGCAGAATAGTGGTACCTTAGTGCTAGTAAATGCTAATTTTTAAGTAATCAATTATTTGTTATGCATCAAATAGCCAGCTGTGACGAACACCTTCCTAGCCGAAGCAGCTAGCAACTATCAATTATCCTTAACCGCATATTGCGTGTTGGGAATTTTGAAGTGGCTCGTTTGAAAGAGCCTGAATGCTAATCACTCTGTTGATCCCCTGCCTTTTGTTTTCATGAAATAAGAAAAGGAAATATTTCCTATTAAACCCATTTATCAATGTCAGCTTACATATTCTGCTGACATTTAAATATGCAACTGAGTGTGACGTGCATGAGTAAGCCAGAAGAACATGCTTTTCAGACAATCGCTCACAGTGCACACGCGGACAGGTGATGAGAGACAAGACACACTCTTTCACACCAACTTTGTGACTTATAAAAGTCTGAATTCAGAAAGGAAAGGAGGGGGGAGATAAAAAAGCGCCTGTATTCATCTTGCCAAACTACCGGAGGGAAATCACCAACTGAGGCCCCATGAATAATTTGCTTTTCCCCCGTCTTCACACACATACACATGCACACGCTTGGGAACATGTTGATGGATTGGATTTAACCGAGCACGAAACATCTGATCAGAGTGCCATCTTCCAAAATATGCGGGGAAGGCCGAAAGGATTGTTTCTGCTTAACGTATTTATACCTGGTAATGTACTGTTCTATGTTCTGGAAGCTTTTGGGAGACACCGCGCGTGCGCGGGGTCTCTATCGTGAAGCGTTCCGTCATTTTGCCGTTTTCCCCCGCTGTACCTTTTATTTGTGTCTAAGGTGAAAGCAACCACTTGTTTGTTCGCTGCATATTCAAAAGCATTTAATTACCGAATCCCTCTGTTCAAATCTCTACTGGACCATTAAATTGCCTGTTACAATGGCTAAGATTATCTGTTGACAGAAGCCACCTTATTAGCTAAATAAGCCTTTGGATGATAATAAAACTAATATAATGAGTGCAACAGAAAGCAACGCAAAGCTAGTATGAGCATCAATACATTAAAGGGGTCATATCAAGCAGAATCAAGTTTCCCTTTCCTTCATTATGCTAAAAAGATACTTTCAGACACTCAAAATGTCCTTGCTAATTATTAATTATTATTAATACAGTTAAAATTGAGTCTAATATTCTAAAATAGTCAAGCTTGCGCTATTGACATGTTATTCCTGTCCTGTAATATTAATATTATATAAAATACTGTTCTTATAAGTAAAACATACTATTTAATAAATATTCGACATAGTATTTAAAAATAAACAATAATTCAATGTAAAATAATATATTATTAATATAGTATATAAGTTAGTGTAGTTGGTCTAATTCATATTTTATACACACACACGCATACTGAATATGTGAATAATCACTACACATCACACAAAATGCAGCACCATGATCGTCCTATCGTCCTTGTTCTAATGCTAATAGGCCTTAGTCGGGTTAGATGTCAAGTCACCTTTATTTATATAGCACTTACAGTCCTAGTCTCCACTCATTTTTCCACTCATGTTGGCAATTCGTCAGCTGAAGAGCCAGTATGATTTGTAACAAATACAATCCATTAACTGGGGGGCGTGAACCGGTGCCACCGGCCGTCGCCTCATTTCATTCCGGTCAAAATGAAATATGGTGTGATAGCTCTGCTAAGGCTATTTATAGCCTTTAACAAAGTCCCTTTCAAGAAAAGTCTGTTCACTCGGTGGCCAAATGGAAGTTATTTCTGGGACGCAAGAACAAGTCCTATCTATTTGAATGGGGAAATCTTGAAATCTCAAAACTCATATTTAAAAAACATTTAAAATCTGAATTCTGATCTCATAAATGTTATTCGATATGCTCAAATAGCATTAAATAAGTTTATATTTTCAGTCAGACCAGCCAATGTACATGTGCAGTCCTAAGCATGCATCCAAATCGCGTACTATTCTGAGTACTACATTTGAATTTGAATTTACACATGACTTTTAAAAAGTACATTCTATATAGTATAAATATGGGTAGTATGAATACAATTTGAATGTACTACATCCACCATGTTGTTACAGTCATGGGACCTACTAGAGTCAGTTGCGTCGCTTCACTTTCATTAATAACCCCTCTCCCGTGGCATAGTAAAGTGTCCATTTGAATGTCCATTGGGATCCCTGCAGAAGTAGTAGGTTATCCATGTACTTTTCGACAACCGTTTCGCAAATACTATGAATTTGGACATACTAGTCTTTTGGCATACTGTTTTTCGCATACGATATAGTAGGGAAGTATTCGATTTCAGACGCAGCGTTTTTCTATGGTATCCATATTGACTTTACGAATTGGCCTTTGGCTCTTTTATTTAGAAAGCGGGACTTATTCCGCCATATTGCATGTTTAATTTTCTCCCATTCTTAGTAATGTGAGCGCCCCAGCTTGGTATTTCTATAGTCTTGCTATTGGATGATTAGAAAATTGATAATTTTCTAATAAAGCTTAACAATTCCTAACGGCAAAGTAGAATTAATTGTTTAATATGTTTAAAAGGTACTTACTTTACCAGGTGGTTGATTATATCAGGGTCTCGAGCGGACACCGTGCCAACTGAGCTGCCGGCGGGGGTGTCTTCGTCCACCTCAAAAATGTACAGGGCCCGATTGAAGACCGGAGGCTCGTCCACATCCGTGACTGTGATCCGGACAATCGCCGTGTCGCTGAACGGCCCCAGTTGCTCAAAGCGTCGATCTATATGCGTGTTGGTCACCTGCACCCGTAGTGAGTACAACCTCTTACTCTCGTAATCTAGTTGCTGAATGGGAGAAAGGTTACAAGAGCAAAGATAAGATGGTTAGTCCAGTCTTCACGACCTCTCTGAGTAAAGAAAGGCTTACTTTTCTGATATGTTTCAGCTCAGGTCTATTCGGTCACAGATTATGCTCTAGCAATGTCGCCCTAAACTTTTCTAAATCTAAAGCTCGTTTTTTGCATACGAGTGCTTATCGCTCTCCCTTTTCTTCCGAGTTGAATGTCTTTTTCATAAAGGCAGGGCAACGTGCTTTAATGCAGCCTTTTAATTATGAAACGATTAAAGACTCAAGGTACGATCTTTTACCTTTCGCCCATTCAGGCCTTCTTCCGTAGCTATCTTTCATTCTAGTTTAAGCAATAAGATTTGCATAATTGCCTGAGCCTCGTCAAAGCCTGACCTGACAGAGAGAGGAAATAAGCTATAGGCAGATTTCAGCAGGCAAATAGATCCCTGTGCCACACAAAAGGGAAAAAGGGACTTTTTGGGCTGTGAATAGAATTAAGCACCTTTGTAAAGTTGATAGGACACGAAGGCTTCGATTTAGGGGATTACTTTCTAAGCACTTTGCTTCGTATGGGTGCGTACGAAAGAATGAGAATGAGGGAAAGACCGTTGGATGGTGCGGATTTTATTTCCAACTGCCGACTTACAGTGTGATGTTTTAAACACTGGATATAGGGCCTGTTTACCTTCTTCACCGTTATCACCCCTTCCTGGCTGGTGCTGTCCGTGATGATGTTGAACACGTCTTGCCCGTCGCCATCCAGGATGGAGTACCACATCTCGGCGTTCTCTCCCACATCCGCGTCGTACGCTTTGATCCGGCCAACCGATGATCCGATTCCGGCCGACTCTGGAGTGGAGATATGGTAGGTACCTAGAGAAGGAGAGCAAAATAAATCAATTGAGTAAACAGGCAGGTGTTTGTACGAACTCTTTGTTCTCGAGCGAGGCGCTTCGGCGTGCATTTGTCTATTTGTTTATCCTTCTCTCGGGGGGAAAAGCGGAGCTGGCTCTCAGTGGTTATTCTTTAATAGAATTTCAGCTCCGATGAGCCATTGGAGAAGGTTCTTTTTAAACCCAGTTTGTGGAAACTGTTTCTGATGTGGCTCTTGTATTGGATTTGAGACTGTGGCAAAGAGAGAAGGATTATCACCCCAAATGAAGCTCCCACTGTGCTCTCTTTCTCTCTCGGAAAGAAGGGCGGCCTCCATTCCTGACTTGGCTTCAGGTTTCTAATCCTTCGTTCTCTATCCCCCCTTCTCTCCTCACATCAATAAAAGCCTCTTTCTGTGATATTTTTGTTTCTGGTTCCATTGTGACTCATCCTGGTCAGTAGGAGAAACGGGCCCCGAGCATTTCCATGATAATTCGGCTGAACTGTGACGTAAGTGTTTTGTGGTTCTTATGAAATATCACTTGTGAAACTTGCCATCCGAACAGTTGATTTCATATGCTCATCATATGGTTGCAAATCCAAGCACAATTCTGCTCATAATTACTCTGATAATCTAGCCTGCACACATTTTTAACAGTTGACTGGCAGTCAAACTCTTGTTCATTTGAAATGCTCTTTCCTCTGGCTTTGTTCTGGCCTTTTGTTCTAGACATTTCAGTAGCATTTTTCTTTAACTCTTTCCCCGCCAGCGTTTTTGAAAAAAAGTTAACCAGCCACCGCCAGCATTTTTAAAAGATTTTCACTAAAATGTCATGCCCCCATAATCTTTTTTGTATGATTATGCCCCCCTTGAACCGCAATACATCAAAATAAAGAACAGGCCTACTTTTAAACAAAAACATTTTTGAAAAAAAAGTTTGAAAACATTATTTTTATTCTAGCTTCTAGCTTAATCAACACTTGAATGTAAGTAGGTTTCATATAAAAAAAGTAAAATTTTGAGCAAAAAGCTGAGAAAATCAAATTTTTATCAAACACTACATCTGGATAATATTCAGTACGATCCACAGCAAGATGTAGTAATGTGCTTCCATCAGCACCCCTAAAGCTTCTTTACCACATCCTGGAATGCCAGTTTCACTCTTGTGAAAAATTAGTGGGTGTTTTCATTACTGCGATTAGCATTATTTTTCATATCCATAGCGTTGACATATGAGATTGCTCTTTTCTGCAGCTTCCTCTTCTGTGCTTTTGCTCTAGGTGTTGATTCTAGAGGGGCGTCATCAGAGAGGGTGCGTATAGGGCCCCCTAGCTGTTGAATAACTGCTTAAACGTCGGGGGGCGTGAAGTTGCCGGTTCGTTTGGAGGGGAAAGTGAGGGTTGTAGATTAGTTCTCGCTAAAATTAGCGGGGTCATATTTTGTGTGGTTTACGGTGTCGCTACAATGGGGGGCACTGGGGTGAGCAGTTTTTGGCTAGTCTACTTAGGGGGCGCGTTTTAAGGTGCGCGGATCCCTTTGTCAACGTGAGATCTCTATGTGAGTGAGAAGAAAAGCTTGACATTTGTGTTATGAGTGCTCTGGTTTACAAGTCAGAACCGTGAGTAAAGGTGTATTTACCAGCCTATTACAGATGGTCGGTCACTGTCGCTCAAGGGTAGAGCACAGTGGGTCAATATGGTTGACAGTTGCCAAGGTCAAGGTTTTGATTCCCTGAGATCACACACATTAATTTAATATAGCTTGAATGCTTTACCAATTGCTTTGGATAAAGGTTTATGTCAAATTTGATTTGATCTGAATTTGAAGTTCAGTTCAGTTCTTTAATTTGCAAAACATGATTCGGAATTGCATTGTATATGCAATCAAGGAATTAGAATTAAACTGAATTTAAAATTCATAATTTTATCTAAAAAAAAGGTTTGTCTAGACAACAAATGTTGGCTTGATTACAAAAACAAGATTGCTATACTATAGGGCTTATGGTGATAGATAAAAAAAAATGCTTTTGTGGACCAGGGTGGAAGAACAATTTATTTCCCTGAATGCATCACCTGTGTTGAATCTGTGTTAATTTCTAATTCAAAATCCAATACTGATGTCAAGATGTCTCCTTCAGGTCAACACATGTATGTAAGAGGAGAGTGTGTGCTGTCTTACTGTGGGGGAAACGAGGAGGACTGTTGTTGACATCCTGGAGAAAGTAGCACATACAGGTTACGGTAGCAGAGTGGGTCCGGATGGGGGTGACCGCGCAGGCGTGCCCAGGGGGTCCTTGGGGGTCCTTACGTGTGGGGGGAGCCTGAGGTCACCACCTGATAGTGCTCCCGGTTCTCTCGAATCATGTTCGGAAGCGCCGTCCTTATGACGCCTGACAGGATGGACGGACACAGGTTTTGTTAGGTGCTATCTAATGAGCTTCTCTGACTTCATTATTTATATCTTAATGTCATGCTAAAAAAGAAGGTTGGACGAGGGAAAAAAACACAACCAAGGAAATTAATTCCCTGCCTTGGGGTATTTTAAAGAGTGAGTTTTAATTGAGTAGGATGTCAGTCTTCAAATGATGTTGTGATAAGGTTATTAGTACATGAGAGCAAAATGTATGTGTTTTTTTTAAAAGCACCACACACTTAAATCATACTAAATTAACTAAAATACATAAATTAACATACATTATTACATTAGAATAGAAATAAATGATAACAACTACAAAAATACAGACTGATAGATTGTGTCTATGTGTGTGTCTTCGTTTTCTTCGTGCAAAATATAATTTCTTATCCTTTGGTTTTAGGGTGAAATATGATCAAGACATCTTTTCTCGACAGGCTTTATGTGATTCACCCACACATGTTAGCAAATCTTGTATCACCTTACTGTTGTATCCCATCTTTTAATCATTTCAAATCATGCTTGTTCTCTCATCTTTTCCCAACTTACCCGTTTCAGGTTCGACTGAGAAATATGGCTGGCCCTGCAGTATGCTGTAAACCAGCTTGGCGCTGTTTCCATATGCTTCATCATCTGCATCAGTGGCTGTAACTCTCATTACGAATGCACCTTGAGAGAGAGAAAGCAAAAGAGAATTATAGAGAGAGGTATTTAAGCCCTAACATGACATAAGCATGATCCCCACATCCAGTATTAAAACTTCAACCATGATCAAAGCAGCGCATCCTAAAGGTGCACCATGAACGACAAATTCCTAGTTGTAAAAGTGGCTATTAACCTATATGATGAGACCCCCTCCTTCCCAGCATGAGCAGTGATCAAGGCGAATGTATGATCGCTTTCATCTTCTTTATCTCGGTGTGTTTCTGATCTAAATCCTAGTCTCATAATTACTCCAGCTGCACGGTGAGATGGACATATCTTTAATTCTAGTTTTTCTTTTGCCCGCTCTCTCTGGGTCATCCCATTCATTTTCCGCTCTGATGGAATCTGCTGTATGTTGCTGGGAAACGTCAGACTAATAATCTGCTCAAAGAAACATTATAATTAGACCAATTAATCTAAAACTAACATGATTTCGGGGGGTTCGTTTTCAGCCTGACACAGCTTTGGACATCTGTAGGAGGCAAAAAAAATAGTCTCTGATATAAAAAGCTGTTTGAAATTTGGCTATGGAGTAACGTAAACCAACTCATTTGGCTGCTTATATTTGGCTCTACAGTAATGTTCTACTATAGGCTAAGCAGTATATATTGAATATTCACAACATTTTTAATATTTTTGCTGGTGATTCACAAGATGTCATAAGTAATTTTGCAATCCTTCCTTAACTCACTACTCGCCAGTATGAAAGTGTCATTAAAGATGTTTAAATAGCTTCTCTAATTTAAACTTCAGTACCAAAAAAAATGTCATTGGTGTTGGTAAGGTTGATTAATTTCTGTGAATCAATTCAAACTGGCATTTTCCATCTACAGTATGCATATTTTTTAATAATACATGGGGTATCAAAGTTTAAATATTTGTCAGAATTATATATATCTATATCTAATATATATATATAATCAGAGTATGTGAGTGGAGTGGGCGGTGTGTTATGAAATAGGAGCGTGCGGGAGGCAGTTTTTTTAAAAGTTGGAGCGTAGTGGTTTTTTCACTCCACTGCTCTCCATCACGATTACAATTCATGCAACGGCCCGGAATATGAATGTATAGTTCTGTCATGAAATTCTAGATGGTGCAGGCTGATGGGTTGTTAACGCAAATTGATGATATTCACAGTGTTAAACTACTTTGCACAAGCTGATTGGTTCATGTTGCATATGCAGCCAATAAGCTTGCCGCTTTACATTTAAATAGCTGTTTAGCATTCACTAGAGCAGTTTGCAGCACGCTTTCAGAGTTCCTCTGAAACCCACCACCTCCCCCAGCTCCACCTGTATAGATCTGCTATGGTTATTTTATATGCTATTTGTTCAGAAGCAGTATGTCTTAAATACTCACATCACCATATCGGCTTATGTATTGGCAGTTGCAAGTTCCTGTACTTGCTTGCAGCAACAATCTACAACTACAGCAATAACCACAGCAGCAGCAATTCAGCAGCAGCGAAGCAGATCTGTTCCGCCAAGACCAAAAACATTAACATTGTCAATACCATGCTAAAATCTTCTGAGAGTTGTCATGATAGAAATACATATTTAGCAAGATTCACATATTAAACCTATTTAGCGATCCGTAGGTAAAATAACTGATGAAAATGTACTGTTATTTTTATCACAAACAAAATTTGCACTGCAAAAAGTAGCAATTATACCTTTTAATGCTGACACCATGTTATTAGCTTGTCATATGGTAGGAAAAAGTTTGCACACTAGTGTTCCAATAAGCCACTTTTGAAACTCGCCTGCTATTTTGTTTTGTTCTTTTAATATAGCCTATGTTATGTACAGAACTGTGATATTTCAAACATACTGAAATACTTTAGAAGCGAAGCGAAGGCGGAGCGGTGTTTGTGATATCAGTGAGCGAGGAGCTGGAAATGGTGAACCCGGAGCGGAGTGATTATTGAAGATGCTTGGAGCGCGGAGGGGAAATTGTTGCCACTCCACTCCGCTCACATACTCTGATATATATACAGAGTTCTGGCATGAAACTCTAGATGGCGCAGTCTGATAGGTCTTACTCGATCTGACCTAATGACATCATCACATGGCACAGCTGATTGGTTCTCTCCTGTATCGGTAGCCAATGAGCTCGCTGCTCAACATTCAAATATATGACTAGTGCTTGCCGTAGCAGTTGTAGCTTGCTTCAGAAACCCTCCATATTCCCCAGCTCCACCTGTATAGATCTGCTACAAGGTGATTCATGTATGTTATATGGGGTTATTTCATGTATGTTATATTTGTAGCAGCAGTATTTCTTACATGCTCACTGCAGCATTTTGTGGATTTATTGGCAGTAGCAAGTCTCGGTACTTGCTCTGCTGCAGCAGCAGCAGCAGCAGCGTAGCAGATCTATTCCGTCAAGACCAAATGCATTAATGTACATGTACATTACCATGCCAATCCCTCCGAGAGTTGTCATGACAGAAATATATATATATTTTCGATTTTTTGTTTTACATATTGATTTATATAATATTTTAAATATTTCTATAATAGATATTGTACAAATACTATACTTTAATGTAATTACAAAGTTTTTATTATTGTTTGATATTCTATATATATATAATATATATATATATAATTTAATTATATATATATTTAATTAATTTATGCTATACTATTGTACTATACATATGTTTCTTCAACTTTTTTTACTAAAAACTATTAAATCTTGCTGTTTTTATTGATGTAATGTTTTATTGAAACATATATTGTATATGTGTTTGATTGATCTGTTCTGTTTTCAGTGGTTCTCTGGCCATCTTCAGAATTGATTTTGAATGTCATCAAAAGGCTATACAATATAAATATTCTCTCTCTCTCTCTCTCTCTCTTTGTGGCTGTATCACTCACCCTTTGTTCTACTTGAAAGTCTTGTAGTGTTTTCAAGTGTGTAGTATACCATTACCCACAACAAAAGTCTGATCTTGGCCTGGTCTCAGACAATAACTAGACACAAGAATTTTTCTCCTGCCACGTGAAGGGCAAAATCACTCCTCATTCTTAGTTGCCAACAACCGTGCTTTCCATTACACTCACGGCTTCCTGCGAGTAGATTCCTCAGAGGTTTCTCCATTCTCATTTGTGTACTACTGACATCTTACTGTTTGTTCTTCTCAATAGACTTTAGAGGTGACTTCGCGGCTTCTCAGTCTCACCTCTGAAGGTGGACCGAATGCACATGTTGTTTCTGCCATGGATCAGCGGCGTCCTTGGCATCAACAAGATCTCTGCCGAGCAGCATTCGCTCTCTGAACAGCTCGAAGAATACTAATGATTGCGGAAACATCTGTCGCCCTCCGGTCCTATTCCGATAACACGGAGGGAAACAGAGTGTCAGTCTTCATGGATGGCCAGATCTGATTAACGGCAGGCACGTTCGCAACACATGGCCGGTTTGTTCGGCTTAAACGCGAGTGCCACCGTGACCTCACGGTTTGGCAAGCAGAGCCGTTCCTGAATTTGTACACGGTCGGGAGAAAGGAAGAGCTCAAGCGAAGTGTCAAGTGAGCACAGTGTCCCATTTATGTTACGGAGTACCGAGGATGATGTAACTTTGAACCCCACGGAGAAATACGGATATGAAAGGAAGAACGAGCCTGACGGAAAGAGAAACGGAAAAGAAAGGCTGAGCTTGGGTTTCAAGAGCAAAAGCCTGAGGGGAAAAGACTGTGGTCCATTTACAAGGCTGCTTTTACCAGATTGTGTTGAATAAATAACTCTGGCCACAGTTGAACTGTTGGAACGTGACGTGCTTTTACATCTGTGAGGGAAATAAATATCGGTAGTGACAGTGAATCTGCCAGGTATCATGTTAAGAATCTGAATTAAACAACATTGCTTGTAAAACACAGGTGCTTTGAGACTCTCGACGGCAGAGGCATAAAGGAGATCAGGCGCTGGAATGTAAGAATCCAACTGAGAGTCTCTGAAGCTTGAGTGGAGTGGTCTTGCATTCGTCTGAAAGGATGACTGGTAGTGTTTCACGCCTCAGGGATCAATGTTGTAACAAACACGGTTGCATTAAGATCTATTCTCCAATGAGACGTCCAGAACTTAACAGAATTTTGAATACCTTTACGCTTTAATAGCACATTTCTTTTTGATGTCGCATTGAAAATGTCATGACAAGGACGTGACGATAGTGCTGATTGGCCGATGATACCTCAAGAATGAATACAGTCCCAAACCCTTCACTAGTGACTGAGCTGTGACTTGAAAGGCAGGGAAAAATATTAGTCCATTTCATGCTTCAAAAAATACTGGGGACTAGTGAAGCATCTGTTATAATATAATGAAATATTTCTGACAGCATGTTGCTTACTAACTTTTTTTCCCCCATTGCATCAGACAACACGGCTACTTCTTGAATAGTCACTGAAAGAGAAATGCTGCTTTGGCCTAGATGGTTTAGTTATGGCATCAACCAGCAGGGGTTAAATAACCTGTCCTAACCAACTAGGAAAGGTCAGTTTCAATCAAGATCATTTTCTAGTCCTGTTTCTTCTGTAATGCGAGAGTGAGGTAAGCAGTGAATCTTTGTTTTCTAGACAAGGATAGATGTGATAACTAACATGATAATTAATATGTCTAATTATATTATATTTCTCCTTTCAACAGAAATTATGGAAAAAGCATCTACAACATAAGGCCGGTTGATGTGATGGGCCATTTCTATGATGAAGATTGTGCTCTAGGGGGCAATACATCTCACCCTCTAATTATTATTAAGGTGTCAAAATGGCATAAGTAAAAATGCGAAAATATTTAATTTCTGTTTGGTAACCTCTGACACATTGTCAGGCGTTCTCAAACAGTGCTTTATGAATTGACAAACACAAATAGGTACACCAGGACCACTTCAAACACAATTTCCTCATTTCCTAGTGATTAATCTTTGATTCATTTGCCAGGTCACAATGATTAAGATCCACAATGATTATCTTATCATAGCACAAAATCTTTAATCAAAACCGGCTGCCTTGTTTTTGTCGGAACTGCAAATGAGTTTTGATTCATTTGAGATAAACCTGCGGGTTAATTTGTTGCTTCGTGAAGAGTAATTGATTTCAGCTTGCTGCATCCCGTTCATTTACTTTGATTCTCTCTGCCGCTCTTAATGGGTTTAAAATCACTGATAATTGAATGAATTCAGACGGGATATTGTAAGATCTTTATCCTCCCTGAAAATCATGTGAAGTTGAATGTTTGTCATAGTTTTAATCAGCGTTGATTAAGTGGCTGTAAGAAAGTGTTTTCCGTTTAGTTAGTGTTTCCCTTTATTGGCCAATGTCACTCTGCTCGTCATAGTGGAGACCATTTTGACTGCTTGGAAAACACGCATCCGGTTTTTCTGCTTAACATGTAATCATTTTGAATTATCCTTCTGAAATCTTTAGTTTTTAAGCCTGTTTTATATATTTAAAAAGTCCATAGCTTATTTTGCTTTGGATGTTTTTATGGAGGCATTTTGATGTGACTGAGATTTGTGTGTATGTATGTGTGAGTGAGTGAGTGAGTGAGTGACATTAATGAAAATAACTTGCACCTGGATGTAAAAATCTACAAAATAGTTGTCATTTGATGTATTCATGAGTTTTTGTATGTCAAATGTGGAGAACTGCAATTCCAGTTCCAGCCAGTGGGATTGTAAATATGTATGTTTCTGAAGTAAATAATCACATTTTAGATACTGACAAAATGTTAATATTGTACATTTCGGTTCCCTGTAAAAAAATAAAAATACATACATAAAATGATAGTAATTATATTAAAATAATAATTCATCCAAAAAATGAAAATTTGCTGAAAATGTATTTCCCTCAGGCTTTTCATCTGTAGATGAGTTTGCTCCTTCATCAGAACAGATTCGGTGAAATTTAGCATTCCATCACTTGCTCACCAATAGATCCTCTGCAGTGAATGGGTGCCGTCAGAATGAGAGTCCAAAGAGCTGATAAAACCATCACAATAATCCACAAGTAATCCACATGACTCCAGTCCATCAATTAACGTATGTGAAAAGCTGTTTCTTTGTAATAAATCCATCAAGACGTTTTTAACTTCAAACCATTGCTTCCAGCAAAAATAAGAGTCCTCTATCCATAATATTACTTTCTCCAGTGAAAAAGTCAACTCATCCGAATCAGGAGAGAAATATGCACAGATCAAGCCCATTTACGTGTCCAAACGATCCTAAATACATATGTTGTGGATTTTGAATTGAGAGACAACAGGAGATGGACTTTTTCACTGGAGGAAGCGTTATTATAGATTATGGATCTATATTTTGGCTAGAAGCAAAGGTTTAAACGCCATAAGCATGCAGATTTTCCTTCCAAAAGATATTAATGATTAACAATACTTGTAAATTGTTGTGATGTTTTTGTGGTCAGCTGTTTGGACTCTCATTCTGACGGCACCCATTCACTGCAGAGGATCCATTGGTGAGCAAGTGATGTAATGCTACATTTCTCCAACTCTGTTCATATGAAGAAAAACTCATCTACATCCCGGATGGCCTGAAGGTGAGTACATTTTCAGAAAAGTTTCATTTCCTTCCACCCCATATAAGCAGAAAAGCATTATATAACCCATAACAATACATTTTCTCCTTAAAAAAAATAACTTTTGTGAATTTGGCAGAACATCTTGTGCCAGCAACTCATACTCACCAACATTCGACATCTCTGATACACTGGCCACGTAGGTGTCCTTGGCAAACTTTGGCTCATTATCATTGATGTCATGGATTTTGATGATGAATTCCGAGGCCCTCTCCAGATCCTGTCCGGAGGTTTTGTTGACGGCTTTGGCGCTCAGTGTGTACAATGCTTTCTCTTCCCTGTCAAGCCTCCTGGTGGCGTGGATATCACCCGAGTTCTCATCAATCTCGAAAACAGTTCCGGCCCCATCTCCGGTGAGGACGTACTTCACATTTCCATCTTCATGGTCCATGTCTGAGTGAAGCTGACAAGAGCAAAGAGAGTTTTGTTGGAATTAACAGTTCCCGAATTAACTGTTTTCTTAGCGTGCGACTGGCAAATTGTTCGCAAATATACTCAGTCTGTCAAAGCAAAATGTTCAGGCGGTGGCCCTAAACCTTGTGCAAATGGAAACAGAAATTAAACCATTCGCTAAATGCAGTTTAAGCCCTTGCTGGCCAAAGTCAGAATGTGTTTCCTGAGCAATGTTTTTAAATGAGTCATGAATATGTGAATATGAATGTGATTTTGCTCAAAGGCCCGGGCGCTCGGTTTAATTTTCTTTGTGGGTGCAGCTTGAAATTTCGACTTAAGTATTTCATTCACATCAGTATCAGCAATAGTTTCACAATTCTCCTTCTCCTTTTCAACAGCAAACACAAAGCACCGAATGGCGATCTCGCCATTATCTGCAGGAGCGCAGAACTTACTGTGTAGAAAGCTCTGTGTTTGCCGTGGTTGACGGCATATGGCAGATATCTAAGAAAACTGTCAATAGACTCCTGTACCTTCAAACTGTGGAGGAAAGATACGGCTGGTTTTGTGCCGAACAGTCACAATTACACAAAACACTCCTTCAGAGCAGAACTTTCCTTTTACACCTGTCTCTTAGCAACAAGAGGAAGCCCGAAAGGCCTCTCCATTTGATTGCAGTTCCTCTTTTCCTGATTAGGATTTTACCAGAAGAGGCTAGCCATGCAGCCCTGGACAAAATATCCAATCAGCATAGGTGCCATAAAATGTTTCATATTTAATAAATGAACAATCAACGGCCGAAAGAAGCTGCAAAAACAGCCCTTGTTTTCCTCAGCAGTAAATAAGAAGAACCAAAAAACATCTTCCGTTCTAAGAGCGTCACGCTAAGCATTGCACCCTACAATTTCATAATCTGTCCACTTACGGATAAATGTACACTATAATTGGAAACGATTTTAGAGGCTTTTCTAACCACTGTTATCAGGATGTAGATAATTTGACACGTAACAATTAAAACCTCAATTTGGAGGTTGCGTCATTGTAAAGCACCGTTCCTCTCTGTCCTGGAACTGAATTCGGTATCTATTACACACTCAATTGCATTAACAGCACACTAGCTTGCTGCTTAGAGAAATAGCTATCTTTACTTAAGTAGTTTTATGTCCTGGCATAGGCAATTGTAGGAGGCAAACCTGTGTGGATGCGATTTAGTTTCATGTTTACCGCAAAGCAGGGTTATTGTAGTTAACTAAAAAATGAAACCATACATTTTTGTTACTTGAAATAAAGTAAACATTAACTGTAATAAGCTAAAATATATGGAAGCCCATTTCCACCACTGAATAAAAGCATAAAAAAAGTAATTGCGATCTTGTTTCATTTTTACCGCAAAGCTATCTCACGTTTACCGTTATCTCACAATTCAGATTTTTTTTCCTCAGAATTATGAGACATAAATTCTAAGAAATTAAGTCAGAATTGGGAGATATAAACTCACAATCCTTTTTTTCTCAGAATTGTTCCTATAGAACCGTCACCAATTGCGAGTTATAAGCAGAATGCAAGAAATGTACAGGTCAGAAGGGGCAGGATTTAATTAATTGAATTAATTGAAACTCGCAATTGTGAGAAACAAAAGTCAGAATTGTGAGATAAAAAGTCACATTTTGCTTTTTTTATTTTATATTTTATTCAGTGACAAAAGTGGGCTTCCATAATAATAATAATTTAAAAAAAAAAACTTTCAAGTGATTTTCATTTAGTTTAACTTTGTTATACTAAAGTAACTGAAACTGAAAGTAGAAATATTTACAATAAAACAATAACTATTAAAACTGACGTAAATACACAACCAAAATACTAAAACTTTAATTAAAATGAAAACGTAAAATATTAAATTAAATTAAAAATTATAAAAAATGTAAATCTCAAAAATACTAAAACAACCATGCTGCAAGTTGTAGGAAGGCATATATTACTTATGTCATGCTTAATGCTCCCATAGCAGTTGTTAATTTTTTTTAAAGTTCATTATATTAAGCCTAGTGAAGTCACAAAATAAAGTGCAACCAAATGCACCTCTCTAAGAGATCTACGTACTCACCCTCATGGGTGCAAACCCTTATGCTGCTATTTTTTCCATGAACAACTAGAAAAATCATATTGGTCGTTCTTTTTCATCCATTTAGTCCCCATGGGGACGAAAGCTTCAGAAAAGATGCAAGAGTACTATTAAGACACCCTAAAAATACGACACATGACTCGTGCACTCTATTCTAAGCCTTCTGAAGTCATCCATATGCTTTGTTTGAAGAACAAACTGCATTTCGTTGAATAAAATAACTGCTATTTTTCTCTTTCAGTGAGCTTTGTGAACTGGATGAACTGATTCATCAAGAAAGTCTGACTCAATAGGATTCATTCATGAATCAAACATCTGTTCTTCTCTCATGAGCACACCAAGGAGGACAGTGATGCATGTCAAGATTTTCAGTGAGTAAATATTTAAATTTGATTCTGTTCCTCAGACTACTTTACCATAGAAAGAATGTCATGCAGGTGTGGAATGGCATGAAGGTGAGTAAATAATGACCTCTTAGACTTTATTAGGGGTTAGGACCCCCTCATACTAAAATACAGGAATCATATGTGTTCTGCATGGGGGGGGGAATTATCTTTTTCTCAACTAAAAGCTTCTTCATTATAGTGTTGTGTTTGGAGTTTTCTGGCCTCCCCAGTGGCTGTCTGATTGGTTCTCAAATCCCATCAGCAAGCTGATGAGTCAATTATACATATTTATGTTTATACCTTATTTTATATTTCATCATAACACAAACACGAGAGGGTCATGTATGTCATCATTTTGTGGTCCTCATATCTGCTTAATGATTTGAAAGCGTAGGGTGTCCAATCATCTTTATATATTTATTATTTGTTCACCAAGGCTGCATTTAAAAAAATACAAGAAAAACGGTAATATTGTGAAATGTTATTGCAATTTAAAATAACTGTTTTCTATTTGAATATATTTTAAAATGTAATTTATTCATGTGATGGAAAGATGAATTTTCTGCAGACATTACTTCATTCTTCAGTTTCACATGATCCTAATATGCTGATATTGGTAAAGTTTTTTTTCCACTCTTAGAACTCTTTGATGAACAGAGAGTTCACATGAACAGCATTTATTTGAAATAGAAATGTTTCGAAAGCTTATACGTGTCTTTACTGTCATTTTTGATCAATTTATTGCTTCCTTGCTGAAAAGAAGTAACCACTTCTTGAAAAAAGAAAGAAATCTTATTGACCTCATGCTTTTCAATGGTTAGTGCAATTTAGAGTTTTATGATAGAGTGTGATATATCGTAGTTCACTACAGTAACATTTACAATGGTCAAAACACACAAAAGCAAAATAGTCCACCTTTTTTTACCACATGGAGGAAAAATTAAATTTTCAATGATATATTGATTTACTAAACTAGAAATGTCCCCGTTTTTTTTTTATTTCGGACATCTTATGCAAGTGTATGTGCACTGTTTACAGAGAGATTTCTCTTACAGTATATCAGAACTGGCTGTGTAGAGGTGACATACGTAACACAAGTTTGATTAGTTTTGTGAACCCCTCTCTCACACTCTATTGATCGTTCGGGTCTCCTGGGATTGTGCTGTCACCGCTGACACAGAGAGAGAAGAGAAACATACACCGCTCGCTCACAAAAAAAGCCATTCGATACCAGAATGACCTCAGCCATTATGGACCGTGTCAGTTATCCATATTTACAGCGTAACCACACAGTTTAAATTACAATAATCGTTGATGACACTTCAAATCTCACTGCGTGAAAAAGAAAAACTAAATATCTTGAAGATGCAGCTTTGAAATATGTATAAAACAACTGTTTTGGCAACATGTGACAGCATAAGTGTGTAGATCCAGATGGTAGATACAACACATTTTCACACTCTGTTCTAGTGCTATTAACAGCTGGTTTGTGGGGTTTTTATGGTATTTTACTGAAATCTAATAAATCTTGAAGAGCCTATATTTGACATCTGACAAATGTACTGTATTAGCAGATGCACAATGTATATAATTGGATTACACCAGGGGGGTTATACGCCAGTGGTGAGAAGTGACATATCGCTCCAGCATTAGAGAGTTGAGAGAAAGTTATGTCAATGTTGTTCAATCATAGTCAAACAGTGTGGCAAATTTAATACAAATTCCCATTTTTCTCAGAATTCTAAATGCATGAAAATATGCAGCTGAGGGTTTGTGTGGAAAACTAGAAAAGATGAAATATGAAGTACCTCTTTTTATATAAAGAATTGACTGAAATGCTGCAATGGACATTACATTTGCAGTCCAGTCAGCAGTTGTTATGACATGGTGATGGCTAATCTCATGAATATTAATTAGGCCATGCTGACGTTGCTTGGTAACCTTTCTAGACTGCCCAGTCATGCAATTAATTAATATTCATGAGGCAAACCTTCACCATAGTATGCCTCATATCCTGTGCTTGAGTTCTGGCATTTGAGATTCAATCTCAGACCATACTTTTAAATAATTTTATTTCAAATGGATGTGATTCTTTTGAACTTTCTATTCATCAGTCCTGGGAAACCGATAACATGGTTTCCACAAAAAAAATATGAATCGTCACCATTGTTTTCAACAGTGATGATAAATGTTTCTTGAGCAGCAAATCAGCATATTAGAATGATTTCTGAAGGGTCATGTGACACTAAAGACTGGAATAATGATGCTGAAGATTCAGCTTTGATCACAGGAATAAATTACATTTTAAAATATATTCAAATAGACAACAGTTATTCAAAATTGTAATAACATTTCACAATATTACTGTTTATGCTGTATTTTTGAACAAATAAATGCAGCCTTGGTGAGAATAAGAGCTTAAAAAGCTTTCTGACTCCAAACTATTGACTGGTTATGTAAGTGCACTTGCATTAAACAATATGTATTGATTTGGAAACCGCATATAAAGCAGAGTATTTGATCTTCTGTCAAAACTATAATTTTGATCATTTAACATCTAGTTATTAGCAATAAGATGTTTAAACAATTAAGATTGGCAATAGCTCAATGCAAGATCCCAATTGAACCCAATTTGACATTTTTATTCATGAACTTTCATTAGCCTGCAATCTTAAGAGGAGCCATGGGTTTTCACAGCAATGCCAAAGCAGCACACTTTTTGGCTCCCCTAGAACCTTACTGTGGTGATGCCATATGAATAACCTTTATCCACTACAACCTTTTGTGCAATGGGAAGGTTTAATGTATGAAGCTTTATTTTTAAGAATCAATTCAAGAGAAAATGTTGCTTTATCTTAGATGAGTGCACATGTAGTACCGTATGTTTTGTAATTTCCCCATCTTCTAAAGACTGTGTGCAGTGTGTGCTGTCATTCATTTGTGACGAGCAGACACTGCAGACTCTGTCGCTGCAGGGGGTTTGTGGGTCAGTGGATATATGCACACATCAGACGCCTCTAGTTATTTTCTCTTTTTTTCTTTCTTAGTGCAGGGGCATAAAAAGCACCTTTACTTGTTTGAAAAATCAGGTGTTACAACTATAGGGAATTATAGTAGACAGCAGGAGTGCACTTTGGTTGAGTCGGCTGTAAGTCCAGCATTTCGGTTGCAGGATGGATGGATGAATTTAATGGGTTTGAAACGGCTTATATATACAGCACCAATCAAAAGTTTGTCAATAACCTTTTAAAATTTTTTGAAAAAATCTTGTATGCTAATCAAGGGTGCATTTTGTTGATTAAAAATACAGTAAAATTGTAATATTGTGAAATATTTTTAGTTTTGAATAACTATTTTCTATATAACAATGTACTTATCCTGTATGCTAACCGTTTTTCAGGCGGATCATTGCTCCAGTGTCCAGTGTCACATGATCCTTCAGAAATCTTTCATATATGATGATTTGATGCTCAAGAACCATTTCTTACAGATTTTTTTTTTTTTTTTTTTTTTTTTTGGAAACCTTGACGTATTTTCAGATTTTTTTTGTTATTATTATTATTATTAATTAGAAGTGAAAAGAACAGCATTAAGTATGGGATGTAAGTTATTAAGTATGAGTTATTCAAGCATAGTGTGGTCTGCAATGTGGCTCCTTAGGCTATTTCCCATTTTCTGCCTATATTCAGCTCATTAACCCAATCAGTGATTAGGTAGATTTCATACCACATTATGAATCAGTCTTACACACACATACACACACACACACACACCATTTTCCATATGCACAGAGCTATTGGAATATTCCCACATGATCATGTTTGCTGTTTATTACACACAATTTTCAGCAATTTAGCCAACTAATTCATTCTCATTCATGTTTTTACAATAGCAGACAAGAGGGTGAAGGATGAAATTAAAGGCCAGTAACCTCTTTAAATATATGACTGTTGTGATGTTTTTTGTATATTGATTTATGCTAATGTCTTTAACTGTTCATATCTGTCTCCCCTCACTCCAAATTTGAGTGCTTGACCTCTTATTTTGGAGGACTTCAAATTACTGTATTATGGACATGCACAAGAATAAATCAATATTACAGATAATTTTCATAATTGAGTAATAAAAACGTTGGTACAGTGAGACATATATGACCAAGTTTGGAATATTATTGAAATATTCTTGTGCATGTAAAGTGGTCACTTATTTATTCCATTGGGGTTTTGTGAAAACAATGCATGTATATTGTTAGAGATGATATTACTACTTTGCATACCAGAGGCCACAATGCATTATTAAAGGTTTAAGAATATAACATTGCATGCTTTATGAAACTGTCTTTGTCTCTCAAGTGACCTGGACTTGATCTGGGAAACATCTATGAAGCCTGTGCTTTTAATCAACCTCCTGCGACATGATGTTTACAGTCACCGACAAGAACGCCAGAAAAGTCCAAATAAATAAATCCAGAATTTGTCAGCCGCAGCGAGCGAAAAGGGGGAACGTCTCTGCTTTCAGCTCCAACCCAGTAATCTATGCAAACATTAGCATGCGAGTCATTAGCATCTGGTTAATGAAATGTTTGTGCGCTCTATCTCACGGGTCCACATTCTCCTGAGTGACAGAGCGAGTGAGGGACACAGCATGCAGGAAAGCCAAAGTAGATATAAATAACTTGAGATAAGATCTAATTATTTTCAACATATTTACAGCCAGCGACTCTAGACCCAAGTGTGATGGGGGTTGAACCAATTTTTAGGAAGAAATTACATCTCAAGATGCATTTATTTATTTTTCCTGATGGAAATGTCAA
This sequence comes from Sinocyclocheilus anophthalmus, assembly GCA_018155175.1. Lineage (NCBI taxonomy): Eukaryota > Metazoa > Chordata > Actinopteri > Cypriniformes > Cyprinidae > Sinocyclocheilus > Sinocyclocheilus anophthalmus. The sequence continues at coordinate 196,557 of JADLZN010002948.1, forward strand.
ATATAAAAATGTTTTTTTTGTTTGTTTGTTTTTTAAGTAGAAGCTATCATATGTTGGAGTAACATAAATCAATAATGCTGCGCTCTTAAAAATAAAGTTTTTTTTTATGGGGATTTCTGGTTTCTTAAAGAAACTTTAACATTCATGGAACCTTCTCAAAGCACAAACGATGCTTCGCACTCTTAGAAATAAAGCTTCCAAAAGGAGGTTTTTGCAGTGATGCCATAGAAGAACCATTTTTTGGTTCCTCAAAGAACCTTTCAGTGATCCGTTCTTAAAAGAACAATTTTTTCCCCTTTACTTTAATGAAATTTTTAATAATCCAATAATCTAAAACATTTTTCCAGTAGAAAAAGACCTTCTGATCTTTAAAGAAATAAATAATTATTTTAAGACATGTCCACAATTTTCTTTTGGGAACCCAAAATGGTTCTTCTATGGCATTGCTGTGAGACTCCCCTTTTGGAAAATTTCTATTTAAAACTCTATGCCCACAGGATTAAAAAACATTATAGTTTAGGCATAAGTGACGAGTTAGGTTTCCCAGAACTCATGAGTTTAGAAGGTGCTATTGAATTTCTAATCATTCTTTATAAGTGTTGATTGTGAACTACAAGGTTTCAGAAATATCACTCTAAAAAAATGCTGGGTTAAATATAACCCAGCGCTGGGTTAAAAATGGACAAAACCAGCTATTGGGTTGTTTTGACCCAGCTATTGGGTTGTTTTGAATTGTGTGATGTTTAACCCAGCATTTTTTAGAGTGTACTAATCAGAATATAGCAACATGAACGCATTATCTTAATGCTCAAGTATTTGGCACGGTTTAGGGAAGAGTTAACATTTAAACCAGACAGAAAAGCATGACAGATGACATCAGCCACAATCTGAATCTACCCTTGTTCAACCTTGATGTTTTTAAATGAACATCTGAAGGCCTTTAAGTCGTATGTCAATGTATGCTACACCACCGACACTTATCATGCATTATATCGGTGAAGCACGGTTTAATTCTCTTTCTTTCATTCCAGAACAAAGCTACGGCGTACCTCCAAAGAGTATTTTCTGGAAAACAGAGGACTTTCATGTTAGTTGTAACTAGAGGAAGCCGATATGAAGATGTAGATTCCATTTTCATCTCCGCTATGTATAAAATCCCTTGACAGCACCATAATTAGTCTCTCTATGTCCTTTATTGTGAAGAAATCCTTCAGCGCTGCCATGGCCCACACAGACGTGAGTTTGAAATCCATAAAAAGACATCTGAGACAAAGACATGCAATGAAAGCAGACAACCGCATAAAGCCAATACAAACCCCAGCTTCTCTGGGCTAATTGGTATTTGTCAGACGAGCGTCTACACACGCTTAAAGGGTATACATAAAACATTGCATTATACTCTGAGGTAAACACACCGGGCTTCATTAGGTCATTAATTTGAGGTGGACCGTGGTCGAGCCTGAAATTCCCTGCAGGAATGAAGGCGATGTGTGAAAGATGTTTTTGGCCCTGTTTTAGTGAAGGCGTAATGCGTCTCATAACAACCTGTCTTGTTCTATAAAGTGCTGCGGGTGAGTCTTTAGCCGTTGCATATTATTTCAGCAGTCAGAGACTAGGAACTGTTCGCTAAAAATACTGCGCAGAGAATGGAGAGCCGGAATAAACATTGACATGGTTAGAAGCAGTAATTTAGTTTCAGTGCTTTTTAAGTCATTAACACAAAATGGTTCGTTCTAAATATAAAGCATTTGAAAACTCAAAATACTAAAGGTGCCACTAGGGCTGTGTTTCTTCTTGGAAAGAGTTCCAGTAACTGACGGACGGTATCATCTGTTATAAATGTGTTACACTAATGGATCATTTGTGACGGCCACAGTGCAGAGGTTTGTGAGTGACTAAAAAAGACCCTTTTCCATTGGCCACAAAAACACAAAAATTCCACAGTCAGCCTATTTTTATCTTTGTGACCTTTACAGTATAAATGTCAAAACGTTTTTTTTTTTAAAAAAGATACATTTACTTGAAACATTTGTCAAAATTAAGTGAGTTAATTATGGAAGCCTGTTTCCACTATGGGAAGGAAAAAAATAAATAATTCATTAATTGCAACATTTTATGTAACAAAAAAATAACAGATTTTTATTTCTTGAAATTCTGACTTTTTTGTTCTTATAAAATTGCAAGATATCGTCTCAGAATTACGAGACATATACTTAAGATTCTGAGGAAATAGTCAGATTTGTAAATGTATAACTTAATGTAATGTAAAAATAATATTATTTTTCCTACCCCAGTGGCAGATATTTGGCATTTTTTAAGCAAAACCTCACTTAATTTTGAGTTTTCGTTTTCTTTTTCTTTTTTAGAAAATAACTCAAATAGGCCTACATGAATGTATCTTGATTTAAGAATATTTCGATATTTGTACTGGAAAACAAGACAATAATTTTGGAGTGCATGGTGCTTCACCTGAACATTTCGCTTCTCCTAAAAGTACAAGTTTGCTTTGCTCCATTGGTTGTTTACACTGTTTCAGACAAAAATCATCGCATTTTTCGAACACACGGCACATGTACGACTGCTATAGCTACAGGCACCTTAGTAACTCGCCTAATTGATTGTAAACCCCATTTATTTATTTATTTTCCAACAGGTCTATATCACAATACACCAGATGTTTCGTTTCCACAGTGTAGCCAATGTTTTCCATTTGGCTGCTCACTGGAAGACTCGGGGTGTCCTAATTACTGCCAGCTCCAAATAATACAACAAAAAAAAGAGAGAAAGCCAAAGCACCTCTGGGCCTCTGGGGATGAATTAAACGCTATTTCAGAATAAGGCGTCTGTCGGCCATGTGGTGGCCTTTCGCAGTGACTCGTGAAAAATATAAGCGATTTGATTCGGCCTCATAGATCCTGATTCAACCCTAACCACGATCCCTCTGTTCATTTCAAATGCACTACAGGGAGAGTTCCGCATGGCAGTGAATACTGATCGCTTGCTCATTTGCTCTGGGAGCACTTTTTGGCACAACACCACGCTCTCTGTGGCACCGGCAATCCTGAACAGATACCCTTTGTTTATTGGCAGGAATATGTCTCCGGCGTGAGGTTGCCTAAATAATCTCTGCCAGTCAAAAATCTAAGCGTGTCCCCAAAGAGGTAACGTGGAGAAATATAATAAATATAATCGCGTGCCAGTATTCCAAGCAAAAGTGTGCCTTTTCCATTATTTTTGAAGGATGTTCTTGATTATAATGAGCTGACAGTTGAATATGAAGTAAAGGCAGCGCGGATTTATCCCGGCCTTGCTTTCATTTGCCTTTGCTAATTCGTGTAGCACAAAATTAGCCTTTGACTCGGAGCAGCTTTAGGAATTAAATCCCTTGCACACACACAGAGGGATTGTCAGCCGAGCAAGGGAGAAATCATTGACAATTCTTGTCAGGTCGGCGTTGGTGAACCACTTGTTAGTACTGAGAGAGAGATTGTGGAAAATGAGAGCCCGGGCCCAGAACGGATACAGAATAATTATGTATTTTCCCCCCACCCTTTCTTTCTTTGTGTGTATCTTGAGCTCGCTCAGAGTAGGACAGAGTCGCATTGGAGCGTTCAACTCGACCACAACCACTGCCGGCCAATGTCTCTCGCGCAATGGCTCACCACCATCTGTCCCCCCTTTTGTGGTTCTGCTGTTCGACGTTAATCATAAGTCCACCCGGTTTTTTTCGGCCCGCTGTAGTTTTTACACTTTTTTTCTGTCACTTGCAAAGGTTTACAACAGTTCAGCGCAGCGCAGCCTCTCGGAGGAGTGAAAAGACATGACCCAAAAACTCTGCAGATCTCTCTCTTATAATATCCCTGCTGGCGGTGGAATCCGCTGGTCTTTGAGTGGAGAAGGCACGGCTGTCACTACTTAGATAGCTGGAAGTTTCAGGTGGGCTCTGACTTGCTGGTGACAGAAAGTGCACGTGAACCTACGCTGTAAGGTCTTATATAGAAAGGGGTGTGGGCTTTATAATCAAGTCCAATCAGCTATATCAAACAAGCGGACTCAAAGAAGGTGGAGAACCATCTACCAGGTATGATCAGAAAGGAAATGGGACAGCACCGGAGTAATATTTTGAGTGTCACAGCAAAGGGTCTGAATGCTTAGAACCATGTGATATTTCAGTTTTTCTTTTTTAAGAAATCTGCAAAACATGTCAACAATTCTGTGTTTGTCTGTCAATATGGGGTGCTGTGTGTAAATTAAAGAGGAAAAAAAAATAACTTAAATGATATTAGCAAATGGCTGCAATATAAAAAAAAATGAGTGAAAAATTTAAGGGGGTCTGAAAACTTTCCGTACACACTGTATATATATATATACACAGTATATATATATATACTACTACTATATATATATTATCTATATATTATGATATATATATTACAGAAAGAAAACATACCCTCCCTCCTATGAGGGGCAAAAATGTCAGAATTAACAGTATTCATAAAACAGTAATCAAAAAGTATCTCAGTGACGTACTACTTCCAGAAAGATCATAAAGTGTGCATCCAATGGACTATCCCATGAGGCCACAGGATAATATTTGTAAATGGCAGTGTAGTATGTCCATATTACATTACTACTTCACACATTCAAACAATATAGAACATAATATTTATTGTTGCAAAGTATGTACTTATTCAAGAAGTATCTACTCAGAGAAGTATCTACAGCTATCTACTTGTTTGGGACACAACCTCAGTGATTACAGTGATTTTTTTTGTGACAAATTTAATGAATATTTGGTATGATTGTACTTTAAATTGACATACTTGTATACGTATTGTAGCTTTTCTGTTAGTGGCCCATACATAGCTTATTAAAAAGTGACCTTTTTAACTTGCAAATCATTCTATTCAGAAAAGACTTTCTGACTAAAGCTCAGCGAAGCCATCGGTATAATATGTTATCTAAGTTAACATTTAAAGGGGTCATAGGATGCTACATGCACTTTTACAAGTTGTTTGAACATAAATGTGTGTTGGCAGTGTGTGTACACATCCACCCTATAATGATAAAAATCATCCCACTGCTTTTTTTATTGGCTGAAATGTTTGCCCCTTCTCAATCGAAGCCGATCTCAGATGCTGTCTGGTTGGTTGCAACAGAAGGCCCCTCCCATGATGTTTGATTGACCCAGTAGCGTTTCAGCAAGACTGGACTGGCGTGTCTTACTTTAGCTCGCCGAGTGAGCGGTATCATGTCCGACATTGTTTAACAGAAGCGATAGCAGCTGGAGATCAAGAATGACTCCTAAGCGATGAGGTGTTAGTTGTTGGATGGCAATAATGACATAGCGTCATCATTCTCCGACATCTGAGCCGCTGAACTCGCAGTGGATTACATTGTTTCTGAAGGGAATGCACCCCCCCAATCTACATAAATGCGTCTGTTTCCAGCGAATCATCATGTTATCCCCCAGCCTCTATACAGAAGAAGTGAGTATAATGTTTTGTAATGAATCTTCGCAAATCGCCTTTCCTAATAATGTGCTAATTAGCAAGTTTCACGATGAATAAAACTAAAGTAAACAGTCTCTCTGAGAGCAGCTGGGAAGAGAGGGGTGGGGTCAGCAGAGCTCATTAACATTTAAAGGAAAATGCTACTAAAACGGCTTGATCTGAAAAGAGCTGTTTTTGATAGGGTAAAAATTACACTACCATTGAGAAATTTTAACTAAACTATGTTACAGACTTTTCATTAAGACCCCAAAGAATCATATCAACTTGTGGAAAATTGGCATCCTATGACCCCTTTAATATTTAGATTTGCCGTTCTACATAACGTAATTAGTTGACACTTGCAGTAGTGCTACAACTGCCAGATTAGCACGAGTTTCCCTCTATCGCTTCATGATGTGGTTCTCCACGCTCAGATGAGTTTATAATCCTGACAAGTCCTAATGAACCTGTGCTAAATATTTAAACATTCAAAGGTGAGCCATCACTCTGACTTTGTCGTTATCAATGCTTGCAAAAATGATCAAGATCAAGACATTTATTTTTATTTACTTTTTTATTAAAGCGCAGTATTTACGTGAAGAGAATCAAAAGGGTTAGGTAGACACAAGAAGAGAGCTCACCGGGAAAACGGGACAGTATGAACGGGTTTATTTGCACAATGCATTATGGGTCTTGGAGAAGGTTAATAGGATTTTGTTCACATCAATAGCGCTGATGGCACGCCATGTGAGCCGCTGCCCCCACATCAAACTCATGACACAAAAGTGGCGAAATGCATGGTGGGCTTCAGCACTTCTGACTGTCTTGCTGCACAACAGGGCCGCGGCGCCTGAGCGGTCATAATGACCAGTGGATGGCCAGTAAGATGTTTCTGGATTGGGAGTGTTCTCTTTCATAAATATAATGGTGTGTGCTGTTAAAATCTGAAAGAATTCACAGTAGTTTTAAGCTTGAGTCATCACGACATTACATTTCGAAAACTGCCTCTTTAATCCTGTTTGTTTTGCATGTCTGCCTGATGCGGCTTCATATTAATTCAAAGCAGAAGCTGTTTTCACATATCATACACTAACTGAATTATAAATTATAGTGTATTTGCTCTGTAGAATATGAGTGCTAATATTCAATTTATCCCTTTCATGTTCATCCCAGTTGCAGTGATGACGATGTGACTGTGAATTATTCATATAGTGTGTTTGTGTGTGTGTGTGTTGGGTATATGGACCTAATGTGCATTCCTTATTTATGTAATATTCATTATTTTTTTATTATAAATTAATGTTTTCTGGTTTTATTGGTTGTATTTCTATTAAATCCTCATTGCAAGATATTACTATATACTAAATAAATATTGATTTAAAAAAACATACTTTTTATTTGGATCTTGTTGTGCTACTTTTAAAAGGTGGCTTGACTGTTGAACTATTTGAAACTGTAGCTTGTTAGTCGCACGATATAGACATGTCTTGCGAATGGCTATAGACTACACAATAGAACAAGAGCCAAGAAGCAAGCGGGGGGGGGGGACTGGAGACGCTGTTGTTTATGGGTAAAAAGTTCTTCCCCTTTTATGCCGATATTCTGGCTCCGCATTGGAAAATAAATCCTCTTTTAGGGCTTGTCTTTGTCAGGGGCCAGTGGAGGTCTTGCTCGGATAGACATAAATATGGTATCCCACAAGGCTCCGTAAAGGTTGCTGAATTATCTTTATGAGGAGAACCATCAATGGCTTTGATGGCTTCTCGCTGGGACTCTAAGTACCCGTCTATTGGACTACACAAGTTCTCACGCGTCACCCACACACACACTAGTAAGAAATGGGGGATGGATGGAATGGATGGAATGGATGATCAAGTCGCTCCACAGTAGTCTCCCCGAACCAGCATGTGGGTGTTTTGTTCTCCCTCGCCCTCCTACAGTATTTATGGGAGCCCTGTGTCTTTCTGGCACTTTAATTGGGAATGAGAGTGGACGGTAGATGAGAAGTGGGCCAAAAGCATGTGATTGCTGTCATGCCAGAGAAACGCAGCAGCCAGAAAAAGAGGGAGAGATAGAAGGAGAGAGAGCTAGAGAAACGAGAGAAGCATCAAAGCTCTGGGAACGAGGCCAGGACACTGCTGAGTCTGACACTTCCTCAACCGATGGACTCTTCGCAGTCAGCGCTGTTTTGTTGCCTTGTCACGTAAAATGCAACGCTATGAGGGCGGAATCTCATTCTCGTTTTTGATTGATTTATTGTTTTCTCCTCACCCACTCTTGCTTACTCGCCATTCTGTTGCACATGATTCTTTTCTTGCATTATTCCCCACAAAAACAACCCTGCACCATAAGAGGAAGACATGTTGATCTGTCTGTGCTACCACTCCTCTCTCCACCCCGAACCTATCACATGTTTACTTGTAGAAGATGAATGTGGTGATGAAAGCAGACGTCTTTGATGTAAAATTGGCCGACCCCCTCCTCCCATGCACCGGGGGTGTAACTGCTGCCATCTCTGCCGTCTGACGCCGGTGGCTTGACAAGCGCTCCGCTCTGATCTAAAGCCACAAGAGTTGCACGTCTGCTTTTTTTTTTATTTTAAACGAATCGTGTTGCACTGGTAGGCCCACCTTTCAACAAATGGCACGTAGAGGTTTGACTCTCGACTGATTTGTGTTCTGACTTGATCTAAGCTAAACAAAATAAAAAAAACATGCATCAGTCGTGCATGTTGAAAGCTGGGACATCAGCTCTTATTATCAGGTCACGGTTATAATGTAAGCCTTTGAATTAAACCCACACAAGCATATCGGTTTTGGAACATCAGGATGTGGTCATTAATATAAAGAGGGTTATTATGGCACTTTGTATCCAACACATTGATTCATTCTAATAGCCTACATTCGCATTGATTTTGTTCTAATACATCATTAGCTATCATGCTGAAAGCATTATCCGTTAGGTATGAGTTCATTTGATGTTCGTAACTGACCCTTGTGCTTGCTTGTTTGTGTTGTGTGTTAATGGTCAGACTGACTGAAATAGCTCATATTATACTGCACAGTAGCTCACTGGTAGAGCATGATGCTAGCCACTGCAAGGTTGTGAGTTCGATTCCCATTTTATGCAATTGGCAAATGCTCAAATCCATTGCATTAAATGTATAGATTTTATCAGCTCATGCATTCCCTGGGAATCAAACCCAGGACCCACTAGAGGGAACATGCACAAATCTTGAAATTAACTCTTTATATGCACATTTATGTTGTGCTAAAAGCTTAAAATAGCCTTTAGAAAAAGTACTAGTAAGTAGAAAAGCATGCTATTTTGATATGGTATTCTTTGTTTACCGTTTTCATATGTTTGCCACTTTACCATAGTTGTAAGGTGTTTGAAATAATACCATGGTATTATCATCATGGAACCACATCCAAACCTCCATTGAAATGCCATGGCATTTTTTCATAAGGAAAAAATCGTCTCCACTTACATATGATTCACTCTGAAAATGTGTCCACTTCCTCACAGTTATTCTGAAAAAAAAACACACACAGTAACAGCCCTTACCTTTCCAACATACTGCTTTCCAGTCCCCGTCCACTCCTCTAAGAGAAAGAAACTATTCCACATCCATCCTCGTTTAGTGCGTTGTAGAGTCCGTCCATCCCGATCTGACATGCTAATTCCAGGCACCGGCCGGATCAGTGCATCGCTCCAACCCAGCAAGCAGAACAACAGGAGGAAAGTAAGTTGATTGATTATCATTGTATCCGATCACTCCTGGAAAGTCCTTGATAAGGAATCAATTAAGAAACAGAGCTCTGCGTTGAAGATACTGCTGAATGGTGAGAGCGACGAAATGGGGCATCTTATCCTTAATTCTGTCTTCTTGAGGCCTGTGACGGATAGAAAAAGATCATTAAGAAACCATTTCATCGCAATATCAACACAAAGCTAAGTGTTTGCTAAATTACCTTTGGGTCAAGTGCCACAGTCTACAAAGGCACTCTGTAAATTTATGTTAGCTGACTAAAATTGTGTTGGCTAACTAGTAAACAAATCGTTAATATTGACTGATCACAAAGGATTAAGTGACTCAAATTTTAGCACACAGCAGTCTCTCGGTGGTCTCTAATTGATGAACTTCATGAGCCCGAATGTCTCTAAACATTTACTTTCCTCACTCTGCATAGATTTGCGGTTAACCCCCAAAATGCGGCAATAGCCAAAAATCGATAGCAAACGCAAAACGCTGAGGACCTCCACTTCTATAACACAAACTAGCATAAAAGAAGCAAAGGCTCACTGAAGCGGTCTCTCCTCCAGGACTAGTTCTGATAGGTAATTTGGAGGATGTATGCATAATTTATTGGCTTTTGGAAGTTAATCTTAATAAATCTTTCTTCCCTCATTTGACGAAAGCCCATTTTCCAGGAGTCTGCAGGAAAAGGCCAAGGAGCCAGGTTAGCCTGACAGGCATTCATTACGGCAAACGTCTCCAGGGGTCTCGTGAGCAAACGAGGAGCAGATTCATAATGTTGTGGCGTTTTTGTTTAACGATCTGAATCGAAGAAAAGAAAAGAAGGGGAGGCTTGGGAAAGGGGGTGGGGTGGGGGAAAGAAATAAAACACACACGGTGTCAGCAAGGCCATCTCTGCGAACAAAGTGAATCCTTTCTTTGTCTAAGAGCAAATTAGGGCTTTGGTTCTATTTGATGTGACTGAAGTTATGCATGTAAATGAACACTGTCTTGTGAATACGAATCAAATCATTTACTTAATGAGATATGGATGAAATTAGGAATTATTCACTAGGCAGCGTTTGAAAGTGTGCAGACTACTGTAATTTGTGGAATAGCTGGCTTCGCTAATGTGAGTAATGAATTTTGTCAGCCCCAGCAGAGGAGGCCTTTTGTGGCCCAATCTTCAATTCAGACATATGCTTCAATGCAGCCCAGGGTTAGCTGGTAGGGCACAACTTTGACATTCAGAAGGTCCTTATGAATTAATCATGATTTTTATTTTCACGAGACCAAGCTGAGTCTTTCACATCTGATGAATCACGCATTGGCACGAACTGAGATGGTCTGTGTCTATGCGTGGAAAGTGCTGCCCACATTTGATTTTAGAGTGAGGGTCCTACTGATCATTCAGGGGCATGTAATCAGCAGCTGGCATCAAAAAACCTGCACAAGTCTCTGGCGTGACCTTGACTGACAGATCCAGATAAATCTCCATCTGTCAGTGTCATGGTCCACGATCGACTTGATTGATTTAACGGTTTCTATGACACGTTTTCAATCCGTGGTCTTAGCTCAAGGGCGAGCGCGGACAAAAGAGTAATAAAAATGAGTTCTGATTCATGCATGTTTATTGCACACTCTTTCAAAGCCTGATGAAGCAGGTCCTACCCTCTCAGAGTTTGCTCTTTCATAGCACTGATGGATTTAATGGAGTTCTCAGTGATGTGTCATTTAACTATCAGTTTTATCTTAGACGTTTCTCCTAAAATTGCTTAGGAGAAATAAAAAAAGCCACAAATTGCTCACACTGAGTAAGTGTATAGAGCTATAAAATGAATGTGGATAGCAGCACAGATAATGTAGCCTATTGCAGACTTAACCTTTTTCTCAGAAGAAAATCAAATCTGAGAAGCATGAGATGGTTATCATTTTATATGTTTATTATTTATATATTTATTTTCCTGGAGTCTTCTGAAATGAATCAATCAATGAATGCCGTTTAAGGTTGCTCTTTTTTAGCTCAGGAGATTTAATAGAATTCTTAGTTTCCTTCAAGTATCATTTATTTGTCTTGTATGGTTCCCGTAGGATCCCGCAGAAGAAATAAATATCCACAACTGTTCAAATGCAGTACAATATAAGAGTAGGAGAGAAAGGGAGAGAAAAACATGTATGTGGAATGCAGCACAGATAATTTTGACTATTGTGGAATTTTCTCATTAAGAAATAAATACATTCTTAGAAGAGACATATTTATGTATGTATGTATTTCCAAAGTTTCCAAAAGTCTGCTAAAATGAATTGTGGCTCAAATCCACAATCCAGTCCTCCAATCCAGTTTCTCAGTTATGCTTCAGATGATTCTCCTTAAATCCCTTAGAAGAAATTAGTAGCCACTAAATAGACAATTATTGAATTCAAAAGGTTAGCTATACAATAAAATGTAGATAGCATAGCCATCATAGCTTTTCAAAAGCATAACTTTTGGAAGAATGTGATTAAGTATTTATTTATTTATTTAGCAAACTTTGGTATATTGGCAAATCTGAACTCAGTTTGAGATATTTTTGAGATCTCTTTTAAACATAAAAATTGTTTATGTATGCTGTATACGAAATGATGTTCCACTGATGTTCAAATGTTGCTGTTTTAATGGCGTTCTCAAGTTATGTCTCGGTACACATTTTCTTTTTTAATTTGTTAGCCACGAATAAGACAAGTGTTAACATGCAGTAAGAGAATACAGCTTCAAATGTGGACAGCATAGCTCAGATACTTTGATTTTGGAAGAATTTGATTATACTTTTTATTGCAGACTTTGGTATTCGTTGCAATTACAACATGAGATTACCAAAAAAATAAAAAAATAAATCTGAGAATCAAGAGATTTAAAATATTGTCCATGCATGCTGTATATTTATTGCACATGCTGAAGTCACAAACAATTTGTGGTTCCCATTGTTCATAAGCGTTGTTCAAGAATTGGCGTTCTCCTCCTCAGGGTGCTTTTGTTTTCATTAGGCATGGCGAGTTGAGTTATCAAATCACACACTGTACAAGATTTTTGCAAGTTTACACAACATAATAAAGGAGAGAGAGAGGCGCTGCAAATATCCAGCTCAGTCGGGAAGATGTTAACACTACAGCGGTGAGAGGATGTAGCTTGTGAAAAGGCCCAGACAGGAGATTGTGTGTTTGTATGATGACTACAGGATTCACAGGGTGCCAGAAACCCAGATATATATATATATATATACAGTATATATATATATTTTAAATCCTGTTATCGTGCACTCTTAGCCTTTCCACTGCAATGTCAAGAACGTTCTGGCAAGAAAAAAACGAAATTGTGTGCACCAATTTATGCGTGGCGATCCTCATGATTGCATTTTCTAATTATCATTCAAGGCTGTCCTTGAGGTTTAATAGCATTCTGGATATTAATCTTTGCTACAGCATGCCTGTTAAGCGTTAGGCCAGCGAATCTTTTTTTATTATTATTTCGCCTGTTACCATACAACAAAGACAAGCTATCTTGCCAGATGTTTAGGACTGTCACTTAATTATCTCACTTTGATTCGTGCATTAAAAACTTGTTTATGTGCGGCAGTAAGGGAGGATCCACAATACTATAGGGGGAGGAACAGAGGAAGCGCAAGGGAGTCGAGCGAGGAGGAAGAATCTTCTCACTTGTCCTATTAAGAGCGTCTAATTAGTGTGTATATGTGAATTTGGGCGTATGAAGACATACTAGTCAAGGCATAATGAGGAAATGCTATATAATTATAAATTAATTGGTGGAGAGGACGGCGAGTTGTCCTTCCGGAAAACTCCACCCGTTGATCGGTGTGAGACACTGAAAATATTTTGTGAGCGGTATTTTGCAAACGGGTGACAAAGTTCAAGTTTTGTAATTTGCAGACTTGATTGACAGTGATATACAGCCCAAGTCTGCAGGATCAGACCACTAGCGCGAGCACAGACCCGCCAAAGTCTTTCTATGTAATTGCCGTAGTCCTGTCTGCAAGGTAGTGCTATATTTCTCCCGAGGTTTATAAAAGCAGTCTGGGGCAGTGTTGTCTTTGGGGAGTACATCTGCCAGAGTTCAACACAGCTTCGTTCACTCATGCTATCTGCCTCCAAACACCCCCCTCTTTCTCTCCTCAGTATATTCCCCCTAAGACCATATCAGACACGGATCATTTAGGGAAACTGGGTTATTTCTGTCCACACCTGACTGTGCTCTGATGGATGTCTGGAGCCATATGTGGGATACGGAGGCTTGTGTCTGTGCATTTGTCATGCTTATTATTGCTGGGGGAAGTTTTTCGGAGCTTCTCATTTTCGTGACCTTGACATCTCAAGCGTTAAAGGATGGAGACTTCATTTGGGTTATAAGTTTGACGGGAGAACTTCACTTCTGGAAACAGGATGGACAAATCGCTTAATAATATATATATATATATAGACTGCATACGCTCTGAAAGATTGAAATATTGCCCAAGGCCTGTCTGATTTCTGACAATCGAAGCAGCCTCACGGTCAAGGTCAGATAAAGATGGACGTGGAGTTTGTTTTTTGTAATATTTACAATAGCAGAGCCCTTCCTTTACTTTAAAAATAAGGCTGGGGCTTGTAGAAATCAGGATTGTCGTGGTTTTAAATGTTTGTTTGTGAAAGTAAAGTAATGAGAGTGTTTAAAAAGATTGAAGATCAACCATGGTGAAGACTGGGCTTCATTGCTGCTTAGTATTGAATTTTGAGCCACTTGGTGGAGCTAACTCTCTCTCAGATAACACTGAAGTTCTCTATCTGTGTCTCGCTCTGTTTCCCTGTGTATATCATGTGTCTTCAGCCTAAAATTCTGAAAATAAATGCAAACAGATTTGCACATTATCTAGGAATTGGAGTCTGATTGGCTGTTTACCTTTATTTTCAGGCTAATGTAATGTTATGTCATTGCGGACCAAAACAAAAACATTACTTTTTTATTTATTTATTTAGTTTAATTATATATATATAGTATATATGTGTGGTGTGTGTGGTATGCATATAAGGATATATATATATATATATATATATATTATCTATATATATATCAATATTTGTGTGTGTGTGTCAGAAGTTAAAGCTGGAGTAATTCCCCAAATTAAAAGTTTTTATTGCTCTTTCATAGCGTCAGGAGATTGGAGATTCTCTGTTTTTATGTACAACTTGACATCTGGGCCCAGTTAGAGCTATACCATTTCAGTTACTATAAAAGCTCCAGGAATTTCCTAATAATATTGAAATTGACCGGGAATCTTCAAACTCTGAGCAAAGTTTGAGACATTGTGATAGTTCCTTCTTCCAAAGGAGTCTATTATGATGTTTTTCTCAATTGGGAAAAATCTGAAAAGCAGGAGACTTTAGGAAAGGTCTCCTTTTGCATTAATTTTAAGAAAATATTGAGATTTCATGTGATTTATTCTTTCATATAGATTATGTTTCCAGAAGAATAATTCGTATAAAATAGATAAAAAGAGTTACATAAGCCTGTAAATGTCTCTATAGACATTCTGTGCGCTGTCAGTGACAGATCTCCTATTCACAGGCTTTTGTGTGTGTTTCCAAGTGAATCGTTTTGCATCGAAACAGATGCTATTAGTGTGGCTAATTTAGAAAGCAGAAATGCAACGAGCACTTTAGAGGTTAATTTGTGTTGGACACTAATGACCACTCACTAATGACTTCCAATACAGAGATCCAGTTGATCGGCTGTATTTAGAAGCAGCATATCCTAGTGGAGGGGGGGATGCAGGTGTAGGAGGGTGGGGGTGTGATGTGGGTGGGTGAAGGAAAGAAACAGTGAGGTGAGGAGTTGGGGAAGTGATGTAGGCAATGAGAAGAGGCGGGTTAGGTGTTTCGGGGGGGGGGGTAGAGGGTTATACTCTCATCTATCTCTCTCTCTCTCTCTTGCACACACACACACACACACACACACACACACACAAAGTAAATCGTTTATCTTCAAACTGAGGCAGCCAGTAAAATAGCTGCCAAATGACACACAGGTCAAGGCAATAATCTGCTTATCAGAATCAAGCAAAAGCATTTGTATAATTGCGGGATTCATAACAGAGCACTTGTCAAATACAATTACCGCAGAGCAGCTCTGCCAGCCCGTATGAAGTTTTTAGATACATCGTTTGCTATATAAATGTTTATTTTATATGCACATAGAACAATCTAAAATAGTTGTAGCAAAATTATTTCATCATAACTAACTATAATTCTCCATTTGATCTTAAACAACAAACTTTACATACATACTGGCAAAATATATAAAAAAAAAAAGAACCAACGCACCTCTAAATCTGGCTTCTCAAGACTTCAGATGTCTAGAGATGAAATTCAACAACGCGAGAAACAGTTTGAACAGTTTCTAGCCAGGAATTCCCTCTCAATTCCCCACAATATAAACTCACTTTACTGCAACCTCAATAAATCCCGTACAGAAGGTCCTTGAGCATTAATATGCCGGTGAAACATTCACAAAAGCATCCGATCCCTCTCTTTATGTCCTAGACGCATTTTCTGAAACCACCTGCAAAAGAAACTAATCAGCGGTCTACTCACACTCTCTTTTTGGTTTTGCCACGTCTTTCTCAGTTGCTTTAAATCCGTCTTAGCCAGTCCTTAATCAAATAGTTCCTCCAGTGTAAAATGATCTCCACTGCAACCACTCTGCAGGGCACATCTGTCTTAATGATAACCTTTAGATTCAGCGAGCGAGAGAGAAAATTACGTACATGACTGCTCTCTTTCCGGACTCTCCTCATCCGTCTGAGCAAGAGTGGGGGACCGAGAGAGCACACGAGCAACAGAGCTGGAGAGGGAGGGAGGATTGAGAGAGCGAGAGAGAGAGAGAGAGAGAGAGAGAGAGAGAGAGAGAGAGAGAGAGAGAGAGAGAGAGAGAGTTTTACCTTCATGGTCTATACTCCATTGTTTTCTGCTGTGTTTTCGGCACACTTCTATATCTCCTTAGCATAATCTCCACTCTTGCCTTCCCTCTCAGTTTTCTCTGTAAGACTGAACATTGTCCTGAAGCTTACTGTGCAAGAGAGAGAGAGAAAGAGATGTCTGACTGCTTTCTCTCTTTTATTCTAGTCCCTTTGTCTTAAAAGCTTTTTGATTTCTACTTGTCTTTTTACCTGCATTATGTCTCCTTTTTTGGTCTGTCTGTGTATTATTTTCCTTTCACATGCATTTCTCCCTCTCTCTTTCTCTTTTTGAGTGTCAGGGAGATTGTGGCAGCGGGATTGAACCCATGATTGGCTGCCACTCAGTTGTCGCCGATGAAAGACAGCGGAAAAAAAGAAGGGTAGAGAGAGAAGAGGCTTTACTCCTCTGGAGCTGCGGTTTTAACTTGGCTTGCCACAGATTGTAGGGGGTGGGTAGAGAGATACACTGCCAATGTCTGAGAGAGGTGGAAAGTGAGAATGCGAGAGGGAAGAGGTCAAGGAGATGAGGGCCACGGGCGTTAGAACCGCAAGCAATAGATGGCGGTAGCGATCCACAGCTAATGGATGTCGCGTGATAGATGGACTCATCGATGCAAACTGTCCAAAGCGATCCGAGCTTGATCTAATCAGGGTTCAATGACAGTGGAATGAAGGAGAAAGAGACCATAATAAGTAAATCAACACCAGGAGAGAGGCAAAAGTGAGGTAGGAGTTGGGGGCGGGGTGGACCATGTCCAGGCACTCAGTGGGAACGTCATTACCTGCTCTCTCCTGCGATTCATATCAGTCCATCACCTCACATAAACCGAACCGATGGACAAAAGCTGGATTTTTTAATGCTGCAAAGACCAAGCAGAGCATATATATTACCAGAGCATCAGACAGTTAGGAAGAGTTAAAAATCGATACAGATCAACATATCGAACTGGACCAAAGTTTTAGACCCTCCTTGTTTGTCTGTTTTTTAATTTTTAGTGAATTATGAATAAATATGATATAAAAGCCTCATTTGTTATCAAGTATATATCTATCTATCTATCTATCATTCAGTCATTTGTTTTATCTATCTATCTATCTATCCATCCATGTACACATTAAATTGATAAAAAATGACAAATTATTACAAATCGCTGTTCCTGTGAACTTTCTATTCAACTACAAAAATATTAAGCAGCCTAACAGTTTTCAACATTGATAATAATAGGAAATGTTTCTTGAGCAGCAAATCAGTATATTAGAATGATTTCTGAAGGATCATATGACACCGAAGACTGGAGTAATGATGCTGAAAACTTACTTTGCCATCACAGGAATAAATCATATTTTAAAATATATTATTATAGAAAACAGATATTTTAAGTTCTAATAATATTTCAAAATATTGCGGTTTTTAACACATTTTTTTGATCAAATAAATGCAACATTGTGAGCATATGAGACTGATTGAAAATACTTAAAACACAATATAAATGATACATAAAACATTCAAACATGATTTGCTGTGGTTGACATGTCGTGCAGCAATGTCACACTCAGTTAAGACTGACAAATAACTCGTTGCTGGAAGCCTGGCTAGTACACCGTGTTACAGTACTTTTACAAAAGGCACAAAAGCAGGTTTTACATTTGTCTTAAAAAAATAAATGTTATGGAGGTTGGTCTCAGAGTAGTGATGGGCTCAATTAACACAGTCTGTGTGCTGTAACACACTGCTTTGTTGTAGTGCCAAGTTCTCATCTTCTGTAAATTACACAGAATGTGTGTATGCACTTCTGTTGTTTATGAACATACACAATCACTGCGATAAAAGGGAAAGACAAACCTTTTGGAAATGTTTTACAGAGATACTGTGAACACAAGGTTTATTTTCAGCCTGTGGGGAATGATGGGAGACCTGTACAGTTTCGGAGATACTTGTGCCAAAAAATAAATAAATAAATAAATAAACTCTTGGTTTTTATATCCAATTCTATTTTAAGGAACCGTTCATTCAAAAATTATACATAAAAAAATAAAAACTACTTCTCAGGCCACTCAAGATGTAGATGAGTTTGTTTCTTCATTCGAACCCTTTTGGTGAAATGTACTACAGCATTACAGCACTTGCTCACCAATGGATCCTCTGCAGTGAATGGGTGCCGTCAGAAGTCCAAATAGCTGATAAAAACATCCCAATAATCAATAAATTAATGTTTTGTGAAGCAAAAAGCTGTGTAATTGTAAGAAATACATCCATCAAGGAATTTTGAATTAAGTCCCCTAGTAAAAATAATAATATAAAAGTCCATCCCCTGTTGTTCCCTCACATCAAAATCCACCAACATATTTACTTAGAACAGTTTTTTTGCTTGTAAACAGTGTGCATATTTCTCTCCTGATTCAGACAATATCTTCACAGGAGAAAGCAGTATTAGACATAAATTATATTGCAATGTAGCAGTTTGTCTACCTTGCAAGTCTGGGGCTTCAAGCTATTGCATGACAAAAACATAGCTAGATTAACCTCAAAACTATTATATATCTGAAATTAGACATTTCTTGTACCATCTCCTTTTATGCAGTGGAATACATTACCACATGGGGCACTACTGCTGTATGATGCTGTTTGACTGTCATTTAGCATCACGCATATGATCCAGATCTCAGAGTTTTAACAGACTCTCTTTTCCCTCTTCCAGTTCATCTCTGCTGATGGCCAAGCGTGGGAAGTTAAGTCTGTAGACAAGTTCAGTCACAGTGTTTGATGTCTCCAGTTGGGGGCAGTATTGGGCCAAAGTTATTTTTGAAAAAGCTCCACATTCATTCTCTCTGACTAATAACACATTATTAGGCCTTATCAACAATAAATAAAATAAACAGTTAAAAACAAAGCTACCATGTGGCCAGCACAGTTATACAGATGTGCATGAGGAATCGACACCACAGGAATTTCATGACCGTGACTGATGATGTAGGGGAACGCTAATGCAGAGTTCACATACAAATATAAACAGTTTCACAAAGAGATACTTACTCTTATTACAATTTTTTTCCAATTACATTTTCTCTACCTTTCTGCTGGACACTGCAGGGGAACCATTAACTTCCCCCCCACATAAACACACATATATTTTCCTAAACAAACAGAAATGTCAGAGATGGTTTGAGTCATCAGGCTGGTAAACACTGCAGACTGGATCCCGCAGTGCTTTCAGCTGTTTTATATGCCCTTATTTATTTATTTATGATTTTTTATTTTTTTCTGAAGTGGCCAACCGCAGATGAGCATTATTGATCACGGCCACAAGACAGTGATGTGATTTGAGTGAAACTGATACATAGTGATGTCAAAGACACCGCAGTGATCCTTCACAACCATCAAAAAGAGCAAAAGGGCATTAACAGTATAGTTTTCTCAGGATCTGGATGCCAGTCGCTCTCTGGTGAATAAAGACAGTCGATATGAGTTGTATGAAGTTTGTACACTTCTGTAGGCAGTCGGTCCTTGTAACTCATTTTCAAAGACTTTGAAAGGCAGCTTCTTTCATATTTTCCTTTTTTATATATTTATGTGGCGAAGGACAGTATCCTATCCATCACTAGTGAGTTTTTCGATCTCCAGCTTGGGCTTCTAATTTTCCATCTATCATTTTTTTTTAAATGAATTATCTGTATATACCTTTACAGATGTGCAGTGTATTGTTCCTGACAATCCTCTCTTTATTTTTCTCTTGTATGTGTTCTTTTGATTTGCTCATCTGGGATGGACTCCGGATCGGCACATTACTGTGGATCATCTGGAATAAAGTGTGAGAGACAAGCAGAACATTTTACACAAAGTATCATTTAATGATCATTTTATGACAATCGGTTTTTATTATTGGTTCATGTATATGTAAGGATGAAACACTGCACTAAAGAGCTTTGACTGTGGTTCCTGCATCGCTCAGCTATGCTGCTACTGAATACAGCGTCAGAGCAAAATAAATTATGTTTTAGCTGTGTTGCTTGCAGTCTGAATTGGATGTAATGGAAGAGAAACACTGGGAGCCGCAGAATGATACAAATACAATAAATAGGCAACACATCTTTCTATTGAGTTGTCCTCACTGGTTGCACGCAACAACCAATATTTAGTACGACCAGTATAGTCAGATTTTTGTAGAAGAGACTTTTATGAACTGGCTCTTTGAAATGAAATGGACCAAAAGATTCATGAATCTGACTCATGAGTTGTCAGTTTGAATCACTTAAAGACTTTGACAAATCATTTGAAGCAGTTACTTGAAATAAGAATCATTTAATACAGTTACTTAAAATCTGATTCACTTTGATTCAGTGTTTTACTTATTAATAAAACAAACAAAAAAGTTATTTCATTGAAATAAAGCTGAAATAAAATATTGGCTAAATATTAGACGTAAACTAAAACTGAAATAAAAAGTGAAATAGTAATAATGAATAAAAATATAGAAACAAAAGCACAACAAAATCATTAAAGTAAAAATATAACAAAAAGCTATGAATATGAAATATGAATAAATACTGTATTAGATTATACACAATACTTAAATAATACTGATTTATTAGAATAATAAATAACATTTTATTTGCATGGCACCTTTCAGACATAAAATTTAGTTTAGATATAAAATGCAAAAAGTGCATCATAGGTCAGATTATAAACAACATTAAAAAATTTGAAAAAAATAAGAAACAGTGAAGGGGGGCAAAAACAGAGCAAACAATAAAAGTGAATATATATATTATATATATAATATATATAGATAATATATATATATATATATATATAATATATATATATATATATGTTATAAATAATAAAAGAAAAAACTAATAAAAAATAAATCAATATTGTAAACTAAATAAATTAAGTTTATTTTAACCTTAAATTCCTTATTATTCCAGAGTTAGCCTTAACACAGTATAAGTGGCTTGGTTGATTTTTATTGTCAGTGTCAAAATGAGCCACTAGACTTTTTTTGGACTTTTCTCCTTTTTAATTTCGCAGACAGGAAATGATAGGTAGCAGGATTAAGACACATTGATGTGTGCGTTAACCGCTAGGCCATTTTGAAAATTGGTTTATAAACCAGCATACTTTAGGTCTATTATGGAAAATCATCTGTGACGCTACGGTTGGCTCTTTAACCTTTGGTTAGCTCAGCTTGTGTGGATTAATAGAGAGGATTGCCTCCATGTGAGTAAACCAACCCAGATGCTGAGATAATCCTGGAAAGACATGGTTGGCATGGCGATAGACCCTGAAGCACAGCCACTGTCTTTGTTGGCTACTGGGAGATTTCTGGTGCGTCGTCACCAGATGCTTCCGTTGCTGTCAAGTGCTCCAGGGGGTTTCTGGGATTGAAAATGAGTTCTGAATGTCTCAGGCTTAAAATAAGATGTGCTAAAACTACCTAAAGTGTTTTTTGAGATATGATAGTATGTATATATGTATGTATGCACATATAGGTCTATATAGGCCCTATAAGACAAATACACTAGCATTGGAAAGTTTGGGGTCGGTGAAATGAAATTTTATTTTTACTCAGCAAGGACACATTAAATTCATCTAAAGTGACAGCCTAACACCTTCTATTCTCAAAGAAAAAATCATGAAAATAAAAAAATGTATATATATATTGGTTAGCATAAGAGACTTCTTTAAAAAGAAAGCTTACCAAATCAAAACTTTTAAGCATAGATAAACTTAAGTTTTTCATTTGCTACTAAGGTTGAAGTTGTTAGAAGACGTGCGGGTTGTGACAGATGTTTTCTTTAGATGATTTGTATGTCCCTCAATGGGATTACTTGTGTCACTAGCATCAGAGTCAGACAATCAATCTTGCAGTGTGATTTAAACCATACGGCGCAGATGTCCATGCACAAAAACTCTAAAAACTAATATATTTTTTTTTTACCAAACCCACATGCTCAAGTGATGTTTCTCTAATTAGACTGTCCTTGTTAAAACATCACCAGAGACATTTTTTTGGTTTACAGCACATCACTACAGCGATGTGACATCAGGCTGTCAGTTATAGGGAGAGAATCAGGTCCTCTCATGGAGATTATGCTGACTAATGGCTGCTCTCCTCAAGTTTTGCAGGAGAAAACATTAGGACAAGCGCTGCTGGAATAATGAATGGCGCTGGTGTCGCTGCATGTTTCTCGGAGCTCCTCACCTCTCATCTCCAGCACTGTCAGCCGCAGTGAGGCGTGTTTCATTTCAACCATCCTTCAGCTGTCAATTCATATTCGCATGAGGACAATGACTGAAAGGGGCCGCCACACACCTACCTCAACTGTGAATTAGACCTGACTGCGTAATTAGTCAGGCCAGCACTGATAGGCTTATTTGCAGAGATCAAACACATCTGAAGGGAAGATGGCAGAGTGGACAGAAAAAAGGCTTTTTAGTCTTTTAAAAGCTTTTCAACCTAGCAATTACTAAGAAAAAAAAAGAAATCACAAGACTAATTATATATTTATTGACTTATTTGACACTACTGAGCTGCTGGGCCTGACAAGAAAAATGCTCTTAGAAAAATTATCGTGGTTCAGTGATGGAAACACTTTGAAAAATACCATGGTATTGTTTGATTGAAACGCTAATATAGTATAAGATTGTAAGGTATTGCAAAGAATATAATCACATCTACACTGGAAAAAACATCTTTCTCAGAAATTGCTTGTGCATTTCACAATTAATTACAAAGAAACGACAAGTGACGTGCTAAATCAAATGTGACATTTTGAAGTAGCAAGACTGAAATTGTACATTTTCCTGTACAATGTACTCCAATAACCTTTGTTTTATTTATTAACTGGAAAAATCATTTTTTAACAATGTCCCTAAATATATTACTTTGATACCATTTCATGCAGGATTGTGCAGAACAGAGGTTTGTGTTTGTATACTGGTATGAGGTAAATTGTTGTGATTATCTGTAAGAAAAATGTTCATACATATTGTCATCGTGAACACTGGGTTGTGGATAGCAACACTCACCATTATAGCCACAAATCAACAATCCTGATAACAGCTGTTGCCTCAGAACTGTCATTATTATAAAAAGCTCCTCATCAGAGTTTCCACACTGTGCAGGAAAAAGACAAAGTGAGGTAAAGACAGGAGGAACATATTGTCGGCAGTATTTTTAAATTTTCACTGTGGATCAAGACTGTGTTCCTAGCACACCACATTTGTTACAGCTATAGCTGACTGGAATATGTGGATTTTTCTGGTTTGTTTTATTTAGGTGTGCCTCGTTTTTTATTGTCATAGCTGACAGGACAATGTGAATCTGGAGGAGGTGATCTATCATAATGTGGAATAGAGTCGTAAGTGTGTGAGATGGAACTCGTATATCACTGCCATGTTTACCTGTAAATAGCCCGGTTTGAGGCTTCTCATCATTTTGCCACACGCGCGCGGACAGAGCTACTGTGAATGCGAGTGTAAAGTCTTTCACACGCCGAGTCTTATCTGTTTCATGAAACCACACATTCACACAGCCAACCTTTATTGTTTTCCAGCTAGCATGTACTGTATTATGGAGAAATTAAGATATATTTTATTCATTTTATGCACAACAGGTTGGAATTTTTTGAGTAGCAGGGGTTTAGGAGTGACGAGTCTTTGAGTGAGTGACGTGACATGTGGCCAAGTATGGTGACCCATACTCGGAATTAGTGCTCTGCATTTACCCATCCAAAGTGCACACACACAGCAGTGAACACACACAAACCGTGAACACACACCCGGAGCAGTGGGCAGCCATTTTTTTGCTGCGGCGCCCGGGGAGCAGTTGGGGGTTCGGTGCCTTGCTCAAGTGCACCTCAGTCGTGGTATTGAAGGTGGAAGAGAGCACTGTACATTCACTCCCCCCACCTACAATCCCTGCCAGTACGAGACTCGAACCCACAACCTTTGGGTTATGAGTCCGACTCTCTAACCATTAGGCCACGACTTCCCCCCTGAGTGAAGTCGTGGGGGGGAAGTCGTGGGAAGGTTTTCACATTCTATGGTGCTGTAGTCATGCTATTTGTATTTCCCCCTCAAGAGTGTTTGTTTAGAGTAACATTCAATGGCTCACTTGTGAGTGAGCCATTGAATCATTGAATCACCCATCAATCGATTCGTTCAAATTAATTCTGAAGCAAAATAAAGGACTATTTATACTTAAACACTGATTCATTCAGGAACGAATACTTGACTGTCTTGAGTGAATTGTTCACTTTATAGACTAATTCCTTCAAAAACCTTGATTCACGCTATTGTTTTTAGGAGTGAGTCATTGATGGATTCATTCAAACGATTCATTCAAACAAACTGATACATTTAGGCCACAAATATGTTGGCGTGATGGTGAACTGTGCCTTCTTTTGGAATTAATAGAGTATATGTCGAACATCACCTGACCAAACCCGGAAAACAGGTCTCATTGCTTCCGCTTGTCGGAGAACGTGTTAACAGCCGTATTAAATAATAGCGATATCTATGGACTTTTAAGATAATCAGTTAAACTAGCTAGCTGTTTTTATTGTTGGCGTTTTATTCAATTTTTATATCTAAATGTGAAAAGAATAAAATAAAAAAAACTTTTAGATATCAGTCTGCATATGTGATGGACATTGGTTATGATCATCACTGGTATCTACTTTGAAGGCATCTTGAGTAAAACTGCTTCATATTTAACTAAGCATTTGCAAAACACTTGAAGCGGAAGCGACGAGACCCGGTTAACAAAATACGGAAGTCTGTTGCGCATAACCCCTGTTTCTTGGTGGAGCAAAAAACAGACAAAGCAATGGACAGTTTTGCATCCAGAATGTAAGTTACTCGATACAAACTTCTTTACATGTTTACAAGGTTTTCACATTCTATGGTGCTGTAGTCATGCTATTTGTATTTCCCCCTCAAGAGTGTTTGTTTAGAGTAGCCTAGTTGTTTACAGCAGTTTTGTTGTTCACTCACTATTGTTATCTTGGTTATTGTGCTGTATATGTTTAGTTTCGCTTAGGTAGAATGTCACACAGTCATTGAGAAGTGGGACAAAACAGGGTGCAACATTGAAAAAAATAAAACCTTGTACTCAGACAAATGAAACTAAATATATATTTCTTATATGTACTAAGCTACTGAGCTATGCTTTGATACAACCTCCCAACTTTTCTCTTTTTTAACAAAATGTGCTTTTTTTTTAGCTTGGACTGTGTAGTATAATTTCAGCTTTATCTTTAACAGCATTCAAGATGTTTTTAACATTTCAAAACACATTATCGTGTTAGCAGACAGATTACACTTTCACATGTGACCAATAATTCCACAACAAATATAAAATATCATAATGAAATATCAAAATATTCAACTGATGGAGGTGACAGAACTGACGGAGTTGACACATCTGACAGAGGTGACGAAAACCTGAATTTGTAGTCGTTTTAACTATCAAATACATTGAATCAATTACTGTATTAAAACAAACAGTGAGTATGCTATTGTTTATAAGCTTTTATTCAAGATTCACATTTAAGTATTTTGATGTATCATTGGAACACAAGTTCCCTCTCAGTCGGTCACTCTCGACGTCACGTCGGAGGACCGACGAATTGGGATCTCGCTTAGAGGGACCAATCTACTTCTAGTGTAAACTAAACGAGCCAATGCACAATGGCATGCGATTATTGCATCCAGCTGCTGCTGATCACAGCGTGAGTATAAGTAGGCAGCAGGTGCAGCGCATATTCAGCTTTTCGCTTCGGAGCCGAGCGGTTCTATCGTTCTGCTCTTGACCTTCTGCAGTAGTGATAAACTACAGTCAAGCCCGCTCTTCGGTGGGCTCTCGTGCTGGTGGTACGGCGCTTCAGCGGCGGTGGTTTCCCGTGTTGAGTGGGTTGCACACAATAGGCTGCACTACCCCTGTGTGTGTTGCATACGGCCATCTCCCCTGTGCGCTTCAGTACACTGAAAGAGCAATTTTCCATTCTAAAAGAGCTTCACGATTGGAACGTCTTTTTGAAGACGCGTCTTTTTAAAGATGTCATACCATCCGTGCGTTTCTGGGTGCGGTCGTTACCTGGCGCCCGGTGATGGTCACGATCGCTGCCTCTCTTGCCTGGGCATGAAGCACGCTGAGGTGGTTTTCGTGGATGGCTCATGCTCCCATTGCGTTGGTATGATCATCTCGGAGTTGCGGACCGGACTCAGTTATCTGCAAAGGGGCGGTGTGCCCGTGCCACTGCCTAGATCTGGGGTTCCCTCGGGCAGCAGCCGGGGGCGTCCTTTTTCTAGCGGTGGGCGGACTGGTCTTATGGTCATGGTGAGGAATTCCCCTCTGGGGATGCCCGAACCCGCCATCACTGCGAAACCAGCGGAGCTTTCAGTAGATCAGGCTGGACCCTTCCGGGGGGTACCAGTTGTTTCTTCTGAGGCTCCCCCCGACGAACAGATGTCGACTGCAGCATCGGAGGGTGAGCCAAAGCTTTCTGGAGAGGAAGATTCGGCTACGCTGCCGCCCTCTGGGACGGTCAGCGGGCGGCGACGACCCGAAATGATGGCTATGCTTTTCCCCTCCCGGGCCGCCGAGAGTGTCGGGCTTGAGTGGAACATTCCACCGCGTCCCGAACCCTCATGGTTGGACGATTGGTTTCTCGGGGTGGCGCTCTGGTTCTCAGGGCCCCGCTCCAGTGCCTTTCTTCCCGGAGGTGCATAATGAGATCACTGGGTCATGGACGGCACCTTTTACTGCCAGAAACCGCCCCGGTAGCTCATCCTCCCGCACCACCCTCGATGGGGGTCCAGCGCGGGGGTATGCGGGAGTTCCCCAGGTGGAGTGGTCGGTGGCGATGCAATTGTGTCCAACTGCCGCTACCACTTGGCGGGGCAAACCACTGCTCCCCTCCCGGGCCTGTAGGCACTCATCGGCCTTGATCGATACTGCCTATACGACCTGTGGAGAAGCTGCGTCGCCTTAAACACCTTGCTTTATTGGCAATTTCACAACCCAGGGGGGGGGGGGGGGGGTCCAGGCACTGATGGCTTGCCGAGGGTGGTCACGGCCTGGAAGTTCTCAAAGAACTCCGCACCACGGCGGACCTCGCGCCACCAGCGACGAAGGTTACGGCGCGGTCTCTGGGTCGTGACATTTCCCACCCCACACCCACACTATGGGGTCCAGTGATCGCCATCCTGGCGTTGTCTGGCCGACCTGCGCGGGCGGACAAGACAAGATTCCTGACGCCCGCGTGCTTCCCAGACGCGGCCTCCTCTGGCGACGCTGTGAGAACTTTGCCCCCATTTTCCCGCCGCCCAACAGCAACTGAGGCCATCAGTAATCCTCTCCGTCGTGCGCGGCCTGCCCGGCCGCCGGCGCAGCGCCTCAGCCAGCCTCGTTCGCTCGGGGCGGCCCCCCTGCGCCGCCCGCTCCCGCGCATCGCGCGCAGCCAGCAAGACGCGTCGAGGAGCCGGTCGCAGGGCAGCCGCCCGTCCAGGCCCCCGCCAAACCTGGTGGTAAGCGAAGGTGCAAGAGGCCCTGAGACGGGCGACCCAGAGATGGAGGGAGTTGCTCTTCGGGAGATGGTGAACGCGCCACTCCCTCCCCCGGAGGAGGGCCGGGTGGAGAATCTTTTGTTTCCTTTTTTCTGCCACTGGCCTCGCGGTCAGTGGTACCCAAATTCTCGACAAAAGAGTAATTTCTTCCTTCTCTGGGTCCCCTGAGTGGACGGGGTGCTGTGGACGGTCCAGAGCCGTATCACTCTCACCCTCCTCTTTCGCCAGTGAGCAGCAGTGGGTGGATTGGGAGGACGAACCAACGGACTGCCCACGCACCCTCTGCTCAAACGCAGGTCAGTGTTGCACACACCCAGACCCCGCCTCGGACCGGCAAAGAGACGCCCGGGCCGGGTCCCTGCGTTCCTTTACGCTGCCCCACTGCGGGTACGTCTGTAGTTCCGTTGATGCCACTTGCGCGGCGTCTGGGAGCCTGGCTAGAGCTACCCAGCCCGTCTAGATGGCTCCTTCGAACCGTCAGGCTCGGCTACGCGATCCAGTTCACCCGGCTCCCTCCCAGGTTCAGGGGCGTCCACTTTACGTCAGTGAAAGCAGCAGATGCCCCTGTCTTGCGTGCAGAGATCGCAGTCCTACTGGCGAAGGACGCGATAGAGCCGGTCCCTCCAGCCGATATGAGGTCGGGGTTTTACAGCCCTTACTTCATTGTACCCAAGAAAGGCGGTGGGTTGAGACCTATCTTGGACCTGCGCGTCGTGAACCGGGCCCTTCACCGGCTCCCGTTCAAGATGCTCACGCAGAAATGCATCTTCAGGTGTATCCATCCCTAATATTGGTTCGCAGCGATCGACCTGAAGACGCGTACTTTCATGTCTCGATCCTTCCGCGCCACAGGCCATTCCTGCGGTTGCGTTCGAGGGGCGGGCATACCAGTACAAGGTCCTGCCCTTCGGGCTGTCCCTGTCGCCCCGTGTCTTTACGAAAGTTACGGAGGCAGCCCTTGTTCCCATGAGAGAGCAGGGCATTCGCATCCTCAACTACCTCGACGATTGGCTCATACTCGCCCAGTCTCAGGATCAGTTGTGCGACCACAGGGACTTGGTGCGTGAGGGGGGGAGGGGGAAAAAGGAGGGGAAAGGAGGGGAAAGAAGGGGGGGGGGGGGGAAAGAGGGGGGGGGGGGGGAGGAGGGGGGGGGGGGGGAGGGAGGGGGGGAATATAGAGTTTCACACCCCAGACCGTGTTGGGCATATGTGGCCAAGGGTGCAACAATTGAGAGTCAGAGCAAACCTTCTTCTGTCCCACTCAGAGGTCCTCTTTCTCGGTATGGAGTGTAGTCTTCGGTCCGAGACAAAACTCACCCTCGCGGAACGTGCTCCAGGAGCACGGTGTTGAACTGCTTGATTACATTCAAGAGCAGGATGGCGGTCCTACTGAAATTGTTTCAGAGGCTCCTGGGCATATGGCGGCCGCGGCGGCGGTCACGCCGCTAGGGCTACTCCATATGAGACCGCTGCAACACTGGCTCCACGGCCGAGTCCCGAGGGGGGCGTGGCAACGCGGTCACCTTCCGGGTCCAAGTTACACCGGCCTGCTGCCAAACTTTCACCCCGTGGTCAGACCTTGCGTTCCGCCGGGCAGGAGTGCCCTGGAGCATGTCTCCAGGCATGCTGTGGTGTGCACAGATGCCTCAACCACCGGCTGGTGGGCCACGTACAACGGGCTTGCAGTGTCAGGGGTTTGGACGGGGCCCCAACTACACTGGCACATCAACTGCCTCAGAGTTGCTGGCAGTCCACCTTGCCTTGAGCCATCTCAAAGGGCGCTTAAGAGGCAAGCATGTACTGGTCCGCACGGACAATACAGCGACCGTTGCGTACATCAACCACCAGGGCGGTCTACACTCCCGTCGCATGTAGCAAATCTCCCGCCATCTCCTCCTCTGGAGTCAGCAGCATCTGAGGTCGCTTCGTGCTGTTCACAGTCCTGGGCTGCTCAACCGGGCAGCCGAAGAGCTGTCCCGAGCTGCGCTCCCGGAAAAATGGCGACTCCATACCCAGACGGTCCAGCTGGTTTTGGGACATTTCGGAGCCGCTCAGGGTGGACCTGTTTTGTGTGCCTCTCCATACACCTCCACTGGCCGGTGTTCTTTCTCCCCCCTTTCGCCCTGACCGACGGAACACATCGTCACGACCGCTCGGCACCCAGCTGGCCGCCGGGGCCTTCTCAGTATGGCTTGTCCCTTCCCCCGTTGAGCCTTCTGCACAGTTCCTGTGAAAGTCAGGGAGGAACCGAGGAGCAGGTCCGTGCTGGTGCACCCTATTGGCCGGACCCGACCTGGTTCCCCCGAACTAACAGCTCCTCTCGCACATCCCCTCCCTGTCCCGATTCTCTGAGGAAGGATTTCTGACTCCGAGACGGGGCCCCCTTTGAAGCAAACGCCGCGTCCCCAACCTTGGAAACTTCATGTCTTGGTCCCTGGACGGGACCCGGAGGTTCTAGGTGGCCTACCCCAAGGGGTAGTTGACACCATCACTTCAGCGAGAGCGCCGTCTACGAGACGCGCCTACGCTTTGAGGTGGAACCTGTTCGTTGAGTGGTGTTCCTCTCGCCGAGAAGACCCCCGGAGATGCCCGATCGTAGTTGTGCTGTCCTTTTTGCAGCAAGGGCTGGAGCGATGGCTGTCTCTCTCCACCCTTAAAGTTTATGTCTCGGCGCTTGCTGCGACCCACGACCCCTTAGAAGGGAGGTCGGTGGGGAAGCATGACTTGATCGTCAGGTTCCTTAAGGGGGCGAGAAGGTGAATCCTTTATGGCCCCCCTCTATACCCTCTTGGGATCTGAGTCGGGTGCTTACGGCACTTCAGCAGGCCCCGTTTGAGCCTTTACATGCAGTGGAGCTGAAGTTCCTCTCAATGAAGACTTTGCTCCTGCTGGCATTGGCCCCTATCAAGAGGGTAGGGGACCTGCACGCATTTTTGGTCAATGATTCGTGCCTAGAGTTTGGGCCGGCCGACTCCCAGGTAACTCTGAGGCACCGGCCTGGCTATGTGCCCAAGTTTCCCGCTGCTCCCTTCAGGGATCAGGTGGGGAACCTCCAAGCGCTGCCCTCGGAGGAGGCAGACCCTGCCCTAGCTTTGCTTTGTCCCGTCCGAGCTTTGAGATGCTATGTAGACTGGACACAAAGCTTTATGACCTCAGACCAGCTCTTTGTCTGTCCCGGAGGCCGGCAGAAGGGGAATGCCGTGTCAAAGCAGAGGATGGCCCACTGGATTGTGGATGCCATCACCCTAGATTATCAGGCACAGTGTGTGCCCTGCCCGTTCAGGTTTGCGAGCTCACTCAACTAGAGGTGTTGCATCCTCCTGGGCGCTGGTTCGTTGTGCCTTGCTGACAGATATTTGTAGAGCTGAGGGCTGGGTGATCCCCAACACGTTTGCTAGATTCTATAGTTTTCGTGTGGAGCCGGTATCCTCCTGTTTTCTCACCTCAAACGGGTAGAAGCACTGAGAGGCCCCGGCTTCGGGTCGCTTGCAAAACCACTCCAGAGAGTCCATACAGCAGACCCTGTTGAGTTCCTCCGTCCCCCCGGCAGCCAGACGTGGCGGAGCGTCCGGCGCCAGGCCTTCACTCGCTGAATCCTCGAGAACCGGTAGAAGGCTTGGTTCCATATGTAAGACCTAAGTGGATTTCATATGTGTAAAGTCCACGGTATAGCCTTGAGCCCGTGTTTCCCCGGCAGACTTCTCCCATTCCAAAGGGTTCAATCCCCTCCATTCTTCCATATGCACCTAAGGGATTTCCATATGTGTATTGCTTCCGAAACCTCCTTCGGAAAGGTTCGAGCTTCCGTAACGCCCCTGTTCAAAGTAGAACGGGTACGTTTTCCTAGTATTATCCAGT
Source organism: Sinocyclocheilus anophthalmus (assembly GCA_018155175.1). NCBI lineage: Eukaryota > Metazoa > Chordata > Actinopteri > Cypriniformes > Cyprinidae > Sinocyclocheilus > Sinocyclocheilus anophthalmus. The sequence continues at coordinate 228,207 of JADLZN010002948.1, forward strand.
CTTACTCGTTTGGGTAGTGCCATTGCAGCAGTAGCTAGTCCTCTTGTGAAGAAGCCCTGGCCTACTCCAAAAAATAGGGGCGCAGGTGGCTTACACAGGACACTGGAAGGGGCAGTAGCTGTGGCCTTTTGTAGGATCTCCAATTCTCGGTCCTCCACCGTGGACGTCGATAGTGACCGACTGAAGGGAACGTCTCGTTACGTATGTAACCCTCGTTCCCTGAAGGAGGGAACGGAGATGTCATGTCCCGTCGCCACAGCTCCTGTGCCACCTCGCTGAGCGGACCGGCAAAGTCAACCGAGCTTCGGCTGCGAATGCCAGCTGCCGGCTCAGCAGGAAACCTGAACTATGCGCTGCAACCTCTGCCGTACTACTACTCACGCGTATGACCGCAAAGCCGCTGGATGCATAAACGCATGCCAATTGTGCATTGGACCCCATCGTTTAGTTTTACCTCAGAAGTAGATTGTCCTCTTCTAACGATATCCACATTCGCGGGTCCGCCGACGTGACGCACTCCGTTCCCCTCCTTCAGGCTAACGAGGAGGGACAATTACTTAACCGAGACGATCTTATGGTTGTGACATCTGACGGTGTTGACAAATTTGGAATTTTTTCACAAAACCAATGGAGTTCATGTAGTAGCCATTTTTATTTTTTTTCTGTTGATGCTAGATGCTAATGTAACCTGCTTCAGGAGAATACAATTATTTAAATATTTCAAATAATTTCCTCAGAATTTGGAAGATGGTGTTGACATATCATGGCTGTGACAAAGGAAACATTAACATTAGGATTTAAAATGTTCTAAAACTATAAAACTTAGCAGAGCCTGTTTGACACTGATGTACTCTGCAGAGGTGAAGTGTGGCGAGGGGGTCCTTTAGAGTGACAGCAGCCCCTGATAGTCCTTGATTTTATTACATTTTATTGAATTTCTGACGGTGTTGACAAAAAGTGGGGGCGCAACTTTAAAATCGTATTAAACATTCATGTGTCATTAAAAAACAACCTTGCTTTGATATGAGATATAATTAAGAGTTGCTTTTGATAAAACAAGCTCTTTTACATCATTAAAAAACATTATGCATTTTATTGCATATGAATGCTTGAACCCTTCTCTGTGGACACTGTTTTAGATGTAGTGAGAGGACATTAAGAAACACAGATTAGGTATAATAATGAGAAAATTAAATTGAACGTGATAATTGTGTTAAATACATTCTATTATTAAACCCTCATGACATTTAAAATTGACGAATATTTTTATTTTAAAGCTAAACCGAGTGTACCCTTGCTGGGACCTGTTTTGTTCCCCTTATGCTCCTAAGAAGACCAGTAGTCATTGTGTTGTGTGTGCAGCTGTTTTTATTTATTTTCTTATTTGCCTTTTAGGTGCAGTTTCAACACTGCCACTCACATTGTGTATCAAAATTACATTTTAGTCTTGGCTTAGAATTAAAACGAACAAGGCAGTTGCATGTCCAAAAGAAACTACATGTCGCAAGTCGCCCGTCGTTACCAACGTAAGTCAATTGGACAAACGCCAGTATCTGATGATACTTTTTTGGAAACCTCACCCAGCGGGCCAGAATGACTTTTTATAATTGACCGTCGGTTTCTTTTGTCCTTCAAACGGCTCGTGAGCCGATTACATTTAGTGAATCAAAGACGTTCATCATAACAGCGTAGTGCGATTCTCAAACGAGTGATTCGTGTGAGTCGACTATGCTATAATACATGTATATCTCAAATATCAGTTTTTTTTTTAAACCATTCACATTCCTAGTCAGTAAGAATGACTTAAATCTCTTAGGCCAGAAAAATAAATCTATTTTCATTGAGTCTGTCAACCACTATTAGTCTGCTGTGATGGAGCGTATCAACGACAGTATAACCAGCCTCAGGAAAATGACATGGCTTTATGGTGACATGTGTCTCATGGAAATTGTCATGTGGGACATTTTGGAAGTAGCTTGTCCAGAATGTTCTCTTGAGGGCATAAGAAAATAATGATTGATAATTCATAACACATCTACTGCATCAACATGTCTTTTTGCTTTGGGAGGAAAGTGTAGTCTTGAGTGGTCAAACTTTTGATTGTACATTACTTCTGTAAACCCTGTTGAGTTTCTTTTTTTAAACATAGGCTACCTGCCATAAGAAAACTTACAATCATTAGCTTCCAATTTACACACCATTGAGGAGAAAATGAAGAGAATGCTGAAGTAATGAGATCTAATTGGATGGGTTCCAGTCATCTACTCAGCTTCAATTAACTACCAATTTACTTTAATTTTGACCAGAGTGTAGATTATTTGTCATTACGGTGCATAATGTTAGCCTTGTTGCATTTCCAAATGGCCCCTAAACTCAGTACGAGTGTTATCTCATTTAAAGGTTGCGGTAAAGCAACAGTTAGCCATGTCTTTTGGACAATGTTTGGCTTTTAAAGCATGCTGGACTTATAAAGATTTATTTTAAAGCTCTCATGATTTCTCAGTAATCTTTATGGGTTAGTGCTTCATTTACTAGCCTTTTGGCATTGAAAATTCTTCTATGACAAAGGATTTGGCTTATGATTATTAATTAGCCGAGTGACTGGGCAGTCTAGGTTAACTTTCTAAACGTGTGCCTCAGATTTTTACAATATTAGATTGCTTATTATAGTACATACTTCAAAAATAGATCCCCTCACAGTCACAGAGAACAAGAGTGAGGGAAAAAAATGACAAGAGAATAAGCCTCAAGACAAAATGGCATCATCTGCAATGAGCTGAAACAGCACCATTAGTGTTCATAAAGAGAACCGGAAAGGATTGCTGAAGATTAGGCTAGCAGATACTGAAAAACCTCTGCTTGCTGACATAATGGGGACTAGTAAGGATTTGTACAGCTTCACATACTGCAGGACATGATCATGTTAAGTGTGAGTATTCATGGCTTCTGACAGCTAGTGAAGTTTAAGTCCCATCAGTATTCCAGTAGAGCATGATGGGAAGGTCATTGCTGAATGCAGATAAATGTTACAAGAGGTAAAGCACTGACCTCAGATCAGATTTAGAGACTGAAGAAAGGTCAAATTTACATGTTAGTCTCTTTCTCTCCTTTCTCTCTCTCTTTCCGTGCCTTCTAAAATGGGATGCAATCAGAGGATTGACTTGGAAAATAATTGACACATATGGCAAGGTTATGACTGATGGTCGTATGTTTATTGTATCCTTTGATTAAGTAAGAGCCAAAGATCATGCCTACAGATGCATCACAAACACACCCATTACCCATAGGACAGTTTCATAAGGGAAATGTCATTGTAGTGACTTTTATCCTGCAACACCGAAACACTGCCCTCATGACATTCTCACCTCAGTTTAGAGAGTTACGTCAAAATCTCTTGGAATCTCTGTGTTATCACATGTTTGAAAATGGTTTGAACTGCAGTATGTGTTAGAGTTAGGCTACTAACACAAGTATTATTAAATTATGCTAATATATTTTTGAGCCTGCACGCTTAACCACTTTACAAAGTAATATTTTAATTCAAAAACACCATTCTATCTTCATAAATGTAGACCTTATGACTCACATTTTTGAAGTTGTACAAATGTAGTTACTATATGACATTTATGTAAAATCAAATGCTTGCTTTTTATGAATGAAAAGGAGTTCATTGAATTGATTTTATTGTATTTAATCAACGACATCAGTTCAATATTGAATACATATTAGTATACTAGTATTAATATGTCCATTGTCATTATATCTGTTTACGACATGCAAGTAATTTGACATTATAATGGTTTCATTCTGTGATTTCTGGTGTCATATTCAGCTGGTTTTGAAAGAGTGTCTTACTTTACTTAAAACTAAATTAGTTAAAATTAATGAAAAATGATATCGATCATTCAATAATTAACATTTCCATTTTGTTTAATACACTGCGGTCCACAAAAAGCTTATACTAGCTTCAACGCAGGACAAACACGGAAGTCTCGCCATAAAATTAATAAAATAAAAGAAAGTATTTGTAACATAATTGGATATGTTACAGGTATTATGCTGCCCAATTACACTTTTAACATTTAAAAAATGGTTTATGCAAGCTAGATAAGTGGTCATTTTTGGAACATTTTTGGAATATCTCTGAAAATAAAGATAAACCAGAGACAGAGATTAAATTCAAGTTTTTTTTTTTTTTTTTTTTCTTTGGTGGGGTGGCACCAATGTCTTTGGGCATTTAACTTATTAGACATTCTAACAGTTTCATTGTCTGCTATATTAATTCTGGTGACAAATTCAACTCATTTTAAAGGATTTAACTTGTTATTCAAACGTATATGAAAATTATGTCATAATTGAATCATTGCTTAATCTTTTATATTCTTATTTTGTTTGGGGACAGTTGAGGATTAAAAACGACAACACATACTGACATCATAAAATGACTAACATATCTATATAATAGTATTATAATAGTTGCTAGAATTATTGGGATTTTTTTATCTGCTATTATTTATATTGTTGAGAACTGGTTTAGGGAGGACTTGGAATATAGTACACAATGATGGACTATTGTAGGGTTGTCATTTTGGGAGCATTAAATGCACTGAAAAATGCAGCTTGAATATAGAAAAGATAAACTCAAAATGCAAAAAAACATACAGGTTTTGAACAACATGAATGTGAATAAATGATGACAGAATTTTCTAATTCTCCTAAGAAAAATTGCAGAAGAGCAGCTCCGTTACCTAGGTTGCCGCCAGTGGCACAATGGTGGTTCAGCAGAAAAATCACTGAAGCTTTGTTTCTTTATGAGATTGAATTGCCTTCTCTCTCCCTCTCTCTCACACACATCCTTAGTTAATACCGAACCACAAACGAGGTGTGTAGGAGAGTCTTGATTAAAAAATGTTCATCTATCCAGACTGAAGGGGTTTTCCTCCTCAAATTATTCTAACTCGCCTAACCTTCACTGGTACTTCTTTGATACGATATTTTTACCCTTTGTGTTGCTGCTTATGATGACCAAATACTCCTATCGCATCTCGTGTAGCCTGCGTGGACAGAGACTAATAAGAAATGGAGGTGTGTGGAGGAAGCTGTAAGTGAGGTTTGACGACCCATTCCGACATGACTGCATTAGTGGATGTAGAGTTCTGTACGTTCAGGACGGAAGAGGATTAGGTTATCTCGTTTTCCCATTGTGACCCACAATGTACATGACTGACATATTGAGATGTTGATCAATCACAAGCTGATGATCCTTGACAAAATGGTAAGGATTAATCCAGCTAATCACAGCCTCAATCGCAATCATGCGTTGAAAAAAATTCAGATTATTCATTTATTGATTCCTTATCTGATGTACTTGAAAACCACAAGGTTGAGTTAATCACCAACAGAGCTTTATGTCTCATAAGTGACATAAAGCCTGGTAAGTGCAGGATTAGAGTCCCCAGTTCACAGAGAAACACTGAACCTAAATAAAGATGTAGCGGAAAACAAGTAGCAGTTGTAGTTTCCTGAGTAATCGCTTACTCTAGTTATTGATAACTGTGGTCTTGCTAAAAGGAAAGCTGAGTTAAATTCGTCACCCAGGTTGGTGATGCTTATAGTGTTGACAAAGGTAGAACTGGTCTGTTTTAGACAGTCTAGTTCTTGTGTTGTATGGTATTTATTGGAAATCTTTAAATCTTTAAATTCAGCTGTTATGACCTCGGGATTTTTTTGAAGGCAAATTTAGTTTTTATTAGAAGTTTTCTTGATATTTGGCTTCATAAACGGTTCTTAAACATCTACATTTGTCTATGTTATGTTGTCTTTGCTGCAGTATCTTTCCAAGCAGTTTAGGACAGTTAGGGGCCGTTTACACAGAATGTGTTTTTGCATTAAAAAATAGGAGTTGTGGGCATCAGAATAGGGGAAAAATGCGTTTGATAAAAGTTGAACTTATTTTAGCTTCCACTGCATTTTTAGAAAGCAGTCTGTGTGAAGCAGCCCTTGGTTTATTCTGAATTGCGAACGCATGAATCTTGTGGAGTTGTTCTTTTTAATGAATCGAGTAAGTCAAGACTAACAAAATAATTCTGTTTTATATATATTTATGGCTTGTGAGATGAAGATATTTTTATATGACTGGAGGCTGACACTAATAAAAAATATATATTATAAAAGAATCAAACAATTAATTTACAGTAGTCAAACTGAACTACTTCTTCTACAACTTCTGCTTCTTCAGACAGTTCCTTCGATGTGCCTGGCGAGAATCAGAGTTTCTTTGCATTTCAATAGCAAAACGAGCATACATATACTGTGCTGAGCAGCTGCATAAAATGCATTTTAAATAATACTTCAAAAAGATGTAAAAACTACAGTATTTTGAGCTTAGCTGTACTGTCATGCTGCTCATAAATAGATCTCATGTCTTAGCATGAATACATTTGGGCACCATATGGATTACAGTGGTTCAATCCAAACTAATTAATCACTTAATTAACATTTTTTCACAATGGTGGGCAGACTGAATCATGTTAATGAAAACATGAACCCTCCCACAAATTGTTATTAAAACCTTCACTGAGCAGAACAACAGCGGTGTATGGTAAAATATTGCATAGCCTTTTTTTTAAGATGATTTTTCTGGGGTGAAATAGCAGGCATACGATATCCCTGTCTCTCTGTGACAGCCTTATACAATCTAAAAGAGTTAGAATAACAGCTCATGCTTGTTTAAAAAGTAAGAAAGCTAACTGAAGTCACTTAGAGCACCTTTAAATCAGTTACTTGGAAACTCTTCAACAGCTAGAGTAATGATCTCTGCATTTCTGAACGCTTTCTTTGAACTGAGCCTCTCTATATGAGTACAGTTATGAAATAATAAATGTTCAATTTGCTCGTTAAATGCAATGCAATTCTAATTCTTAGTGTTCTTGCTGTACTTCCTCCTTCACCTCCAAGAGCTTGCATTTGGTTTACATCAAATCCTTTCCATGCTTAATCATGTTTCCTATATCTTCACTTTAAACAAATATGCAAAGTCCTGTGAGCAGGTAATAACTTCCCAGGCACAATGAAGGCCAAACACAGAGAGAAGAATATGAATGGATAATTTACCTGCTGTTATAACTTCACAACTGCAATATTTCGAGAACAGACAAAGTGATAATTTACCTTCCAGACTGCTGCAGTGTTTTATAATGCAAGCGCCCATTCTTTCATGGCCCATTGTAAAAGCTGGTATCCACTGCAGAGCTACAAAAATACGGGGAAGAATACATTTTGGGCTTTATGTAGAATAATAGCGAATATGAATTCGCTAAATTCAATAATCACATTCAAACACGCGTTTCCTGGACCCTTGAAAGGCTTTCCAAATGAAGGCTATTATGACTATTTCAAAGTTATTCTGTGAATGCCATTGTGGTTTGCTTTGTATCAACAACCTGAGTTTTTAAAAATTCTAAAATTACATTATTTCTCCACCCTAGAGGAATAGTGGAAGAACAATGTGTTCCCGCAAATGTTTCATTATCAGCATCTAGTCATTGTTTTTATTATTACTTGTGCAAATGTATAGGCCTACTCATTAAAAAACATTTTCATGTATTTACTGAGAAATTTAATTCTGAAATGAAAGATCCCTTGAAGTACTAAAGGAACATAAGTAGTATCATGTATATTTATGAATATCAGCCTATATTTAATTTAATTTTATTTATTTTACTTAAAATGTCTTGGATTTAATCGGTTTGTGTGTTCCCTGGGATCAAACCCATGACCTTGGTGTTGCCAGCGCCATGCTCACAAGAACTCCTTGCATTCTTTGTATTTTTAAATTGCCTCTTATGTTCCTATTCTTTTGTTAATAATCACATGACCTTAGAATGGGTATTTTAGTTCAATGCAATCTGGATAACATATGATAGAACAAAAAAAAAACATACACAGTACAGTTATTAACATTTATTCCAATGGACTTTTTGTAATTATACAACAGGATTATTGAAGATATGATGGTTTGGAGCACATCATGTACCATTTCAGATTAGTTTGTGCACTCTTTTTTTTTTATTATCGTCCATACATACAGTAAAGATACACCTGACAAATGTTGCATATTGTATAATCAATAGACCTCTGGTTTGTTGCAGAGACGCTGAACATGCAAGGACTTGGTAGAGATTTACTTTGCCTATTATGTTTGACTTTATCTGAAATGAGTAGTTGTAGGACATCCTTATTAACCAGTCCTGCACTGGTTTTGGCAGACATCCATGACTGACTTTGGCAGTATGCCTCGCTTGGCAGGATTATTAATCATAATTAACTTAACGGTAAGGTGTACAGGTCTTCCAGTGCCCTAATGATAATTAAATGAGATAGAGGTCTGTGAAATAATATACTTTAGTAATGAGGTGGCCTTTCCTAAATGACAATGTTAGTGTATCATTAGTACACTTCTCTAGGTGTGTCATCATTTTCAAAATGTGTAGTGTTCTGTGTGTCTCAAATGATGCCAACACATTGCAAGCAATTCATGCCACTGTAAAAATTTACCTTAGCTATGCAATGGATATTCAAGAGTAAATAACTGCATAATATTGATTTTATTAGCATTGTAATTTCCATTGCTTTTTAGCGAGCAGCTATTGTCTGGAGTTATAAGCGGGCAGATATTACCTCAGAGAAAGAGGGACCTGCAAATCAAAGAACATCAGGTTCATATCCAGCGCTCGACACGCACACCCACACACTCACACCCATGAAGTATGACACTGTTGCTATGGGACATAAACTGCTCACTCGGGGACTAAACTAGGCATATCGAGTTCTAGAGGTCCTTGTTAGCATAGCCTGAAAGCATACCACAATATCACATTCCACAAAAGAGTCAAGACCCACACATTACATTTAGATTCTATTACACCACACTGTAAAAAATAATACACTACATCTACTCAATAAAATTGTGGCAACAGATTACAAGCAATAATATTAATTAAATTCAACAACTATTGAGAATTGAGTTAGAATTAATCAAACGTGTTCTTAAAAATTAGCCATTCAAATTAAGTAGATGCAAATAGCACACACAAAAAAAATTAAAGTAAAATTTAAACAAAAATATTGGTTTCATCAGAGTACTATTTTAATGAATACTACTTAAAGGAATTGTTTTGATTTAACACAAAAAAATAATTTAGTATTATTATTTTTAATGAATTAAAATAATTAATGATTTCAGGTATGAATAACAGACACAAGACGTTGAAGATGAATTAAAACTTCTGCTTTATTGTCAACAACAGTTACAATAGCATCTATTAGTATTCTCAGACAGAGTGAACATTCACTAGTCGCTCAACAGAACCAACGTTTTTTTTTTTTTAATCCACAATTACTTTCTAAGGCATATACATTCAGGTCTGCAGAACAAAGTCTCTTTTTGTGTTTCTTTTTAGGTACAAATAGTTTAATACACAATGAAGTTGCTTTTTTTGTCACTTTTCTCTTTCTAGACAAAATGTTCAAATATGTGAGGTCTTTGTTTGGCAACATGGAACTACAGAACAGATAAAACCATCTTATTTTAAGTTAGCAGCTTAGACCTGAGTGTCTAGACTCTGTTTGACAGTATTGAAACATCCAGCTCCAAGATAAGTTTCTGAAATACCTTGAAGTATACTTTAGATGCCTGGGATAATGGAGATTCAGTGCATACGTCAAACCAAGGAGGACATAGCAAGCCCTGGGAACACCTTCAAGGCTTGTAACAACTTTCTCCCCCTTGATAATAATCGAAGTTCCCTTCTTGGTCACAATTACTGCCATCACAAGCTGTTCAATTCCTTTCTGGTCCTCATTGTCCTGTAACATTAAACAGCAGTGACACTCAAAACCTATGAAATATTGATCAACAGAGAAGATCTGAAACTCAACAATTTGTTTAATCAGAAAGTCCAATCAACAATATTAAGGCCTCTTCAGGAAGTCAACAACAATTTTGATGTATTCACACTTCTGGTGTATTGAAATTAAGATTGCATACTTGCAATTCTTTGATGAGGTCTCCAGCATGTTCCCCAAGAAATTCTATAATGCAGCTGATGACCACCTCTCGTCATAAACAGAACACTGCTCACCCTAAAAAAAAAAAAAAAAAATAGCAGAGGTTCATTTAGTGGTGTAAAACAGGGGTGCAAAAAATGTCAACAGGTGAGCAACAAACTGTATAAGCCACTCCCAAGCTGTTTTTGCCTCCACAATATTTTGTTCCTTGCTACTTTCCCTATTTGGCTTAATCACATGGGCTAAAAAACAGATGAAGTAAATTTTTTGTAAATTTTATAAATTAAACAGTGCTTGAATCTATCAACAGAGGTTGTTGAATAAAAACCTACCGACACTGTATTGTCCTCTGTACAACTGAAATTGAACATATATAAATACACAACTTATTTAATATTTTCTGTGAAAGTCCATGAAATTAACTGAAGGCAAAAAAACATAACCTCACTGAACTGTTGTCACACATAAATGCATGTCAGCTTTTTTGTTTGAGAACCTAAATATCATCACGTTTAATATTTAATTTACAGTAGAAGGGGAAGTACTACCTGCTGATCATGAAGAAAAATACAAGAATAAACAATTCCTCTCACACTTACATAAAACAACAAGTAGCCAAATGGCTTGCATTTTAAACTGTACCTTCAGTAGTTCCATCTCAGTTTTCAGTCTTTCTCCAAGTGCTACTCCTTTGGCACGAAACAGCGCCAGCAGCTTGGGAGTGTGAAGAGCCAATGAGGATAAATTTAGGTTCCAGCTGCACAGTGGTTATTCTGTGAAATTCTGCATTCACCTGAAATACGGAATGAGAGTCAAATTAATTTCACGTTTTGAGAGGGTGTTTTCAGATACATTATGTTCCTTTTTGTCTCTTGAGTATTGTTAACTTACTTGAGAAGGTTGAAACAGGGCTGTCCATCGTTCCTTTATGTCTTGCACACATGGACATTGATCATAATGATTTCGTGTCTTCAATGTGCAAATGTTTTGTTCATCTTTGCTCATCTCCTTTATCATCTTTTCATTGTTCTTCTTCTAAAATTCTCTTCTGCATGTCTGCAAAAATAATGTTGATAGAAATGTGGAATGTTAATAACACTGTATACCAAAATATCTAACATTTATAGCGATTTTGTGTTCGAACATCAACTTGCATCCACAAAAAAAAAAAGGAAACACCAAATAAACCCAAGTTCAGGGCTTCCGTACAATCGCGATCGTGCAGAATGACCGTTTACTCTAATTGCTAGCTCCTAACAGCATGTAACTGAGGAATGAATGGATTCGAGGGATTTTATTTAAATAAAATACATACAAGCTTTCATTGTTGCTCGTGTTCCCGTGTTTACTGTATATTAGCAGGTAACGTCCGGCCAATACGCCTAGGCGTCGGAAGTCCCTCACCAAATTAAGTAAATACAAAAAATCTCGCGCGATGCTCGTGATTTCTACCTTAACGATGTTGTGCAAACACATGGCACTTTGTTTAGTGGATTATGTATTATCGTAAGATGACCAACGCGTGATTTGATTTTGAAAAGAGCAGGATGCAACTGGAGTTATGGCAAGCGACGTGCGCTTGAATATCCTCAGGTTCGATGTCAACCGGCCGCGCTCCAGGCCTAACGATAAATGTCTTTAAAAAAACTGAATCCCCGCCTTTCATCTATTCCATCGGTGTAAAACGTGATTTTCATACTTTTATGACGCAACACACCCTAGTTCAAACGTGCAATACGGTGATTTTGATTTAGGCCACGTAAAGCCGAGAATCCTCTTGATACGTAACGTTCACTCGACAAAAATATTGGCAAGCCGTCATGTTACATGAACGAATTAGCATCTTTATTTTTCAAGAGCACTATCACCAATATATTTTTAAATAGAAGACCTTAACTAATATTTTTTTTTATTGACGCCTATATTAGATAAAGTAGACCATTTAAACAACAGTTTTTTTCATATATAAATAAAATAATATTCCTTACCTTTGTGAAATGAACTGAAAAAGAGCGGTGATCAGCTTTGATCCCAGGTTGTCAGCGGGAAACTCCAGCGCATGCGTGCCTCGTGCTCACGAGCTGATTTAAACCGCGCGTTGTAACAGGAAGTGCTTGTAAATTGAAAACAGCTCATTTCCATCATGTTGGATTCATTCAATATTCTCTCTATTTGGAATTATTCAAAAATAATAGCTGAATCCTTAACAACATAATTGAGTAGGTTTTATTCCAGTCGTTTTTAATTAATTCTAATTAAAAAAATATTGAAAAAAACAAAAATTAATTTTGTTAAATAAAGTTTACACATTAAATTTAATGAAATCTACAAACCTACAGAATGACTTTTTACAGTGCAGCGAGGCCTCTGGTTTAGCATGTGTCGCTACATTACTTCAGAACAATAAGAAAACTACTTAACCAGACCGCAAAAAATTGTCCCTGCAGCTATTTGCAATAATATAATGTTATGCTTTAGTAGTGTCTGCCTATCTGTCTATTCATCTATCTATTTGTCTATCTGTGTCTGTCTGTCTGTGATGAATTGCATACTTTCTATTCATGCACATAATTAAATTTATCAAAGGTGACAGTAAAGACATTTAGAATTTTACAAAAGATTTCTATTCAAATAAATGCTGTTATTTGGAACTTTTTATACATCAAAACATCCAGAAAAAAAAGCAAAAAACAAATGTATTACGGTTTCCACAAATAAGAAGAAAACTTTCTTGAGCACCAAATTGGTGAATCACAAAATGCTTTCCGCACGATCATGGCCGAGCAAGAAGACTTGAAGTAATCCTGTGAACAATGTAAGCTTTGCAGTCACAGGACTAAATACATCTTTTCATATATTGTAATAATAAATCATTTTGTAACACTTTACTTGAAGCCTTTATGTATAATTCATTATAAATGGTTATTAAAGGGTATAATGCATTATTATTACTCATAATGTGCATTGTAATACATTATACCTTGTTGTAAATAATTATGACTTATTTTATTTATGAGATTGTACAATGCCTTATAAAGTGAATTACAAGGGATAATTAATACGTTAAAACTAATTTTATAATTCATTATGCACAAAGTCTTAGTAAGTAAATTGCTTAAGTTAAGTAAATTGTTATTATTATTGTATTTATTTATATCAAATAAATACATGTTTAATGAGAGCCCTTGTTTATCAACATTAAAATCTTATTGAATCCAAACTTTTGAATGGTACCATGGTTTGACATGTACGAATTTTAGAGTAATGTCTAAACATTAAAAAAAATGTAAATTGCTAGTCAAGCAAATTATTTCAATAGGCTATATGTTGAGAAAACTCACAATAAGTGAATAGACAAAAAGTGTTTTTAAAGGTCAATATAAGCAATGTAAGCCTATCACTGGTCAATAGTTTAAGGATTCAGATTTGACAATCTGTCCTATTTTATCATGAGTTTCAGGGGACGTTGTCAAACAGTTCAATTTAAATACGATAATTGTTATAATCAGTTGATTAGACAGGTTGCATTGTGACAACATGCCCCACTATTGGATAAAATGAAAGGTCATTGGGATCTTGGGCTGTCAAACTTTCAGTGGTTGGTTGAAAAAATAATAAAAAATTGTCTGTGAGTTTTTCTGGTGGTAATGTGCTATTGAGGCAATCACACCTGTGTCTTTAGAGCGGTGCTCAATCAAGGCTGCTGAATGGCATCCCAGATAGCTCAGCGAATTGTCCTCCATTATTGTGCCAGTAATGGCTTCATGCGTAGTATCTTATTTTAAACCCAATTTCTCTCTGGAAAAAAAAGGAACACACACACAACATAAAATGTAATGCAGAGAAGAAAGACAAAAATAGGAATAATAATTCTCAGTGTCTCAATATTCTTTGGGTGCAGTTCTGTAGTCTTATGTGTCTATAGCTCATTTGTCATCAGCCCTTCATTTCCGTCCCACCGGTGCTGATCTTTTTCATTTTGTGTTTGACATTATGCTCAGTTTCAGAAATCTTCTAGTGTGTGTGCCAGTGTCTGTCTTCTGAGAGTGAAGCAGCACTTTCTGACATCCGTTTCCTGCTGCTGCCTCTCCTGACCTCCATAAACTTCACCATGAGATTATTAGTACAATTTGCCACCATTAGCAGCAGTTATGTTAAATAATAGGTCTGTGTTCCATCTTTAAATCAAAGCTAATTACACCCAGGAAAGAGGACCCAGTGCCAGAGGACAGGTTGTCCTCATCCTTGAACAGGCGCTGCCTTATTGGCCCCAATCAGAGCGCAAAACACAGAGCAGCTCCGGTAATGCTACAGTAAGCTGGCCCCCATCACACATCCGTTACCCCATAAAGGCAGATTTGATAAAGAAAACATGCTCTGGCTGAACCCGAGTAAATCAGGACCACAAAAAGAGCTTTAAAATAATCTTCACATTGCTATTTTGGGGGTCTAAGCACAATGACCTCTTTAGCCTATCAGCTCATACAATTGTTATTCATTTTTAAATCAATAATTGTTTTTTTTTGACAGGAATTTGTAAGTAACTCATGCACAATAATCAAATGTATTGCATGAAATCATGAAGGATCTTATTTAATAGTGCTACCTTCTGTATAAATTGCATACAATTAGATTTTCCAGAGTCGGACCTTTAAGAGACAGTTGGTCCAAAAATGTAAATTCTGTCTGTATTTACGCCCCTCATGTTGTTTTAAACCCATATGACTTTCTTTATTCAGTGGAACACAAAATAAAATATTTTACGGGTTTGGAATTACATGAGGTTGAGTAAATAATGACTGTTTTTCATTTTTTGGTGAACTATCCGTTTAAATAGACCCAGAAATCAGTCAGTGTTAACCTTATATAATGGCTGGATTGGTTTATGTATTTAATTGTGCAAAATTTCAAGTAAATTATACTAAGAGTACCATTGTTAGAGCCTTTTTTAGATTTATCATTGATATATGAACATCGACTGGCCAAGCCGTGCTAATATTATTAAGTGTCACAGAAAGATGTGCCAAATTTCCTGAACATTACTTGTTCAGTTCAGAAATTAGCCTATCATTTTAGTAAAATATGCTCTTCTGTCTTTTTCATTGGCATCAGGTATCTCTCTCTCTCTCTCTATCTATCTATAAGCCTGTGGTTCTACTATGTGGCTATGAGGAATGATTGGAAAAAGCTTAAAGAAGCCAAAATAAGTGGAAAAAACTTTTTTAGCATTTGAGCTGAATTTTATTACAATATTTCAACTGATGCAACATATATTAATTTGTCAAGTGAATAGCGATTTTACTTCTTTTTAATCTTTTTTTAATGTTTTAATTTCACTTGTTGTGTTAGTCTTTTTCAATGCATCACTGACTGCAGAGAGCAGCTGCAGTTATGAAATGAAAATGAGCGGAAAGCGATGAGGAGAGTGTGTGATTTATTGTGGCGATAGTGACCATTTGATTACACTTCCCATAAAAGATGAGAGTGAGTTACAGCCCAAGCTGCACAATTACAAGCTAATAGCGTCCAGCCATCATTACTCATACTTTCAAGCCAGCCACGGGAACACTGAATATTCCTGAATATATGAAGGCACTAGAATATTTGTGCCTTCCATACATATTGGAAAAATCTAATGCCAGACCACAAAGGATCATTGACACTCTGAATATGGCAGTATGACTTACATCTGCAGTTTAAAACATGCTTTTGCTGTTGATGTTGCTAAACAACATACGATAAACAGGCTTTTTATTTTTGTTGCATGCATGCAAACATACTTTGTTTAAGTGGTCATACTTAAGTGCATTAATTCTTAATGAAATTACTTTTACATAAATAGCCCCAAGGTCAAGTGCGAGGGCTAGTCGGTTTATTACAGTTGTTGATATTGGATGAAATCAAGGTGTAAGTGCGGTCATTAGACACTCTTAATGGTTTTAATTGGCCAGACAAAAGAGTAAGGTAATTTAGTAGGTCAAGTGCTTTGCTGGTTTAAAAAAAAGGTACTTGACTTAGTGGAGAAAAAAAAAAGTTGCTATGCAAGGCAAAAGAGAAATATATAAGGCTTGTAATGAAGATACAATGACATCTACTGTACTAATTTTTATTTTATTTTTTGTGACGTGGCCAAGTATGGTGACCCATACTCTGAATTTTTCCCATCCAAAGTGCACACACACAGCAGTGAACACACACACACCGTGAACACACTCCCGGAGCAGTGGGCAGCCATTTTTTTGCTGCGGCGCCCGGGGAGCAGTTGGGGGTTGCTCAAGGGCACCTCAGTCGTGGTATTAAGTGGCGAGAGTGTCTGTACATCACCCCCCCCCCTACATCCCGCCGTACGAGACACTCGCCCCCAACTTTGGGTTACCTTTCCAGACTCTCTAACCATTAGGCCACGATAATAGTATAATTAATAGTAATTCAGTACCAATACCAGTAAAATGCCACAGTTCTCTGTCTCAATTTTCGAACCAAAAACTATTGTAACTTTTTTATTTTAATACTTTTTTTGTTTTGTTTAACTATTTTTAGATTAAAAAATATTAAAATATGTTAATTAGTAGGGGTGGGAATCACCAGAGTCCTCACAATACCATATTATCACGATACTTGTGTCACGATACAATATTACATCACGATATTGCAATTTTAAATATATTGCGATATTCTGCGATATATTGTAATTTATTACCTTTTTCCAAATTCAAAGTATGTCCCCAAAGGAAAACTTTGGAAACATCTGTTTTAACTACAAATAAACATTTCTCAGTTTGTTTATCTCACTTCAATTGTATTGCAGCAGTGGAAAATGGGATTGTCAAGCAGACAAACTGACCAACACGTTCATGAAAACCTTTCATAAATGTTGTATGCACCTGGAGAACTCAATTATTTGTATTACAGTCTAGTCTTGTCAACCTTAATTAAATGTAAACAGATATGCACTGCTGTGCTACTACAGGTATTGTGAACAATGCTTTTTATTATTCTACCAAATAGTATAATAAAAGATCGATACTTGCCGTCCGTGTATCGATACAGTATTGCCGCGGAAAATATTGCAATACTATACTGTATTGATTTGTTCCCTCACCCCTATTAATTAGTAGTGCTATTAATAAAAGTAAATAATATGGTAAAACATTAGCATGTAACCTTCAAATATTAAGTTGTGTAAACATTATTATTTTAATAATTGAATTGGATCTGTTTATGTAAGAAATGCATCACAGGTGAACAGAACAAGTGCCAACATCGCAATTTCAGATTATGTCCCGCATTTTAATACAGTTGTCACTCCCGAAACGTTGCAGTGTGCACTTATCACCATGAAACCTTTATTAATATTGATCAAATTATCAATGGGTTATATACAGAAAGCAAGCAGAATAATGTACAGAAGCTGAGCAAAAAGTGCTTTCTTTATAATCAATTAAGCTGTTCGGTTCACTTCGCTTCACCTACAGCGCAAGTTGTACTTTGTTGGTTATAGCCTAACTATTCGTAAGCGTGCAAGATCTCACGCTGAACTAACTCTGGCTTAAACGCCTGGCTGTTGCAAGCACGCAGTCACACACTGTGATTGGTTAAAATGCTCAGCACTGCAAAAACAGATTGTACATAGAAACCTTTGACGATCTTCACAGAGCACTCGTTTGAAAGCAGTCACCGATTAGTGGGTACTGGAACAACCCGGTACTCAGTACTACCAGAAAGGCTGGTATCGTTACTTTTTTTAAATGTACAGTCATTCCTTGAATTCGCTACATGAGCACTTTGTGTGTAATAACACGTGTAAAAAATGTGTAGGTTATAAAAACTCCATACTGAATCTCAGTGGTGCAGCCGCTGACAGAATTGTTGAACTGAGCCGGAGGAGAAAACAACCTGAATGTCATGATCTTCCCATAAATCGAGTTAAACTCATCCATAAACGGCTGAGGAATTTGACCTCAGTCCCTATGCAGGACTAAGGGAGAGAGACAGGGACATGAAAAAAAACGCTTAATCTTCCCACTTTGGTAAAAATGCCAGGAAAGAGGTGTCTATTGAACGGAAACTGTGTGCCTGTAGGTACTATCACTCTTCCTCAGAGACCTTGCCTGAGGCATCTATCCAACTCCTCGGGGAAAATCATCTCCCACAGAGATTCCTGGCTGCACCATCGACAAAAAGTAAAAAAAAAAAAATGTCAGGACATCTTTCATTCTCAGTTCACAGTCTAGTCCACACTGCAGATATGACGAAACACAAATAACCCACACGCATCCCCTGCATGCCGCCGAAGATGCGCAGAGCTCTAAAACTTTAATTAGACTTCATTGAGAATAGGTTTCTTTGAAGACTGCAGGGATTGTTGGCCTATCGCTACTGTGCTCTCCGGCAGTGTAAAAACTTCAAAACATTGGAGCTTTAATAGGCAGGGATTCCTGTGATGTATTCGTTGTCATTGTGTCTTATTCCATCATTAATTTTCTATGCTGTTTGTGGCCACGATGCAGGGAAGTTCCTACCTGTTTAACTGAAAGTAATTGTGCTGAAGTCTGTAAAAAAAAGTATTTTCAGCCCACCTCAGCTTCGGGCTGATCGTTATGTGCATTGAATACTGAGAAGGCTCTTTCAGTTGGAGGCCGAGGGCACAGGTACTTGTCCTCCATGTAGAGTGAAATTTGATTAGGAGTCTATTATGTCCAGCAGACAAAAATGAGGTTGGAGGTCGTTTCTAGTTAGTGTTCTGTTTCATCCACCCACCCCCCCCCCCCCCCCCCCCCCCCCCCAGACATAGCCTACCTCTACATATTTTGTCTGCAATGGAGATGGATTCAGTGCTTAAAAGTGTAGATGGTGTCCTCCTTACCATATAATGTTCAACAATCAGGGGTCAGGGTTTTGTAGTATTAATTGTCTTGCAGAAGCTGTGACCTGCTCAATAGCAAGGAGAAAGTAAATCGATGTGATTGCGCATGTCTGTCTCTAGGGTTTTCCGATTGCAGACTGGTGACAAGGGTATAGAAGATGCCACCTTACACATCTTACCAGCAGTGTTGGGAAGTAACTTTACAAGGCTAATGCATTACAGTATTGCGTTATCCATTAAAAAGTAATAGGCATAAATTGTGTTACTAGCTAGCTTATGGAAAGTAATGCATTACATTATTTTGTATTACTTTTTGTCACCTGGACTGGGCTTACTTGTTTGTTTTTTAATAAAAAAAACCTGAAAAGTATATTTGGCAACTGTAAAGCCCTTGACACAAAAGTTAAATTAATAAGCCTTCGGATGAAGGAAGTTACTCTGCACCTCACTCCCAGTTTCTTCAACACGAGGACAGGAGACAAGTCAGTGAATAAATACATGGGGCGGGGTGGGGATAATTGTGTAACTATTTGGAAAAGTAACTAGAGATATGTCAATTAAAATGCAATGCATTATAAATTTACATACTCGAGTGGCTTACTTGTAAATGCATACCCCACACATGTCCAGACGCAAAGAAGTTTCCAACTACTACAATAAAAGAAATCCGAGGCACTTCTTCTGGTCCAAAAAAGTTAAAAAGTCTTTATTCACATTATGGCCATCTCAATATAAACATTAAACATGACAAACTCTGCACCCTGATGCATTGGGCGTGAGCCTAGACTCTTTTATATGTGTGGATAGATTGAAGAAATTATCACCCCCCCCCCCCCCCCCCCCCCCCCCCCCTTTGCTTTGGATAAAAGCCTCTGCCACATGCATAAATGTAATGTAAAGCTATTGTTTATTGCCTAGTCTGTGTTATACTGGCGCTACAGCATGGATAAAGCCAGCGCTTTCAGTAAATTAAATAAAATCAAGTTTGTTTGGGACTGTTATGATCTGGTTGTGGTCAAAAGGTTATGTAGTCCAGACAGGGTCATCATCTCCACTCCCTGACTGACAGCAGCCTTGTCACTGCTATGATCCAGTGCAAGGAAATCTAGTTAGTGCAGGATGCTTTTTAATAATAGCTTGCCGAGCTGTGATCAGGTGTTGGTGAAAAAGTTCTCCCTGTCCAATTTAAGAGGCCACAGGACAGCCTTTCACACAGTTTCTCTGCCCATCACATGCCTTCATCTGGGGAGAGCTGGACGGTCATTTCACACTATCGATTGGTGGTTTTTATATAAGATTTTTCATTTAGTTATTTATTTGGTAGCTTTTGAGTCAGTGCTTGACCCTGGCTGTGAAATCCATATTGTTCCTTTTTTATTTTCTTTACTTTTTCCAAGTGATGAAAGTGTCAATTTAAAGTTGAAGTGATATTTTTTTTTTTTTTATTTATTTAAGTTATTATTTATTTAGTTTTGTGGAAATATTGTCTTCATTCATAGGCATTCCTAGGTTGATGTAAAAACTTTGTTCCTATCAAACCAGCCCAACATAGTGTCACGGTTATGCTGTGCTAGAGAACAGGCAGGACGACGAAGATGAAGGATACAAGAACACTTTAATCAATCCACAACATGGTAACATCCAAAACAGGGTAGGCACACGCACAGGGTAACATTCACAATAACTGACAAACACGAGTACAAGAGAGGGCAACAGATATAGGGCGATAAAGAGGGCAGAACGGTGCGACAATGAGGAGAGATAAATAATAATGAGAACAGGAACAACAAAAAGGGAACAGAGGAAAAACACAATAGACAGTACACAGGGGTGGGAAACAAATAGCAGCACAGTGATCACCAACAGGACTTAGGTTGATCAACCATAGGAGACATTAGGGATACTTGGGAAACCTGTCTGGTGGCAGTAGTTGAGCAGAAATTATATTGGTATCATGTTAGTTAACAACCAATATTATAGTTTTATTATTATTATTCATTAGTGAATGATATTTTTAAATTGGCCATGCTCATTTTACATATTTTCTTTCATAATTTGCAATTTCAATGCCTTAGCCATCATAGAGTTGATTGCATCGATAATAATTGCTGTTTTAATATTGTTCACGTCTGTTTTATTACGTCTAAATGATTGTGACGTAAATGCTGGTTTCGTCCAGAGGAAAACTGTTCCCCTGACTGAGCCTGGTTTCTCCCACGGTTTTTTCTCCATTCTGTCACCGATAAGAGTTTCGGTGTCTCTGGCTTGCTTAGTTGGGGACACTTCATTTCCAGCGAAATCGTTGACATGATTGCAAAGATATTATGTAAACTGAGCTGGATGTTGACATCACACGTCTTTAACTGAAAATTAGTGTTTACTATTATCATTTTGCATTAATGACACACTATTTTCCTAATTAATGCTGTTCAGTTGCTTTGACACAATCTGTATTGTTAAAAGCGCTATATAAATAAAGGTGACTTGACTTGACTTGACTTAATGCTTACTTAAAGTTAATCCTTAAATGCATTTTTAATTTAATAAAACATGTCTCAAAACTCATGTCTCAAAATCAATAAACATTTTTCTCTACTTATACTGTATTTATACAGTACTATAATTGTACTGTATTTATACTGTTCATTATAAAGCCATAATTCCTGTTTTAATGTATAGCATTTAAAACTATATTTTGATGTTATTTCATTATTCTAAAAAGTGTGTTTTGTGGGATGCCAATGATGTCAGTGAAATAATTGTGAACAGCTTTTTTTGGATCACTGTGAAATGCCTGTTTGTATAGAGTAAAAAAAAATCTACTTTTGTATTTCATAAAGTCTTACACGTTTAGAACGCATGAGGGTGAATACATAATGACAAAATATTATATAGCATATGCTTCATATAGTAGTATTAATTAATTGATACATTGTCTAAAACAATATCTTAATAATAGACTTTGTAAGGATGTGTTTTACCCCTTTGTAATTTGGCTCTGAATCTCAGGTGAAAATCGCCCTCTCTACAAAATAGTGGATTACTCTGTAAAGCTTCATCCATGACATTTAATATTTTGGCTTTCATCACTACAGTCTACATTTCTGTCTTTCTTCAGAAAAAATATTAGCAAAATCAAATATTTGAGCCGGGGACCCATTTAGAGCTCTCATTGCAGATTTTGGGATACTGGCAAATATGAGCCTTGGCACGGACCTGGGTTTGAGGTGATATCTATCCTTCTGGTACCCTTGAGGAGACATCTGTCCATTACTGTGTTCATTGGGAAGGGAGATGGGTGTTGTTTGTACCAGCCGATGCACAAATCTGAGAAGGTCTCTGTTTGCTCTCCAGTCAATCTGGTTTCTGTATAGAACAACCATTCAAGATATTAAAGAGATCTCATTTGTGATATTAATGTTTCTTGCCTATGAGAATATACGGGTAGTCTGCCTCAAATAGAGCAATGCATTTGTTGGCAGGAATTACATCACTTTAAATCATTGGATTTGTTAAGCTGTTAAACAAGAAGAATGGTTCTTATCCAGATCTTCCTGTTCTGACATCCGCAGTTTTATTTTTTATTTTATTTTATTTATATATACACACTAAAAGTTCATAATTCTTTTGTCTGACATCCAAAACCCTTCTAGCCCCAATCTTAAAATTGACTTCCTTCCACCGCAAGTTAGAATGAATGTGAACTAATGGCAAAATCTCAATCTCACCAACTGCCATTATATTCTTCCTAGGAGTTTAATTGTATCACTGTTAATAATGAAGTGAACCTTGTTTGTACTGGGCTGTTGATCTATATCGGTAGCTGTCAGCAAGATTTGGACATGGTTCCATCAATTTCCACTTGCGGCGGTATTTAATACAGACGGGTTTGCATACTTCCTTGCAAATTAACGACTCGATAAGCCATTTTATGATGCCAAGGTAAATTTATGTGGCAGAGACGCTAAAATAAACCTGGCAGGGGCCAGGGGGAGGGTTTGTCCTCGTGCGTGCACTGCTCATTGTGGGATGGCTTGACATACATAGCTTTAGAATTGGAGTTTGCGTTGTTGAACCGTTTTAACATGATTATACATACTTAAAAAATATATTATTGCTCGTTTTACTGTTTAGCTGTGTCTGACGTGTATTTTTTCTGTTCCTCTTTTTAAATTAATTTTGAAATTTTGTGACACCACCCTTAATAAACTTAGTATGACATTTCCTGATCAGGTTTATCAAAAAACATGATTTATTTGTGCCTGTTAGACTGTAGAGCACATAAAGTGTCATAATATGATGTGATTTCAATTTTCCTTTCTCTTTGGAGTGTTTCAATCTCTTGGTGCATAAAGAAGATCTGTAAAGTTGTAAAGATTAAAGTCTCAAATCCAAAGAGATCTTCTTTATAAAAGTTAAAAGTCAACCACGCCTACCTAAAACGGCTCGTTCTAACCCCCCCACATATCCACGTCACTATCTGGGAAGATTTGCATAACGCCGCTCAAATATCCACGCAAAGAAAGAAGGCGTAACTTTATTCTCACTGTATTGATTTGTTGCCTATGCCAGGTTCTTTTTCTGTGCCATGTCGTGAAGGCGCTGTGTGTTTCATTGTAAAAGCGAAACTACGTTGTTGTGGTCTTCCAAAAGCGTATGATAGCTCTCGTGCATGCCTGTGAGCTGAATCCGGGATGCGGTTGCACTGAGGAAATACTTTACTTCAACTTCGCACGGTGGATCTCGGATCGGCTTTCCAAACCGTGGACGAAGCGGCGAGTCAAGCCGCGGTTCGTCACAATGTGGTTCTGCTGCTCACATATGATAGAGTGGTAACATTTCCATCACAAAAAATACGATTGAGGAATTCGCGCACTCGCAACGCACGGCGGGATAGTATAGGCCAATCATACAGCACCTCGCTTTTTCAGACGGAGCGTAGCTTGTAAAATCTAACGGGGTTTCAGAAAGGCGGGGTGCAGAGAGAAACAATATTTACCGTATTGAAAAAATTGTTTTTTTGAACCTTAAACACATAAACACCATTTCATTACACAATACAACATAGATTTAGTTTTAGCACTTTTCATCATATCGACGGACGGGGGTGCAGCCTTAAGACACGTTGGAAACAATTAGTTGACGAACGCTATTCTCATATGGGACTGATAGTGTGCTTAGCATGCTACGATCCCTTAACCTATTCCATACCTAAGCAGTTAACAACTACCTTAATAATATTAATAAGCAGTAAATTATTAGTTCATTGTAGCAATTATAATAATTGTCAGCTAGCAAATATAATTTGTTGCACATATTAAACATAAATTGTACCCAAATTAATACAAAAATGACTATTAATCAAGCATATATTTTTAGATGAAAGACGGCGATAATGATTATTAATACAACATAATTAAATCATAGTGCACATTTAAAATTAGACTTTACTTACTAAGATAAGTAATATATATATATAAAATTATATTTTTTAATATTTTGTTGATTTAAACATTTATTGAATTATTATGATCCTAATTTGTGAAGCTAAAATATTTGGTAGAAAAAAAAAGTAGTTACAAATTTTATTAAAACAGCTGATGCGATAGTAAGAACAAACACTTGTTTGTCTTATCAGTCTTTTTTTTTTCTTTTATGAATATTTTTTTTGATAAGATCATGGATTGTGAAACTGCCTGAAAAAAATGGATGATTTTTTTTTCCATATCACCCACATCTAGTTTGAACTGTGAAAATGGAGTTCAGCTGGGTAATGTATATGAAGAGATCCTTGTACCTAAATACCAGAGACCTTTTGCATTCCAATTTATGTTACTGTTGCAGACACAAAAGAAAGGGAACAGACATGTTTTACTACTCAGTGAAGAAAGGTTACTTGGGAAGTAGTTAAGAGAGTACATCCTGATACCTTTTTCGAACATATGCACCATAGAACGTTTTTTTTTTTTTTTTTTCTAGGATGTGCTTTGCATTTAAAACATCACTGCTAAGTACAAACAGTACAGAGCTTTGATTTTCTTTAATTTAACACAAATTATCCTGGACAGATGCAGTCCGAAACCAGACTACGCTCAATGGGAAATGGCTCAGTGCAAACTGTTTAAAGACTGTATAAAAATTGGTTTTGCTGCAGTGGTGCAGGAGGTCTGTGCTGGTGTTCGTTCACAGTAACAGATGTGATGTTCTTGGCCCATTTGCGATCTTTTGGGTAGTAGTCGAGCCCAGTAATTTGCATGATGTGTTGTGTCCATGTTTACAACCGAGCCGAGGGGAGGTGGAAGGAATGTTTCCTGATGTCTTGTGCCAGCCTCACAGTGTCAGTATATTCATTTCCAAGTTGTTTCCATGGCACCTGGACACCAGTTGTTCAGCATCCCTCTGGTGCATGGACACACCACACTTGGAGGTAATTTATGGCAGTTATGCTCTTGCTTTGGTTATTTGCTGTTACCATAGAGGATTTACAAAGTCCGTTGGGGTCTTTTTTTTTTTTTTTTTTTTGTGTGCCTTGGCAAGTATTGCAACCCAGCCAAAGACTGCAACACTGCTTTTTAAATGAAACAACTCAAGCATCAGATTCATCTGTTGGTTTGATTGCTAATTAATATGTAAAGGATTATACATATGTGCAAATGGGTAACCTGTGCAATGCTCACATGGCTGCATTTACTGAAGCATTTAATGTGTTTTAAGTTTTCAGTATGCAGTTTATAGATACTGAACATTGGTTCAGGATCTATAAGAATCCGTGCCCCCCCCCCACCCAAAAAAAAAAGTGATTACTTTCTAAGCCTCATAACTTTCCAAACCTGTATGTTGTTATTGCAGTGGAAGAAAAAGGCAGCCTTTTTCATAATGGTGTAGAAAAAATATTCACTCAGAAATTGCAAGTTAGTTTCACGAAGAAAGAAATGGCAAGTGACACATTAAACTAAAAATGACATTTTGAAGTTTAGAAAAACTGAAATATTTGAAACTATCTGAAATATCTGGGTATTTTCTTGTCAAATGCACTTCAGTGATCTTTGCTTATTTACGTTGAAAAAATAAATATGTTTGGTTACATACCACAGTTCATACTGTGGAAGCTTGTTTTCACCACAGAATAAAAAAAAGGTATTTGTGACAATTTATCTCACAATTATGACTTTTATTCCTCATAATTCTAAGTTTATATCTTGTAATTCTGAATTTATATCTCTCTAAGTTTACAATATGAAATTCAGAGTTAAACTAATATAATCTTTTTATTTTTTATTTTACTTTATTTAAATGTAATTTATTTTTTATTTAAATTTTGAGAAGAAAAGTCAGAATTTCTGAGAGAACACTCACAAAAGAAAAAAAAAAAAAAAAAGGTGGGGGGTCTCGTGTTGAGAAAAAAAAATTGTGAGATGTACACTTGGAATTATGGGTGGGAGAAGTAAAAATTTATATTTTGCATTTCTGAGGGGGGGGGGGAATCAGACTGGTGATGATAATAAACTAAATTGAGAAAAATTAATTGTGAGATTTACACTTGGATTGTGAGGGTGTGAACATTCATATTTGCAATTCTGAGAAAAAAAATCAATTGTTAGTTGTGAAATCACAACTAAAATGATTATAGATAATAATAATTGACAAAAAAATTAATTGTGAATGTACTGGAATTGGGAGGACAAAGTAAAAGATCATGTATTCCGCAATCTGAAGAAAAGAAAAAAAGGTCAGAATTGTGAGAAAAAAATGTGCAGGTACGTTTGTAAATTTGACATTACTGCACAAACCAGTAGATTTGATGTTTGTTGGCATCCAACCTGGGGGGCCACCAAAACTCATCTTCGATAGAGTCATGAGTAAGGAATACATATATCTGATCAAATATAAGACAATTCTTCTGAACTTTAAATTAATGAATGAGCAAGGGCAGCAATGCCAAAATGCGCTTTTTGTTTTCCACAAAAAAAAAATAATAATTCGGTGCTGAATCATAAGAGTGAGTAAATAAAGACAGTATTTTTTCATTTTGAGGTGAACTATCCTTGAAGTAGCTCAGCTCAAAATTTCTTCCCCTTCAGGAACGAGATGCTGCGTCGAAACACTTTGGGAACGCCCTTGCGTGACCGCGTTCTGAAGCACGTGTCAATTCCGTCCAATGGAGCAGCGAGACGTCTCGAGCAGGGTGACGTAAGCACCAGAAGGCATAAAAGTGCATCCGGCCGGGCGCCACCCAGCTTGTGCCCTTCAGTAGCGCTCTGTTTATGTGTCTGTTTATTTACTGTTGTCTGTCCGCACAAGCTCTCATATATATAAAACAATGAGAAAGGCTATGGCGAGCGAACGGCATTACAAAAGCTGTGTTTCTCCCTGCCCACGATATATGGCGGCAGGGGATACACACGATTTGTGTGTCGTTTGTTCAGGAGCAGAGCATGCGCGGTCAGCTTTCGAGCAGCTGATTGTCATCACTGTGAGCTCTCGCTGCGTATGCTCCGCTCTTGCCTGGCTGCGTTTGATGACAGCGGCCAGGCTCGCGATCCCGCTGGCAGTGGTCCCGCTGTTGCCGAGGCACAGTGCAGACTGTTGTCGTGGGGATCGCGGGTGGATTTAGCGGAGAGATCCGAGACGGGCTCGTCCTTTTCTCGGTCCTCACCCGCTAGTATCCGCGGCTCTCTCTCTGCGGCGCACCTCCCCCCCCCCCCCGAGAGAGGAAAGAGCCAGACGCTTCACTCTATCTTCCCTCCGAGGAGGTGGGTGTGACGAGTGTCGAGACAGAGGAGACTGTGGACTTGCCACCACAGTGCCTCGCGTATGAGGTGTGATTCGTGATTATGTGGTGTGTTTCGTGCAGTCGCCAAAATAAAATATAATTTGGCCAACCTAGAAACAGGACGCTCATCCTAAAAATAATTAGACGAGCATGTTCTGAATCCAGATCACAGCCTTCACGACGGTGGCCTTCCTTTTCCCCCCGCCGATCTCCATGCTGAGTGCCAAGATCGTGGGAGAAACCGTACTCATCCCGTGTTTACAGCCCCACAGTCTCAAATTATTCAATAGAACATCGTGGGGCTGAATGATAAGTTATATGGGGCGATGCCAGTGGTGGAGAAGACGCTTTCGAGCTATCTCTCCCCTTCCTCAGCATCGTCCCTGAAGGACCCGAAGCTTCCCACCAGGCCCGTTAGGCTTTACCCATCAAAGTAGAGGAACAAAAGAAGCGAGTCTGGTTGGGAAAGCTTATACGGCGGTAGGTCAGGCTGGCGCATGTTTGCACACCATGGTGGTGTTACAAGCATACCAGGCTGACCTGCTCAGGGGTGGGGCTGCTGAGCGAGCAGCAGCCCAAGTCATAAAGCTCCTCATATCGCCAGTCTCAAAAACAGAGTGTTGCAACCCGCACCCCTCCACAGAAAGATCGGGTGTCGTGGCGATGCTCTCAGTTGGGGTCTTCTATAATGAAAACGGATCTGCGGACCGTTATTTTTGTCTAAGAGGACCTCGGCTAAATGGTTTTACCATTGTCAGGTCCCTGAGGGCAGTCCACCTGGCGAGGAAAGGATAACACCTCAGTATACGGTGCCCAATCCTCCTCAGTGCCCTCACGGAGGCTTATTGATACCCCTGCCACCCTCGGTTCTTCAGGGCTCAGTGAGCTCCGACGAACAAAAATTCCAGCTGCCGCCCGGCAACGGTACGGCCCGGTCCGTCCGGCACCCCGTCAAGTGTGGTGCTAACAGCAGTCGGGTCTTTGTTTCTTCAGTGCCCTATTGAGGTTCATTTATACACCCTGCCACCGCGGCGCTTCAGGTCTCAGTTGATCTCCGACGCCGAATTCCAGCTGCCGCCCAGGCCACGGTACGGCACCGGTGAAGCTCCCGCCCCCTCAATTGAGTTTGCTACAGCAGTCGGTTCGGTTGTTCCCTCATGCCCTCATGAGTGTTCCTGATACCCCTGCCACCTTGTGCGTCCGGGCTCAGTGAGCCCGACGAGCGAAAATTCCCGCTGCCGCCCGCAACGGTACGGGCACGGGAGAGCTCGCCCCCTTCCAACTTGAGGGTGGCTACAGGCAGTCAGGTCTTTCGTCCCTGCCGTCATCCCGCTTCAGGGCACCGGGAACACTGTCTCCTCTATAATCCAGACACCAGCCTCGAGAGCTGTTCCCTTGTAAGATTTTCTGTACCTGTAAACTTCTGCCAAATGTCTCAAAATGGGTCTTGCAGATTGTAGAGTAAGGTTACAGAATCTAGTTCGGTTCTCGTTCGCCTCGTTTCAACGGGGTCATCCCCCCACTAGTGGGCCCCGAGCAGGCTCTGGTAAGGGAACAAGAAGTAGATACTCTCTTGATGAAGGGGGCCCTAGAACTTGTTCCTCCTCTCGAGAGAGCGTCCGGGTTCTACAGCCGTTACTTCATCTTTCCGAAGAAGGATGGGGGGTTGCGACCTCGTGCCAGGGTCAGGCTCAGTGAGCTCAGACGAGTGAATTCCCAGCTGCCGCCTGGCAACGGTACGTCACGGGAGAGCTCGCCCCCTCAATTGAGGTTGCTACAGCAGTCGGGTCGGTTGTTCTCTCAGTGCCCTCATGGAGGTTCATTGATATCCCTGCCACCTCTGTGCTTCAGGGCTCAGTGAGCTCTGACGAGCGAAAATCCCAGCTGCCGCCGGGCAACGGTACGGCACGGGAGAGCTCGCCCCTTCAAGTGAGGGTGCTACAGCAGTCAGGTTGGTTGTTCCCTGCCGGTCATCCGCTTTAGGGCACCGAACTGGCTCCTCTAATATTACCAGACGCCAGCCTCGAGAGGCTGTTTCCCTTAGTAGATTTTCTGGTAGCGTGGAAACTTCTACCAAATATCTCAAAATGGGTCCTGCAGATTGTAGAGAAGGTTACAGAATCCAGTTCGGTTCTCGTTCCGCCTCGTTTCAACGGGGTCATCCCCACACTAGTGGGCCCCGAGCAGGCTCTGGTAATGGAACAATAAGTAGATACTCTCTTGAGGAAGGGGCCATAGAACGTGTTCCTCCTCTCGGGAGAGCGTCCGGGTTCTACAGCCGTTACTTCATCATTCCGAAGTAGTATGGGGGGTTGCGTCCGATCTTAGATTTCTGTCTTCTGAACCGCGCTATCAAACAGCTTCGGTTCAAGGTGTTCACTATCAAGCAGATAGTATCTCAGATCCAGTCCGAGGACTGGTTTGTTACGATAGATCTCAGAGACGCTTATTTCCATGTTTCCATCCTCCCTCAACACTGGAAGTTCCTGAGGTTTGCTTTCGGGGGCGAAGCATACCAATATAGAGTTCTTCCCTTCGGCCTGTCACTCTCACCCCGTACTTTCACGAAGTTTGTGGATGCTGCTCTGGCTCCTTTGTGACTCCAGGGCGTCCGCATACTCGATTACATCGACGATTGGTTGATACTAGTTCAATCAGAGCAGATAGCTGTTCGGCATCAAGATGTTGTTCTTGCTCACATGATAGAGCTGGGGTTAAGACTAAACGCCACGAAGAGTGTTCTTTCTCCACTACAGATAACCACTTATTTAGGCGTGGTGTGGGACTCAACCTCGATGCAGGCACGTCTGTATCCTGCTCGGATCGAGTCGATCCTCACGACAGTCAAGAGAGTGATAGAAGGCCAGTCACTCACTGTCAAACTTTTTCTGAGGCTGTTGGGCCTGATGGCATCGGCGTCCAACGTGATACCTTTTGGCCTGTTGTACATGAGACCCTTGCAGTGGTGGCGCAGAACCAAAGGATTTTCCCCGAGGGTGAATCCGCTTTGCATGATCAAGGTAACGCGGCGATGCTTACGTGCCTTAGACATGGGGAAGAAACGTTGGTTCCTGGTTCAAGGCCGACGTTAGGGCTCTTGCCGTCGCGTAATGCTAACGACGGATGCCTCTCTCATGGGCTGGGGGGCGGTCATGAGTGGCCGCTCTGCCCAGGGTCTGTGGGAAGGCCATCATCTCTTTTGGCACATCACCTGCCGGGGAATGCTGGCCGTGTTTCGAGCTCTGACATACTTCCTTCCAGACCTAAGGGGGCATAATGTGTTTGTCCGCACAGACAACACAGCGTGGTCTCCTACATCAATCGGCGGAGTTATGGAAGCTGTGGGCATGGCCCCTGAGGGTGCACAGCTCCTAGCATCTGGTCTCTCACCTGAGGTTGTTGAGACTATACTCCAGTCCAGAGCTCCCGCCACTAGGAAACAGTATGCCTTGAAGTGGAAACTTTTCGCTTCATGGTGCGGACAGCGACTACAGGACCCAGTCAACTGCCCAATTGGTACAGTTCTGGAGTTTCTGCAGGAGCGATTCTCCGCAGGGTTATCTCCCTCCCCTCTGAAGGTATACGTGGCGGCCTTAACTGCTTACATCTCGGAAGCACCAAAACAACAAAAAAAAAAAAAAAAACCAAACTCTGGGTGCATCAATCATTGGGAAACACCCACTTGCCACTCGTTTCCTCCCTGGCACCCTGAGGCTGAGGCCGGTACCGTGCACCAAGGTGCCCATAGTACTCAAGGCTTTCTGTCCTCCTCCGTACCAGGAAGTAGGCCAAGAAAGGCGTAATCTGCTCTGTCCAGTTCGAGCACTGGACGCTTACGCACACAGAGTTGCCCCGTCGCGTAAGGCAGATCAGTTTTTTGTTTGTTTTGGTCCGCCAAAGAAGGGATTTCCGGCGACCAAGCAGACTATGGGTAGGTGGGTGGTCGAGGCCATCTCACTAGCTTACGAGTCCTTTGGCCTCCCGTCTCCTATGGGGGTCAGAGCGCTCTCGACCAGGAGTATGGCGGCCTCCAAGGCTTTCAGCTTGGGTGTGGCCTTGCAGGACATTTGTGCTGTGGCGGGCTGGTCCTCTCCACACACTTTGGTCCACTTTACAACCTAGACCTGGCTTCTACCCCAGGTTCCCAAGTTCTCTCTTCGTGATGTGCTCCTAGGATACACACACAGGCAGGGACTTGGTAGTATGGCGCAGTGGGTATTCTCGTTCCCAAATCTTTTCGACGCAGCTCGAGTTCCTGAAGGGGAACGTCTCTAGGTTACGTATGTAACCATGGTTCCCCGAGGGAACGTGACGCTGCGTCTCTTTGCCATACTCCTGCATCCCTGCAGGCGCTACTTCATCGAAGCTGGGTGGCGCCCGGCTGGATGGGTTTTTATGCTTTCTGGTGCTTACGTCCCCCTGCTCGTGACGTCTCGCTGCTCCATTGGACTGATTTTCACTTGATTCAGAGCGTGGGTCGCCGAAGGCGTTCCCCTAGTGTTTTTCGACGCAGCGTCTCGTTCCCTCGGGGAACCATGGTTACATACGTAACCTAGAGACGTTTTCTTTTTTACTCTAAACATTTCTTTCAAGGACTGAATGCGTCAGCAAGTGTTCCGTCTCCACGTCCACTTCCATCCTTTTTGGTCTCGTCAGTCATTGTTTCCCATTGGTATGCGGCAGTTTGACTGCCCAAATAGGTCAGCCACTTTAATTTCCCCTCACTCTCCCGTGTCTGTCCGATCGCAGTGTCATCGCTCTTTAGAGGAGAGAGTGAGCCCACTGTCCCAGCATCCTCGTAGAAAATGCACCTTGTTTATCCCCCCGTTAGGTACTCCAGGCATTGCTGCATTGGCAATGTCAGTGTCATTACTGCGCATATTTTCTTTTATTTATTCAACCATTTAGTCTTGGATTTTTCTGTGGTTTCCATCAAATGGTTTCTTGATTGAAATGTGCATTTTTCTGCTACAGTATATGTGAGGTGAGGTTTGGTATGGATGTGTTGTTTGCAATGTGTGTTTTCCTGGTTAACCGTTAAATCCATGTGTATCTGTATTGCCTGTTTCAGCCATTGGTTACACTGAGTGTTGCCTGTGGCCGAGGGTAGATGTCATCAGATTCAGGATAACTTTCATCATGTATTTTGACCCTTATCCAAAATGCCCTCCAGCTGGTGGGTCTGCAGTGGTGGCCAAGTCACTGCCTGTCTCCCAGCCTGCAGCTGAGCTCTCCTCGTAAGTTATCGTGCCAGTGCAAGGTTTCTCTTCAACATTTATGCTTGATTCTTTCTTTAAAATATATTTTTGTTTTTCTTTACCTCTGTCTCAAGTCCACAGCTGACAGTGTTCATTATATTCACTATGAACAGGGTTGGCCGCAGCCTACCTTTCTTGCAATGTGTTCTGTCTAGTGTTGCAACAGATGCTTGAATTTACTTCTTTCATTCCATGAAAGAAACATTTGTCCACAACTCTTGATGAAGCACATTAAACACTAAAAAGTGTTTTGTTAACTTAAATATACTAATTCATAATTAATTAGGCCTATTGGTTATTCTATTTAAAAAGCATCACTTATGTGATGCTTTTTTACTCAGAAAAATGACTGTGATAATTTTGTGTAAAAATTTTTTTTTTATAATTTTTAAGTGTGTGTATGTGTGTGTGTGTGTGTGTATATAATCCTTTGATTATAATAATAATAATCCATTTGATAACAGAAGGAACACTAAACATTTTTGTTTACATTTTTCACTCTATCACAATTATTTATTTTCATGTATTTATTATTTTAAATTTATTTATTTATATTTGTATAGCTTGAGTTTCAATTCAATTCAAGTTTATTTGTACAGCGCTTTTCACGATACAAATCATTGCAAAGCAACTTTACAGCAAATTAAGTTTCTACAATATTTAGATGGCACAGTACAATGTTCAGTATTATCATTTTTTAATGAAAGAATGTCTTACAGAATCTTACAGAAGTTTAATCGAAATCTCACATTTTTTCAAATTGAAAAGCACACCCATTCCATAAAAGCACTCAAAACTCAAATTTTTCCTCTCTCCCTCTTTCTATTCTTCTTCTGTTCTGTTCTATTCTATTCTGAATCTCTATGGCAGTCAGGTTTCTGTACATCCAGAGTCAATGAGGCAGGACTTTGTGGCTTTTACAGACCGCCCACATGTTTTCAAAAGGCATATTGCAATAACTGCATGCCACAAAGGGGGGAAGTTGTGGCTTAATGGTTAGAGAGTCGGACTCGTAACCCAATGGTTGCGGGCTCGAGTCTCGTACCGGCAGGGATTGTAGGTGGGGGGAGTGATTGTACAGCGCTCTCTCCCACCTTCAATACCACGACTGAGGTACCCTTGAGCAAGGCACAAAAATGGCTGCCCACTGCTCCGGGTGTGTGTGTGTGTGTGTTCACGGTGTGTGTGTGTGTTCACTGCTTTGTGTGTGCACTTTGGATGGGTTGAATGCAGAGCACTAATTCCAAGTATGGGTCACCATACTTGGCCACATGTCACGTCACTTTCACTTTCCAAGGAACCCGGGGCCTGCGCTTTGTGCTTGAAATGCAAGACATGATCTCACTAAGATGAATTAAAAACACCAAAATGATTAACAACTAGCCCCTAGTAGGTGCATATGTGCATTCTCTGTCTTTCTTTAAGTGTATTAAATGTATTATGTTAATTTCCTTTGTAGGATACAGACTCCTTGTCTATTCCCTGTGTAGTTCACCATCCATAATCTCACAAAGTGCAGTCATGCTACCTGCAATTACATTAGCTTCTGAAAGCATTCCTAGCCAGCACGTCTTGCAGCCAGAACATTAAAACATCAAATAATTTAGACAACACGCCCTCAGGTAGACAATTATTGTTTTAGAGGAAATAAGAAAGAAGACTTCATCTCATTCCGGAGCGTTCTGAACACGGCACAGCAGGTGCGTTTTCACCATTCTTCTGATTGTTCATTCTTCAGATTTTCAGCTTTTTTCTTTTGTTCCATGTTGGTGGAAATATATATATAATATATATATATATAAATATATATATTTGTCCTTTCTATGAAGGCTGGTTAATCACTAAATTCTATTCATGCTGGTACCTTTTGGTTGGCATGTGACTGGATATAATACACGTTTCCTTTCGATCGTGTTCCCATTGAAAATATTGGAGAGAAAAAATACTTATTGTGAGAAATCACTTTTTTTCCCCTTTAGACTTATAATAAAACAAAAAAAACATATTTACATTATAAAACATTGCAACTTTTATGACTCCTTGCTAAGAAGTCTTGAAGCCACAGTAGCATATAAAAGATGTGAATGAGTTTATTTGTTCGTCAGAACTAATTTGGAGAAATGTAGATCGCTTGCTCACCAACTGATCCTCTGCTGTGAATGGGTGCCATCAGAATGTTAAAATGATGATTAAAAGTAAAAAATTAAATTGTTGCCATACCCAAATTAAATCTTTTTGTAACCCGTATGTTCACATATGACTTAAGTAAACATGCAATATCGGATTGGGGTTTTTGCAGATGCGCCATGCATTGTGAAAGGTTAATTTAATGTAAGACTTTCAGTGCAATTATCCAACTGATCTTTGTTGACCAGGGACACCGGGCATCAGGTGAGAAAAGAAGATCTCAATTCAGCCTCTGAAATGGAGGTGGAGAGAGCAGCTGTGCTTGGCATAATGATTGACATGTGCCAGATTGCAGCCCCGTCCCTCCATGTTGCGTTCTGACCTCTAATGTTTTCTGTGTGTGTTCTGCAGTGCTGCGGAGCCAGATCATATCAGTTTACTCTTATTGGATTAACTCTGAGCTGCCCTTGAGGTAATGCTATCTCTGGAAGGTTTTATTGTTTTAAACCAGACCACCTGCTTGAGGAGATATTTATGTTCGCATATATGTGCGCTGGACTGAGCTGTGATTCAAACACACAGTGTTTATTTGGTGCACCGGTAACTTCCAACACATTGGCTTATCTTGCATTACAGATGCAGTACTTTTTTTGATTGAAAGTCATTTGAGTTTCACTGTATAAATTAGGGTTGCAAAGGGATGGGAAATTTCCGGAAATTTTCCAAAATTTCTGGAATATTTCCGAAATTCACTGGAAATGTTTCCACCTTTTTGCAACCCTAGTATAAATATTAGGAGTGTCACTCTTTGAACTAGTATTGTAATGCTTTGTTCCATTCAGATCATACAGATTCAATTTCTGCTTGGGAAAAATAGAACGGCACTTTTAGTTACGTTCTGCAGAGATCCACAATTTTGTGAAGTTTGGAGTTAGGAAGATTTTTGGATGTTTTTGAATGTATTTTCTAAGGCTACATTTATATGATCAAAAATACAGAAAAAAAACAGAAATAAATCAGTTGAAATATTTATTTTCTTTGTGAATATATTGTAAAACATAATTTATTCCTGTGACGCAAAGCTGAATTTTTACTCGAGTTTTCAGTGTCACATGAAAATGAAAACCTTCATGACCTTCATGAAACCTTCAGAAATAATTGTAATATGCTGATTTGTTAAAGCAATCAATCTTACTGATTAACTTTCAAATGGTACATACATAGTTATTACGTTTTTTGTTTTATTATTTATTTATTTATTTTTTATATTTATTTTTTTTTTTTTTTTTAAGTCATTTTGCAGTTACCTTGCTTTTTAAAAACAAAACATTTCGTATAGCCTACTATTATTTTTGTGTAAAACTTTTTAATGTAGGAAAAAAAAATAGTGTTGCAGCTAAATCAAATAAGGACAACTTAAGCATTTGTCTGTGATTTTTAGGCTTTGTTTTATATTTAGAATAAAATGTGTTATTTAGAATTTATGCTTCATTCAAAATGTTGAATATTCCTACTTGACAACCCTGAGTTGTGAATCATGAAGAGGGCAGTTGTTTGATTGTCAACAACGACTTCTCCTGGCAACCGAATTGCTGAGGATAAACAATGCTATATAATGCTAGCATTGCTCTGCAGGTGTGTAATTACCAACAGAGAGGATAATTTACAGTGTCTCTGCAAACATTTGCTAAACAGTTTTCATTTTCACATAATGTAAGAACTTAAGCTGATTGATGAATGTTAGTTGCTTAAAATGTTTCTAGTTTTCTTATTTTAGTTCTGTTTTGGACTTGAATAGAAATGTCAAATGTATTAATTTATTTATTCAACGTGAAGATGAGCAAATATGACAGATCGGTTTTGGTAAACTGGCCTTTTAGTGAATCTAAACCTTGTATGTCAGCCAGTAGAGGTTCCTCATGAATGATTTTTGTCTATCACCATAAACTACTGTGTGCATAATGTTAGGCCAGCCATTTGACAAGATAACAACAGTACTGAGTCTGTATCAGTCAAATATACAAGTGATTAGCAAAGCAGCCGACTCGCTAGCTATCTATTTCACACCAGTCGCTGAGCTGTCCGGTGATCGCAGCAACATTTGCGCTTGTGCTCTCATTGAAAACAAAGACATCTGGTTTGCCGTCTGCTGTCATCCATGTGTTGTTTGAAAGCAGCATAAGGACAAGACACTGTCCACAAACTCGACCCAGACATGCTAAAGGTCACTGGCGTGAAGCGGCAGAGAATGAGCCAAGAGGGAAATGACACGCTGATGACCCAAACAATGAATCCACAGCTCTAATCTAAACATTTTACATCATTTTTTTAATACATTTTAACATCTGCGTATAATTATTTAGCAGAGTCTTCTTTGTTATAAACTTTAATACCTCAGTCAGTAGTCATCACATTAAGCATGTGATGTTCCTGCAATTATGATGCTATATTTTGAATATTTAATTTTAATAATTGAATATTCGAGTTTGTTTTCTCCCCCTGTGTAAAACGTTTAGACTGTGTGGCATTTAAAATTCAAAACAATCACTTAAGGAGAAATAAGTGCACCTTATGATTTATAATCACCTCTCAACATATATTTTCAATACCATTCTTTATGAATAGTCAATTTTAGTTTATGCATGACCAAGCACAGCATTTTGATTGCATTTAATCATTTTTCCAAACTCTTCTCATTACAGAGACTCGATCTGATCCTATCTGTGTAATTTCGATGCTGAGCACATCTCGGTGCCTTTAATTGGCAGGTATTTGTACCTCAAGAGGTTGCGATGCTGGAAAATAATGAATTCCTGATAGACTGAGAGATCAATAATAACCCGAGCTGTTAATAAAATAATTACACACTGCCCAGCTATGTAAACAAGGGACTTTATAAACAGCACAGAGGCACATATGATCGAGGAGACGCAGGCCATTTGTGAGAGAAACGATTTAAAATTGCATTTTGGAGGTTGGATACATTAATTTAGAGATGCATGCATGGTTGTCAAGCCCTCTAATACTCACACTGTGAAATGTTAGCCAGAGCCAAGAGAAATGATCACGTTACTCCAGTGCATTAATAAGGAACTGAACTTTTTTGTGTGTGTTCACTTTTTTAATAATTGAATTATTGTAGAATTGAGGAATCATGAGAGATTTGACCATTATTTTACCCTCAGGCAGGTTGTAAGGCTTTTTTTATAGATCTGATGATCACATGCTAATATTTGCAAATAAGACTAGCATGGTACTTTACTCATAATGCAGAGAATTATTATTTACACTTGAGGACCTCTGGGTCACATACTTAAAAAAAACATACCCAAAAACGTCTCTAGGTTACGTATGTAACCATGGTTCCACGAGGGAACGAGACGCTGCATCGAAGTCGCTTTGGGAATGCCCCTGCGTGACCGCGTTCTGAAGCACGTGTCAAATCAGTTCAACGGAGTAGCGAGACGTCACGAGCCGGGTGACGTAAGCACCAGAAAGTATAAAAGCAGCGCAAACCAGCTTCGATGAAGTAGCGCCTGGAGGGATGCAGGGAGTATGGCAAAAAGACGCAGCTTCTCGTTCCCTTGGGGAACCATGGTTACATACATAACCTAGAGACGTTCCCCTTCAGGAACTCGAGCTGCGTCGAAGTCGCTTTGGGAACGAGAATACCCACTGCGCCATACTACCAAGTCCCTGCCTGTGTGTGTATCTTGCGAGCACATCACAAAGAGAGAACTTGGGAACCTGGGGTAGATGCCAGGTCTAGGTTGTAAAAGCGGACAAAAGTGTGCGGAGATGACCAGCCCGCCACAGCACAAATGTCCTGCAAGGCCACACCCAAGTTGAAAGCCTTGGAGGCCGCCATACTCCTGGTTGAGTGCTCTCTGACCCCCATAGGTGACGGGAGGCCAGAGAACTCGTAGGCTAGTGAGATGGCCTCGACCACCCACCTACTCATGGTCTGCTTGGTCACCTGAGATCCTTTCTTTGGAGGACCAAAACAAACAAATAGCTGATCTGCCTTATGCCACGGGGCAGCTCTGTGTGCGTAAGCGTCCAGTGTTCGAACTGGACAGAGCAGATTAAGCCTTTCTTGGCCTACTTCCTGGAACGGAGGAGGACAGAATGCCTGAAGTACTATGGGCCCTGGTGAAGAAGTGGGCACCTTAGGGACATACCCGGCCCTCGGGTAAAGGAATGCCCTAACCATGCCTGGAGCAAATTCCAGGCACAAAACAGAAAGTGCTTGAAGATCCCGATCCTTTTTAGTGAGGAAATAGCGAGGAGAAAGATGGTCTTGAGCGTGAGCAACTTGACCGCAACTTCTTCTATGGGTTCAAAGGGGGCATTGCATAAGCCCTCCAGAACCACAGCCAGGTCCCATGAGGGCACCTTAGTGCACTGTACCGGCCTCAGCCTCAGGGTGCTATGGAGGAAACGAGTGATAAGTAGGTGTCTTCCCAATGATTGACCACCCAGAAGGGCGTGGTAAGCAGCTAAGGCCGCCACGTATACCTTCAGAGTGGAGGGAGATAACCCTGCGGAGAATCGCTCCTGCAGAAACTCCAGAACTGTACCAATTGGGCAGTTGACTGGGTCCTGCAGTCGCTGTCCGCACCATGAGGTGAAAAGTTTCCACTTCAAGGCATACAGTTTCCTCGTTGAAGGAGATCTGGATTGGAGGATGGTTTCAACAACCTCGGTTGAGAGACCAGATTGCTAAGAGCTGTGCCCCCTCAGGGGCCATGCCAACAGCTTCCATAACTCCGGGCGGGGGCGAAGAATGGCGCCCCCCGCCTGAGAGAGGAAGTCCCTCCTGATCGGCATCTCCAGCGGAGAGCCGTCGAGGAGGGACACTAGGTCCGAGAACCATACTTGGGCCGGCCAGAACAGGGCTACTAGCAACAGACGGACCCCATCCCGGCGTACTCTCTCCAGAACTCCCGGGAGCAGAGCGATCGGGGGAAAGGCGTACAGACGAAGCCTCTGCCACTTCTGTACCATGGCATCCAGCCCCAGTTGAGCTGGATGTGTGTGTATAACCAGAGCGGCATGTGTCGTTTCCGCGACGCACATGATCCCCTTCCGCCTGGCCAATCCCTCCAAATTAGCTCCACCACCCTCGGGGTGGAGCCTCCATTCCCCGGGCCTCAGCCCCTGCCTCGATAGGATGTCTGCTCCCATATTGAGATGCAAAGGGATGTGAACTGTTCTCAGCGAGAGGAGTTTGCCCTGGGCCCACACAAGTATCTGGTGCGCCAACTTGTACAAGGGACGCGAATGCATACCCCCCTGCCGATTGATGTAGGAGACCACCGATGTGTTGTCTGCGGACAAGCACATGATGCCCCCTTAGGTCTGGAAGGAAGTGTGTCAGAGCTCAAAACACGGCAGGTAGTTGATGTGCCAAAAGAGATGATGGACTTCCCACAGACCCTGGGCAGAGCGGCCACTCATGACCGCTCCCCAGCCCGAGAGAGAGGTATCCGTCATTAGCGTTACGCGACGACAAGGAGCTCATAACATCGGGCCTTGAACCAGGAACCAACGTTTCTTACACATGTCTAAGGCACGTAAGCATCGACGCGTGACCTTGATCATGCAAAGCGGAATCCCCCTCGGGGAAAATCCTTTGGTTATGAGCCACCACTGCAAGGGTCTCATGTACAGCAGTCCAAAGGGTATCACGTTGGACGCCGCTGCCATAAGGCCCAACAGCCTCAGAAACTGTTTGACAGTGAGTGACTGCCCCTCCCTTACCTCTCGTGACGGTCTTGAGATTGACTCGATTCGAGCAGGAACAGACGTGCCTGCATCGAGGTTTGAGTCCTCGGACTGGATTTGAGATACTATCTGCTTGATAGTGAGCATCTTGAACCGAAGCCGTTTGATAGCGCGGTTCAGAAGACGGAGATCTAAGATCGGACGCAACCCCCCATCCTTCTTCGGAACGATGAGGTAACGGCTGTAGAACCCGGACGCTCTCAAGAGAGAGGAGGAGGAACACGTTCTATGGCCCCCTTCCTCAAGAGAGTATCTACTTCTTGTTCCATTACCAGAGCCTGCTCGGGGCCCACTAGTTTGGGGATGATCCCGTTGGAACGAGGCAGACGAGAACCAAACTGGATTCTGTAGCCTTTTTCTACAACCTGCAGGACCCATTTTGATATATTTTGGCAGAAGTTCCCACGCTGCCAGAAAATGTACTAAGGGAACCAGCCTCTCGAGGCTGGCCTCTGGTGTTATTAGAGGAGCCAGTTCGGTGCCCTGAAGCGGATGACCGGCAGGTAATGACTGACCTGACTGCTGTAGCACCCTTACTTGAGGGGGCGAGTTCTCCCGTGCCGTACCGTTGCCGGGTGTCAGCTGGGAATTTCGCTCGTCGGAGCTCACTGAGCCCTGAAGCACCGAGGTGGCAGGGTATCAATGAACCTCCGTGAGGGCACTGAAGGAACAACCGACCTGACTGCTGTAGCACCCTCATTTGAGGGGGCGAGCTCTCCCGTGCCGAACCGTTGCCTGGCGGCAGCTGGGATTTTCGCTCGTCTGAGCTCACTGAGCCTTGAAGCACCGATGTGGCAGGGGTATCAATGAACCTCCGTTAGGGCACTGAGGAGGATTGGGCACTGTTTACTGAGGTGTTATCCTTTCCTCCCCATGTGGGCTGCCCTCAGGGACCTGACAATGGTAGGACCATTTCACCGAGGTCCTCTTAGATAAATAACAGTCCGCAGATCCGTTTTCGTTTTAGAAGACCCCGACTGAGAGCATCGCCTCGACCCCCGATCTTTCTTTGGAGGGGTGCGGGTTGCAACGCTCTTTTTTTGAGACTGGCGATATAAGGATCTTGAATGGCTCGGCTGCTCCCGCTCATCAGCCCCACCCCTGTAAGCAGGCATCCTGGTATTCTTGAACTGCCCCTGGTGTGCAACATGCGCCATCCTTACCTGCCGCCGTAGAAGCTTTCCAACCGAGCTCATGTATAGCCTAACGGGCGCTGGTGGTGACGCTTCGGTGCTTCAGGGACGTTGCGGAGGATGGGGATAGATAGCTCGCAGCGTCTCTCCACCACTGGCATAGCCCCCTATCGCATATCATTCATCCCCACGATTTCTTTTGAATAATTCAGACTGGGGGCTGTAAATACTGGATGAGTATTTTTCATCCCCCACGATTCTTGACACCTTTCACTGGAGATCGCGGAAACCGGAAGGCCTCTTCGAAGGCTGGTTATCGGATTCATGAACAC
The DNA here is from genome assembly GCA_018155175.1 of Sinocyclocheilus anophthalmus. Taxonomy (NCBI): domain Eukaryota; kingdom Metazoa; phylum Chordata; class Actinopteri; order Cypriniformes; family Cyprinidae; genus Sinocyclocheilus; species Sinocyclocheilus anophthalmus. The sequence goes on from JADLZN010002948.1 coordinate 270,551, forward strand.
CTCGTCTAATTATTTTTAGGACGGCGTCCTGTTTCTAGGCTGCCAAACAATATCTATATTGGCGAGGCCCGAAACGACACCCCATAATCCGAATCACACCTCATACGCGAGGGACTGTGGTGGCGAGTCCACAGTCTCCTCTGTCTCGCCACTCATCACATCCACCTCCTCGGAGGAAGATAGATGAAGCGTCTGGCTCTCTCTCTCTCGGGGGGGAAACCGCGAGCGCGGGCTTTTCGAACACTGAGATAGAGCCGCGATCGAGCGGGTGAAACCGAGGAAAGGACAGCCCGTCTGGTCCCTTTGCTAAATCCACCGCTCCCCACGACACCGTCTGCGCGTGCCTCGGCAACAGCGGGACCGCTACCAGCGGGATCGCGAGCCTGGCTGCTCTCATCAAACACAGCCAGGCGAGAGCGGAGCGTGTGCAGCTCGCAGTGATGACAATCAGCTGCTTGAGAGCTGACCGTGCATGCTTCGCTCCTAACAAACGACACACAAATTGTGTGTATTCCCTGCCGCCAGATATCTTGGGCAGGGAGAAACACAGCGTTTGTTATGCCGTTCGCTCGCCATAGACTTTCTCCTTGTTTTATATATATATGCTTGGAGACAGCAATAAATAGACAGAACACATATATGTACATGTATATATATATACACAGAGCGCTATTGAAGAGCAGAAGCCGGTTTGCGCTCTGCCGGATGCGCTTTTATACTTTCTGGTGCTTATTCACCCCGCTCGTGACGTCTCGCTACTCCATTGGACTGATTTGACACGTGTATCAGAAAGCCCCAAAGCGACTTCGACGCAGCTCGAGTTCCTCAAGGGGAACTTTAATTTACTCAGCCTCATGTGCAAGCTGCTTTTTGTCCTTAAATGAAAAGCAGATTGGACATTTTGCTAAATATTTCCTTTTATGCATTATGCTTTACACAATTTAGATTTGGAATGAAGTAAGAAAATGGGGTGATTTTGGGGTGAACTATCCCTTTAAATTAGGGAGTATAAGTAGATTTTAGCATTGACTAGCCTTGGTTACAAAAAGAAACATTGATCATTTATTCAATCACAAATTCTGTAAGAAAAGATTTAGGTTCCTTTGTGGATAGAGAATTGAGACTTGCTAGATTAGTTTCTAGCACTAGTCGAATGTGATAAAGTACAGTATGGTCGTGGTCACAAAAAGCTTTATGGTTTGATTCCAAGTGGAAGAAATATTGAGATCTGAGTATGCCCTGTTGCCACTGTGTCCTTGGCTGCCGTTTTTTTATTTTCTTTCCCAGAATCCTCCTTGACAGGCACCGTGACCCTAGATATCTGAGTTCCATTCAATAGAAAGTGACAGCTAAATGACAAAATAACTATACAACTAAATGACAAATAACTAAATGATAAACTACTACTCCTGTCCACACAAAGTGCCCTTGACAAGCAATTTGCCCTTGGAGTTTTCCAGCATGTTTCAGCTGTATTTACAGGTCTTTTTGAGCACAGCATGTTCACTGGAATATTAAAAAAGTAGCACTGCAGTATAACTGAACTCTGTGCACAGTTTTTCAAGAATTCCTTCCCTTTTTTGAATTCAAGTGACTGTTTGATATTCAGTCTGCTTTGAGTGCCTCAATCTAGCGAGGTTTTTACAGCTTTGCTAGCAGAAGCTGGCCTTTTCCATCTGAAGTTATAAAGAAAAAAAAAGTCTTGTTTGTCGTGTCTGTTTTGCTCAATACAGCAGAATCCATCTCAGGTCAGGCTAGGTTTTCTTATTTTGTGTCTGTACCAACAATTCAAATGGAGGCTGCAACTGAATGGGGGATCTTTTATTTCATCTCAATCGTTTTTTTGTGTGAACAAACAATTCGAGTGGAGGCTGTATCCCAAATGTGCAATCTTGCTGACGGAGAAAGGTTTCTGCCTTCTTAGAGTACGGAGAACTACTGACCTTTCCTGTGCCCATAGAAAGCTGTAGATTGTACACATTTTGCACTGTACACTGTCTATTATGCCGACCTACTGAAGACAGGGTCACAAAGTGCTCGAGCCATCAGGCTGGATCTACGGTAACGGCAGCGCGAGGGACAGTCTTCCTTTGCCGATGTTATCCAGCATGTGTGTGTTGAATTATGCCTTCTGAGTTCCATTTCTCTCGTTCTCAGAAGTCTGTATGGCACAGTACTGTATATGCCTTTGGGTTTTCAATTCAAAACAACAGGAACAACACAGAATGAGGGTAGATTGCCAGATGTACTGGTGTGCGGCTACATTCTGTGAAGATAAAGTCAACATTTTAATTGACCGGATCTGCTCTGAATGATTGAATGATTCCTTTTTATGTTTTAGCATGGGAAACAAAAGAAGCATTTGTTTGTGTTGAATTCCCCTATAGGGTACCTGATCTGGCTAATAGATGAGTATATGAGCCCTTAAATATCTGCGTAATAAACAGAAGCAGCAACAATAATTTATACAGGGTCCAGAATCAACACTCTGCAAGTACCAAGGCTTTAGCAAATATTTTGTGTTTAGTCTAGTGTCCAGACACTAACTTTAGTAGGATATGCAATATAGGTTGTTTGAATTTTATTGTAAGGTTGGTAAACTGGCCCTTCGCTCATGTATGTTTACTTTATTAAATCTTATTTGAAAAAAAAAAGTAAAACTTTATTTTATTTTTTTTCGCTATTATATTATTATTATTATTATTTTATCTTATTATTATTATTATTAATTATTTATTTATTTTTTAGCTAACAATTCTTCTGTTTGTTTACACAATAAACTAATACTAAGAAATAAATTTTCAAAAAACTGTGTAAGACAGCATATTTAAATAATAATAATAATGAACAAAAACAGAACAAATTGCGAAAATAGAACCAAAAGTAAAATATAAATAAAGCCTTATTTAAAATATTTGCAAAAACTGTAATAGTATATCTCTGACAATAAAATAACACTTAAGTGTCTGTATATGGGTCAAAGACGACACGGCCCATTCTGGTGTCCGCATTAAATAAAATTTACAAAAGTGATTTTTATATACATAGAAAGCATATTAAATGCAAGTGAAGTGTCTTTCTTCCTTTATTTTTTTATTTTGTTTTGTGAAAATAATGTGTCAAAATATGGGTGAAATATTTTGCCATTCCACACAACAGATATTCATGTAAAAATGAAACGACATACGTATTCTGACCATGTACTTATTAAAATATATAAAAGAAAAAGTGATAATACTAAATTTTATTATATTTAATTGATTTAAATGTTCTTGCTGACAGTGGCAAAGATTTGAAAAGATTTACAATTATAGATAATACAATTAATTCGTTTTTGGTGGCTGCACTGTGATCCTTAAATAGGAGTCTTTTAATGGCATCTAATGCTTCTTGCTCTTAATATTGTTACACTGAATTACATTTTAGTGGGTGTCTTCTGATAAAAAAAAAAAAAAGAATAAAACATATTATAGTCATATTTTGCTCTGAAAATAAGGCGCATTCTAATATATGGAATAAAAAATAAAACTCTGTTAAACTTTTATTGTTTTGATGCTTGAAATCATCTTTTCATCATTGGCCCATATATCAAATAATGCAAAATGCAGTTTCAAGGTCTGAAAGAAACGAGGTCTGTGAGTTTTCTCAATCTTCAATTTTGTGTGATTTCTCTAACTGGCCTTTGAATATATCTGAGCTGATAGAAAACAAATTGAGGCTCTTACAAACAAGATCTGCCCATGAGCTTATTGACATGCAGACCATATCCTCTCCACAAAACAAAAAGATCTTCCTCTGACACAATGCAAAAAGTACGCCTCATTCACGGCATAATTGCTTCTATTATACGCCGTGTCATTTCCACTCCGGATGGATCCAACAATTTCTTGTGATAAATTATTTGCCGCTGACGTACAATTTCTGTCTGGAGAGAGAGAGGAAAAAAGTGGCACCTAGATATGCGAGGTACGTCTAGAGATGCTCAAAATCTCACTCAGTTTGAAAAGTTTTGTTTTTATTATTATGGTTTGGCTGGTTCATCCGTTTCGATCTACAAGACGTCCTCCCTCGCCAGAGGACCTTTCGTTATGTCAAGTGTCACCTCAGTCGTGACACGCCAACAATAGAGCCGAACGGTAAGCCAAATGCACCCACGACAACAATGCAAGTCAATAGGGAAAATTACTTTTCGCAGAAAGTGTTTGGCAGAGCAGGCACTCAAAATATTCTCTATGGTAGCGGTAGGACTCTTTGCCGATTGCTCACTTTCATGGGGAGCCTGACTCTCAGCCAGTCAATTACGTATTGATGAACTGTTCTGTAGTTCTGTACTCAAGCGCCATTTGGCACCATACGGTATAACAACAAAAAGAGGGGACTGCAGTCAGACTCCACCAGACCCAGAACCCTTTCTCTGAAACCTCTCCAATGATTGAACTGTCAGTCTCCAAGTCAAGTAAGTGACTTTAAATCAGTTCTGAGATTCGTTCCTTTGACATCTCCAAGGACAGGTGCCCGACCATGCCTCAAAGGACGAGAAGTCTTCTGGCTGAAGTCGCTGCTGGCTGGAAGACAGTCTTGGGTAAGCATGACAAACTGATTTTGGAGAGGCCTGGTAACACAAGATTAATCTCTGTAATTATCTCCCAAGGAGAAATTTGCTCACTGCATGCAGAGAGCATTTGGACAGGGTTCCTAATGGTCTGCTCGCATTTGCCAAGACCCTGATTTCACGGAGATATTGGCTACAACCTCAATAGCCTCATCTCAGTCATTATCATTTCAAATAGGCAATTTGTGCGTTAATTTATTTATTTTTCTATCTATTTATTTATTCCTTCTTTCATTCACTCAACAGGAGAAAACATTGTTTTGACAACCACTTGTGGTTCCATCTCGGTAAAAAGAGTATATTTGAAACCACATCAAAAACCCTTTTATTCTTCGGGAGACGTCTCAATACAGAGACATAATCTTGATATCTTACATCTGTTTGCGCCATGCCTTTCAAATAAAAAACAATCTGACGCTACTACCGGAGACACGTACGGCCCCGACCATCTGTCCACGGTACGGAGACGCCTCTGATGGAAAATACGGATTATTTATTTCAGACAATCTCCCGCTGGTTCCCTCAGACCGCATTAGTAAGTTAAGATGCAAGACAAAGAAGGAAAAAAGTGAATTTTTGTCGCCGTGTACGAGTACGGCCATGTTTTCAATCACCGGTGTCAAGGTCGTTTGGTGCTACTCACCGCTTGTGTGTTTTCCTCTTATCGATGAGCCAAAATCAGCATTGAGTTGTTTACAGATATCATTTGTTTGTGTAGTTTATCCAAGTATCTGTTCAAAGTCGCTAAAAGCAACAGTGGTAGAGGGGTTTGATTGAGCGTGCATCCGTTGCGTACATGCTCATTAAGGTAGAGCCTCTGATATGTGTCGCTCCTAATGGCGAGTTTTTTTTTTTTGAAAACGCCTCATTCACAGGCATGGTGGGATGCTTGTATCCAATAATACCTTCTAAACTCACTATTTGGTTTAACCACAGATCTTCTGCAGGCTTCGGATTAGTCCTGACAGACAGAAATCTAGCTATTCTTTACATCATTTACCATGGTTTCTCTTTGTGTGTTTTTTTTTTTACAGATAATAGTCCAAATGAAACTTGGAAAAGTTTGGAGTCGGTAAGATTTTAATGTTTTTGAAGATACCTAATTCTCCATGAAGGCTGCGTTTATTTGATATAATATATAATAACTGTAATATACAATTATTCTTACAATTTAAAACAGCTGTTTTCTGTTTTAAAAAGCTATTTTTATATCTGTGATGGCAAAGCTGCAATTTCAGCAGCCGTTTCTCCAGTCTTCAGTCTCACATGATGATTTAGAAATCATCAATATGCTCATTTGGTGCTCGAGAAACTTTTTTTTATGATTATCAATGTTGAAAATAGAAAACAGTGCTACTATTTTTATGGAAACCTGATTGATTTTTTTTTCAGACTCCTTGGGAAAAAAAAAAAAAAAAAATGAATATAAGTTTCAAAAGAACAACATTTATTTGAAAGCATTTCTTGTGTTTTTACTGTCACTTTTGATCGATTCAGTGCATCCTTCCTGATTAAAAGACAGCATATGCAATTAGCATATTTGCATATGCAAACTGTTTAGGTTGATTTAAAGTTTAACCAAAACGTAACAGTTCAGGAAGTGATCAGCATGGACTAATCCATTTGTATTCACATTTATGCATTCGCCATGATTTTATTTAAAGTGAGCTATATTGCTTTCAAGTTATACATTTTATCTGATCTTGCATTCCCTGGGAATCAAACCCATGTTCTTGGTGATGCTCGCATTAGGTTTTACTGTTTAAGCATATGCATAACAAACACAATTTTGTTTTCTTTTTCCATGAGTTGCATTCAGTCTTGTGGGCATCCATGTAGTTCAAACAGCTTTGAACTTTGTTCGACCAGCACCAAGGTCATCGGTCTGATTCTCAGAGAACGCATGAACTACTTTGAATGCATTTCAAGTTGCTTTCTATTAAAGAGTCTGCCAAATGAATAAATGTAAAATATAATGTATTGGGCACAAAAAATTGAGACAATCAATTGTGTAACTACAGTATTTGACTCACACTTACTTTAAGACTTTTGGTATCAAATATCACTGTCTTTTTGCCTCATCCCTTTCATTCCTTTAGTTAAAGCTGTAAAGGATCAATAACAGACTACCGTAGGTTCAGGCAGTGCGTATAGTTCAGGTGAGACTCTCAAGGCCTTTATTTACCCTTTAATCTTTGTCTGTCTTTCCTTTGATAGTGCTTCCATTTTCTCACTGGTCTAAGTCCTAGCTAGTTCTGATGCTGAATTATTTCCCTATTGACAACGGTCTTATTTTACGAAGCTATCGGACAAGCTTAGAATTCAAATGTTGTCTTGTTATTGTTGTGTAAAAGCATCTAAGTGTACAATTTTAAGTGGCCAACTATATTCCCTTCCTGATTATGTGATAAGCAAAACAGTGTAATCAAACCATATAGGTATGCAGGGGATAATTACCATTCCTCTAGTCTTTTATATTGTTACATCCATACAAAATCAAAATGAGCTTTGTTACGATGTGATTGCAATGCGCATTTCCCTTACAAATGAATCTGGAACTCATGGAAGCAGGTAACGTTCTGCCAGAGCTGTAATGCAGGTGTCAAAAAAACGTGATGATGCTCTCGGCGCCGTTTTCCCCCTGCGGTTTGAGAGGCGCTTTTTGTTTCCTGGCAATTTCATTTGGGGTCAAAAAGGTGTGGAATAACAACTTGTAAATGATGACAGAAACGGATCAAAGGCAACAACTCATTATTGGGATGTCAAACTTTCACTCTGTCGGAAACCCAAAAGAGATGCGTCTTTATGAATGAGTAAGATGTTGATGCAAAACTCTGTGATGAATCATGAGAATCGAGAACAACAAGAATAATCAGTGATTGTTGTAAAGTGCTTACAACCTTTTGGAGAATACAGTAATTCCTATTTGTTTTGTAAGCGAGCAGCTGTATTATGTGCATGATATTTAAGGCATTTTGAAAAGGATCGTACTTTGAGACAGCACAGCAGATCTCCGAAAAGAGGCAACACAAAAACACTCTCAGCAAGCCAAAATTTGTGTGAAAATTAGTTTTTCATTAGAAAAGTGTGAAAGCTTAGACAATTCAGCAAAACAGGCAAGAAACAAAGGAGAGCTGTTTTGTTCTTTTGACTCCAGAGATACTTTCCCGGGCTGCAAAAATAAAAGCTTTTTAAGTGCATGTCAAGGGCCATGAAAATAGCATCAAAACACTGTAATTAGAGCTCAGAGAGAGAGAACTTAAAGAAACATAGTTTTTTTTCTGAATAAATTGACATTTTCAACCTTATAAGCCTATTTACTAGAAGATATACTTTCCACTTCCACAAAAGTCCTGATTGGTAAAAAAAGATGAAACCCCAGGCAGAATAAATGTTGGATTTTTCCTTTTGTTTCTTTCTTTTTTCCCTTTGATTCGTTTCATAGCTTGGCTGACATACATGTGCCAAAATGCACTTGGATGAGGTAAAACAGTCATTAAGTTGCATTTGCTGCATGTATGAGTTGGTCAACTTCAGGGTTAGTCGGTTTTAGGAAACCAAACAAATCATTCCAATTGCTTTTGTCTCTTTTTTTTCATGCATGAAATACAAAGTCTATCAAGTGATAAAATTCATACGCCCAGAAGCCTTCCAAGATGAATAAACAAAGCATTAATTTGCATGCATTAATACTAAGTAAGCTGTTTGTTCTCAACCTGCAGCAGACATGATAGGTGTTGGCTAAAATATTGATGATGATATAAAGCTCAGTGGTAAAGGTTACTTCTTGATCTTGCCACACATTTGCACATAATGCATATTCATGAGGGTCCTTGGATGGCTTCAAGTTTGTCAGTTACAGCTTGCAGTAGGACAACTCTCATTAATTAAATGCATTTATTTTGGTGGCATTTTCAAGCTTTGGTCACAGTACAATCTGCTGATCTTACGTGAAGTTTATAAGTTGGCTAGATCCTAAATTATTTATTTTGTGTAATGATGGTGAATACTTTGGTTAATTAACCTTTATGATGTTTTCAAATATTTTAATCAAATAGTATTTAAAGTTAAACTCTGCGGACCCGGATACGGGTCCAAAGTCCCGTAAAAAATGTGTATGCCTCATTTGCATAGCCTTCCTTATATGGTATCAGCCCATATATGGGTTCATTTGAAAGCTTGGAGTGTCTTCTTTACAAAGAATACCATTTCTTTTGGTTTTTATATTCATAAAGCAGTAAAATTAAGCTTAGAAATGTATTCGTCCCACACACGATTTTCCGCCTAGCCATTGCGAACTTTTTTTACGAAGAATGGGCATTTGATATATTTTTTACAATAAAGTCAAGTCATATATCACAAGAAAGCTCCCATTCTCATGAATTTGACTATGTAGATTATTTCATTGTGTGATAATAATAGATCGATTTATCTTCAATTGAATTGCGATGTAAAAAAAAAAAAAAACGGAATTTTTTTATTGTGTAACATTTCTACTCGTAGCACTGCTTCAGTTAGCCACAAAAAGCCACAAATATATATAAATTCTATATTACCTTTTAGATTAGGATCTCTTCTTTCAAACAAGACCATTTTCAGGTTTCTGCGTGCTTCCATCGGTGAGATATTCGCGTTCTGCCCAGGTAACGGAATCCAGCGCGTCAGCGGCTCACAGGCTCTCCATGTCATGCCAGCTCGCATTCAGCTCTTCTGATGTTATACATCTCTGCGGCCAGTTCTGCGCTGCGATTGGTCAGTTTACACGTCACTCAGGTCCGCCATTACAGACTCTGTGAACTCTGACACCGCCGCGTCAGCACAGTGGGCAGAGAAAGGAGGGGTCGCCTTCCGCTCGCTCAGCCAGTGCTCTGTGGAGAATGAAGTCCATGACGCGAGAATTGAAGGCGTTTGACCACACGGAAGAGTTGCAGCGAACGCGACTCGGATCCTTTCAGTCTATGATGATCATATTACAAGTTATATACGATGAAGAACGGTCAGCGCGCCGTGGAGCGCTGAGAGCATTGCGCGCCTGGGGAGACTTTAGCAGCGATTCTCTGTGAGTTTGAGAGCTGTTTCTTTGTTATGAAACGTGTTAGCAATACTAGCAATTGGATACATTGTTTATTGACAGAAAAGTACATTATGCATTTCAGTAAGTATACAGTAAATATACAGTAAATATAGATGGATTATTACAGTGCGGTGTAGATGAGCTAACATATGTTTGTTTGACGCTGTGACTGTAGTTAGCGGCTAGCGGCTAGCGGATTAGCCCAGCTCTGGACCACAGAGGCAAGCACAGCTGGATTCAGGATGAGAGACAGATGCTGTGATCAACTGATGCTGAGGTCAGAGATGCTGTGATCACAATCCCAATACAGAATGCATATAAATGTAATGATATAAAGCTGGAGGATATGGATTCTATTTTAGGTTGTTATAGACCAGCTATAAATTATGATGTAGACAGTCTTGTGCATCCTGAAATAATTAAACTGATTGTAGAATACACAATGTGTGAAATTTGGTCCAATTCGCTTGTGTCATTTTGTATATTACTACTTAGAAAAACATAAAATGAAACATAATTCAATAAATAATCAATTAAAGTGCTTATGGCAAAGAGTACAGTAGGATTGTGGGGTTAATGTGTTTTATAAAACCTGTTTTTGCAAAGGAAACTCACAATGACACATTTAGATGCAGAATTGTACATTTTCAATCGCTTCACAAATAATGCTCTAACTCCTGTTTAGAAGCTGTTATTTGAAAAATTATTTTTTTCTGGTACTTTTTGGCATATAATGGCATCAAACAAAGTAAATTGCAGAAAGTTGGGCCTAATAGAACCTGAATTACAGAATCTCAAAAAATATGTATTCAATTAAAACTCAAAAAGCGCCTATGTTTTTTTTTGTGTTTATAGTAATATTTGAAAAGTATATAATGTTATTTATGAAGAATTCCACTCATATTTTGTAGTTCAAAGGTTTTTATTTACAATGAAACCATTTTTTTTAATTTCCTCCATTGTATGTGTGTAGGGCAAACATTTGAATTTGAGTGTGAAAAATTTAGGCGAAAATTCCAAAAAACGCCCCGAGCTTAACTGGTTAATGAATCCCCGAAGTAAGGCTGACAAATACGTCATATTTGTGTTGTTCAATGGTGCTTAAGCCTTCATACTATAAAAAAGAGCAAAAATGCCTCTATTGTTGCAAGTAAAAAATATTTATTTCAATGATATGAAGTTTTAAATAATATGCTTCGAGAATAGCCCCCAATATAACAGTTATATAGTTATTGCAATCTACTGAGATGAATATTTGAAAGTCTGGTCTACAGACCCTCCAACTACACTGTGACATCTTTAATAGGATTGGCCCGAATTACAATGTGCAAATCGCTTTATGCATTAAAATTGCTTTTCAATTTTTCCTTCAAATGTGTGTGGAGTTGGGGGGTGAAATGTCACTCAGACTCTGATTGACTCAGAATTTGATTCGGATGTTCATGAAGGTGTGAGGTGAGCTGGCACAGGGATAAGGCCAGAGATTGCACCCCTTCTCTGTGTAGGAGGCCAGTCCATTACAGGCCGACCTGTGTGGGTCATTTAGAGAAAGCAATCAATCAGGCAATCTGGGAATGGATGTGTCCGCTGAATTCTAGTAGGAGGGAGATGGCAAGGTGCTGAGTAATATAGTACCTCTGTTATTAAAGGCTTTTCCCAACTGGAATTGTGCTGTAATCATGTGGCTATATGAGCCATTAAAACAAACCACTCTTTTGAGAGAGAGAGAGAGAGAGAGAGAAAGCTGTTTGAGCAGCACATGGTAACATCAAAGTTGAAAGTGTCTGGCAGTGGTAATTGGCATCCCGTGATGTTGGTGATGTTATGCTTCCTGTACAGAAGAAAGTTGGAGCATTAATGCGACACTGCCATTCTGAAACTCTCGCTTTGCACGTTATAGCTGTGACCTCACAAACAAAAGCACTCGTCAAACATTGTAACCACAACTCACCATGCGAACTACACTAGGCAACAATCCATTTTATCTTACTTTTGGGGTTTTGCTACTTTTATTGATAAAGACAGCAGAGAGGGTCTGAAAATTATTGGACTTGAAAGGCAATGAGATTGAGATACATCACAGGCCAAGACTCCATATATTCTAGTAAGTCCACCGCTGTTTATGATCTCTCTATAAAATCTTTATTTACACATATAGGCTAGCTTGAAAATGTGAGATGGACAGAAAGACATAATGTGGCTTAGTACAATTTTCACATCGCAAAGCCCTACAGTGTAATTGAATGTATGTAATTAAAGCTTGCCCAAATAAAAACTTGGTGTTGAAAATGAAGAAATTAAGATGTAAATATTTGTATTGTAATTTTAAAAAAATGGTACTATATATGTTTTACAGTGTAATGTTATTATTATATTATTATTATTATTATTATTATCTGTTTTTTTTTATACTTTTATAAATGATAATTATAATAATAATAATAGCCTAATAATAATAATTATTATTATTATTATTATATTACGATTTACGTGAGACATGTGGCCAATAATAACTCAAGTAAAGTTTTTTTTTTTCACTTTATTGTCTAAAAAGGATGGGTTGCATTAAAAACTTTGTTTCTATTTAGTTTTATTTTCTATGCAAATTCACTCCGCTTCAAAATCACCCCAATCATTCTAGAATCATTCATTTTTTACAAATATCAAAAAATTCAGGTGAAAATTCATGTCTTTCTTTTCATGTTGCAATATGTATCACCGAAAACTTTTAAAAATAAATGTGAATCCACAAAGTATGTATTTTGTGGTTGTTGTTTTTTTGTTGAGCACTCAAATCTTCTCATGAATTTAAACCTTGCAATGTCTGCTAATAATCTTTTTCACAGAGACTGATCCAGTCCTCTTTAGGGCCCTTTTCTATCCCTGGAGTTATGAATCGCTTCAGCTTTTATGTTCCTTGAAGAGAAATTGATGAGGGTTTCAAACATGATTGCTGACTAAATCAAGTTGCTAGTTAATCCATCTTGCACTGCGATATTCTTCATGTACTTCATTTCACACGGATGGACAATACCTCATGAGGAGATGCACTGTTGATAGAGGACATATTCATTCATCAAGGGAGCCTTTAGTTGATGGATATGCAGCTATCAGTGTTGGACTTCACCCATCCATCATCTTCACGGGAGGTCAGGCCTAAAGATCAGAGCCCAGTCGCTGGGCAGCACTTCTATTCAACAACCACATAGAATTAAAGTCACCTTTATTTCAATAGGCTACACCAGACCTGATCCTGGAGAGGCAAAATGGAAATTTCGTTTTTTCCTTCTATCCTTGTTAATTGATTTCTGATTTTCCCATCTTTGCTTGCTTCCTTATTTCCTTCTCTCTTTTGTTTCCTTCCTTTTGTCTTTCCCTCATTTTCTTTCATCCTCATTTCCTCATTTTCCTGGTTTATTTCCTTCGTTTGCCTCCGTCTTTATCCTCTTCTTTATCCCCTTTCTCTTTTCCTTGCCTCCCCTTTTATTTCCTTTCTTCCTTCTTTGCTATCTTCCTCCATCTTTTTTCCCTCCTCTTCTTCCTCCTTTCCTTCCTTCCTTCTTTCCCACTTCTTTCTACTTTATTCCATTTCTCTTTTCATTCCCTCCCCCTTTATTTCCTTCCTTCATTCCTTCCTCCCTTCTTTGTTATTCCTCCATCTTTTTTCCTTCATCTTTCTTCTTCCACCTTTACTACTTTCCTTCCTTCTCTCTCACTTCTTTGCTATCTTCTTCATACTTTATCCCCTTTCTCATTTCCTTCCCTCCCCTTTTATTTCCTTCCTTCCTTCTTTGCTATCTTCCTCCATCTTTGTTCCCTTCCTCTTCTTCCTCCTTTACTTCCTTTTTTCCCCTTCTTTGTTGTCTTCTTCCTGCTTTATCCCCTTTTTTATTGTCCTTACCTCCTGCCATTATTTACTTCCTAACTTCCTTCCTTCTTTGCTATCTTCCTACATTTTTTTTCCTTCCTCTTCTTCCTCCTTTTCTTCCTTCTTTCCTTCTTTATTTCTTTCTTTGCTTTCTTCTTTACTTTCATTCTTCCTTATTTCCCTTCCCTCTTTTGTCTCCTTCATTCATTATTTCCTTCCTTATTTCCCCCTTCTTTGCTATCTTCTTCCTACTTTATCCCTTCTCTTTTTCCTTCCCTCACCCCTTATTACCTTCCTTCCTTCTTTATTTCATTCCTCTTCTTCCTTATTCATCCTTTTCTTCCTTCCTTATTTCTTTCTTTGCTTTCTTCTTTCCTTAAATTCTTCCTTATTTTCTTTTATCTTTTGATCATTCTGTCACCGATGGAGTTTTGGTTCCTTGCCGCTGTCGCCTCTGGCTTGCTTAGTTGGGGACACTTCATTTCCAGCGATATCGTTGACATGATTGCAAAGATATTATTTAAACTGAGCTGGATGTTGACATCACTGAATTCAATGATGAACTGTCTTTAACTGAAAAATTTGTGTTTACTATTGTCATTTTGCATTAATGACACTATTTTCCTAATTAATGCTGTTCAGTTGCTTTGACACAATCTGTATTGTTAAAAGCGCTATATAAATATAAATAAAGGTGACTTGACTTGACTTGACTTTTGTCTCTTTCCTTCCTTCCTTCGCCACCATCATTCCTTTTCTCCTTCCTCCCACCCTTCCTTCTGGACTATCTTCTTTCCTTCTTCCCTTACCCTGTATTTGCCTTATTTCTTTTCTTCCTTGCCCTTTCCTTCCGTCCATCCTTCCTTCTTTAAATCCATCCTTCTTTTCTATCCATTTCTTTCTTTTGTGCTTCCGTTCCTTCTTATTTCCTGTCTTCCTTCACTTTCCTTTTGTCTTTCCTTCTGTCCTTCCCATTTAGCTTTAAAACAATACACTGACATGTGTGTCGCATCTGTTTGTGGTTAAATAGCCTCCTAAGACTGTCTTTTGATAAATGAATTGATGGCTTGTCTGTTTATTTGGCATACTCATAGGAACAACAGTCATCAGAGGCGTTACCGCCCGTCTTTCTCTGTGCAGGAAGAGTCCCTCATCACTGAAGGCAGATAATATTCTCTCTCTCTTTTTCTCGTTCCCTCTATCCCCACAGTACTTCCACAGTGATTAATACTACACCTCTCTGCAGTGCATGAGAGCTCTTTGATGTATTTTACATTTGAACAAAATATAAAAACCAATGGTGCCGATGAAGTTGGCTGTAGTTTCTCACACTCATTATGCAGTCACGGCATCCTATGAGAGTTTAAGACTTCCTGTTCTATCTAGACTCACCGTCATCTAAAAGACTGCAGAATTTTTTAGAAAAGATGATTTTATAGCTGCACAATCTTCTGTTAATTGACCAAACAGACACTCTTTTCTGCTGATACCAAATATCACCTGATTAATTAGTTAGGCTAATATATCAATCTGTCGCTAGCTGGGCTGTGTCCAATTTTGGCCTTGCAGAGAATGTTTACATTCATACAAATGTCTTTACTTCATCTCTTTATATCAGTAGATGATGCATAAATCTGCTTGCATGTATATTTGGCTGCTCACTGGAGCTTATAAAAGTATAGGAAATTTGTTGATTTAATGCTGGATTCCCTGTTCATTAGGCCCCAAAGTCTTTGTAGCATTCACTGACATTTTCTATAAAGCTGCTTTGAAATTATATGAATTGAAAGATGCTATATAATGTAGCGAATCAGCTCATTGGAAATATGAATAATTAATCATAACTAGTTATGATTAACTATTCATATTTTAGATCTGCTGTAAATATTTAGCTGACCTCTCAGGGTCAACTGTCTTGTCAATTCTAAGAACGTTAATTTCCTGGTTAAAGGAAATAACTTTCTTACTGTACAATTCTACAAAAGCTTGTAGCATAAATCTGCATGATTAAGTGACTCCAGTTATGAGCAAACAATGAACCACGTCAAGTGTGATACAAGTAAGGTTTTATTAACTACATAAACACATAAACTGGTCTAACATACAACATAAACACATAAACTGGTCTCACATCCTACATAAACACATAACGGGTCACACACACACACAACACACACACACCCACACACACACACACAGTTTTTGTATAGGAAAGGGTTAAAAGCTTAACGCAGTAAGGAGAAGAGAAATAAGAATATGAAGTTATGGAACATTTGCATATTCAGCAGATTTACACTTGAGGGAAACATCAGATTCTTAGTTCAGACACACTTTTGTAAAAAGGTGCAAATTATACCTAATTAATAAGACTAAGTTTGTTACTTGCATGTCTCATCTGTCTGAAAGAGAGGTTTGATGTAATCTGAAAGTCCCAGTGATCCTTGCTGAAGTCGGTCGATGACAAGAACCAGTTTTGAGTCAGAGGATCTTGATCAATGGAAAGGTCGAGGCCGAAGCCTGACACGAGCTTAGGGTTTCCGGGAGCGTTTTTCTCACATCTTATTGAAACCTAACAGAACCACCGACTGGGCGGGTCACATGAAGTGCGGCCTTTAAAGCCTGCAGAGATTCACGCTTCTCAAGATGGGTTTGTCCAATGAGGAAGTCCGGAATCTCTAGTGGGAGTTCTGAGATACTGGGGCATTTTATGGCCCTTTGTTTGAAAGCATGGTAATTTGTGGTATGAAGCTTGTGTAAAAGTTAGTAAAGACTCTTAGAACACTAATATGTTGCGTAGGTGTAAACATACAATATACACTCTCAATTAGATCATCCGAATACGAATTCATAGATACTAAACATGGTAGAGTTATATATATGTAAGCTGACATGAGTGTGTTTCGATTATAAGCCTGCATAAAACAGTATAAAATCTCAAAGACAAAATACACGTGACGATAATTATACCCCATGACCGAAGGATGCTGTTTGTTCATTCAAAGAAGGTTTTCCTATTAATTAATTAGAGAAACAGTCCATTTCTCTGGGCATTTTCCCTTATGGTCAAGGAAGCGATTTTCTTCACCTAAATTCCAGGATGTCGTAAATGTATCGGGTGTCAGGGTTACCATGGAACCAGGGGCCTGTTCGGCTTCCTGGGGTGTTACAGAGTATTTGTTAAATCTAGCTAACAAAATATATATTGTGTGTTTGAGTGGTCCAGACGCTACAATAAACAAAGAAGACTTGACTTGAGATGTACAGCATATGATCAGTCAAGTCTCTAGGAAACATACATACTTGCTATTTTACCTGCAATTTCACTGATTACTAGTGGTCGACCGATATATTGCCAAGGCCGAAATATCAGCCGATATTTGGCATTTTTCAAATATAGGCATCGGCCGATAATTATTTCTGTTGCCGATGTGTTTGAGGCGGGACTTTTATTTTGACGGCGCTGAGAACGGCAGTGCCTGAACACACACCGCTCACATTCTCCCTCTTGTTTGCTGTTGTCTTTAACAGTTGTGTCTGATACGGATAGAAGTCTGTCTAATAATCAGATAGAGCAGTTAAACAAATTAATTAAAATGTATACAAAAGGTATTATAACAATTGCTTTTATATTATTAGTAATAGAAAGGCAAACAGTATAATACTTTCTCGTTTGCCATCAGCATTCAGCAAATACGCATTTAAATCATTTGAACTAATCTTTGAATGTCTATTAATGAACATTTAATTTCCCAAACCTTGCAGACTTAGTCGGATACAGCTGTGAGATCGTATAAAGTGTGCTCTGCGTGACGGTCGGTCCGTGAGAATTGAATACGGACAGGAGGAGAGTTCAGCTTCACCTGAGACGCGCGATCGACAAACTTTAAAAAACCTCGTGAACCTTGGCTTTATTTAAAATAAAAATTGCTTTTACAAACTTCCTAGAATACTGAGTGCCCTGTTGGTTACTGTGTTTACTTCCTTTTTTTTAATTATATTTTTATTAAATATTTATTAATTTGTGAAAAATACTTTTTCATCTAAAGTACAAGTATGTTTATTTAACACATTTACTTTTTAATACATTTTCAAATGATTTCAAATTTCTTAAAATTAAATAAAATTATATCGGCCATCGGCCACCCTGCTCTCTAAGATATCGGCATTGGCTGTCAAAAAACAAATATCAGTCGACCACTACTGATTACACAGAATGCGGCATTTCAGCATCATTCAGTGCATTAAATAAATAATTTCAGTTTCCGTAGTGATGTTTGGAGGGAGAGTTAGATTAAGGAAGTGCATCTGCTGAAAGTGAAAAGAACCAACTAGGGCAGTCTATTTCATTTTCATAGTCATAACAGCAATACTTTAAAAGTGTAATATGTTTTATAAATAATATTTTAATATTTACCATTATATTGGACCAAACGTATAGCTTAAAAAACATACAAACAAAACACATAAGAAGTAATGTATCTGCAACATTTAACAATCCAAAATCATTGAAACAAAATACTTGCCTGCATATATACAGACTTTTACAAGTGTAATTTCATCTTACTTTCAATAACTAGTTTCAGTGGTATCTGTAAATTTATTTAGTTTTAATATATTTTCCTGGGAAAAAGTACACAACCATTAATTTTTGTTTTTTCTTTCACATTGAAAAAATGTATGAATGTTTGCAACCTTGGTTGAATGATTGTTGTTATCTAATAATGCATTTTTATAAATACACAAGCCAGAGTTTTCATGAAAATATTTATGATCCAGTTGCTGGTTTAATTATAGGAAAAAAAAAGATATGTACTGTTTTCAAATCAAGACAAAAGTGTTGACATTTGTAGTTGGCAAACGTTAGTGAAACACATCCCTATGAATTGACGAACACCTGTGGTTTCTTCTGCTTGGGCACCTGTGTGAACTTGAGGGACTGCCTTCATGCATCCACGTTATCACACACACAGCACACAAAAATATATATATATCTATATATTATATATCTATTATATATATATATCGATTAGTCATTCTGGCTCGTCAGTTTTAACGTAGTTTTGCGCATCCTTATTATATATATCACCTTGAGACCAGTTGGACTAAAGTAAGTGCAAAGATGGCAAAAAAGTGAAGTTAGCTCTGAGAGAAGCTCCAGCATCATTTTCTTTCAGATTCCACTTGATAGATCGAATGCAATGACATTCATACATTGTTGTGTAGATTAAGTGTCTAAATACACTTTGTGCTCACAGTATATACTGTAACATACTTTCATCGGCCTTTCTCTCTCCTGACAGAAAGACAGCAAATCACACTTTATTCTCCAGCTGACACCACAGAACAGTGAGTACATTATAAGACCGCCTCAAATAAGTTGTTATTCTGTTTAAAACAAGAGGAGGAGTGAGCAGGATTGATGGGCAGCTCTTAAACACTGGCATGAAAAATCATACACCACTGAGAAAAAAACAAGTGG
Organism: Sinocyclocheilus anophthalmus; assembly: GCA_018155175.1. Taxonomy (NCBI): domain Eukaryota; kingdom Metazoa; phylum Chordata; class Actinopteri; order Cypriniformes; family Cyprinidae; genus Sinocyclocheilus; species Sinocyclocheilus anophthalmus. The sequence continues at coordinate 289,584 of JADLZN010002948.1, forward strand.
AGGCAGATTAGGGCATAAATTTATGTCCATATCCTACAACGTTATCTGTTCCTTTCAGCGCTACAGTCACGAGTGCCTTCTTTATCACCGTCCTGCATCAGGCAGGTTGAGTGATGAGGCTGTATACAAGCATATGCTTATGGAAGCATGCGGCAGATGACCAGGGTTCGAAAAAAAAATAGTCCACTTCACTGCAAAGAACATTTCATTCAGGCCGTGTTGTGGTCTGCCCTGCTCTTTTTAATGAATGCTAATGGTTCCTGATTGACAGAGTGCATATTTAAAACGTCATTGTCAAGGAATGTGAGAAAAGGCTGGTCTTGGTGCTAACATAAAAGCCGTCACTCTGGGCATTGAAAGTAAATTTCCACCTGATTCGCGCAGCATGTTAATTCACTAGCCTCTCCTTCAAAGCTACTAGTGGTGCTGCTAAGTGGATTGATGTGAACTGTGGGTTTGACATCACATTTACATTACATTGATGTTCTTGGCAGATGCTTTAAAGTGACACAAGAAAGTGGACATGTTGTCTTTACCCAGGTGCACATCATGTACTGTAGGAAGAGCAAACGTTAGTACGCTGTACAAATTAAGGCTTGCAAGAGTACTTGTTTTTACTGTTTGCTTTATGTAAATGTCTCGCATCGTGCCACATCAGCGGTTTGACAGTGTGGGTGAGAAATGAAAGCTTGCAAATGTACATTGACAGATTCATGCTGCTTTCACAAACTCCCTTATAGTTTCTGTCAGCCTCTGGCCGGCACTTTTGTTTGTTTTGGGGTCTCTGGGGTCGCTTTGTGAACACAACATGTTTCATTTTACATTCCCATTTTAAATTCTGCAAAATAGTAAGACCTGTTTACAAAGTTACAAAGTTTATTTTTCCATATGCTTACATTTTTTTTCAATACAGTAAGCATAAATCGCACAAAAATTGTTTCTTTATTTTGAAATCTTTGCAATTTTTTTGCTCCAAAAATAATATATATATATACAGTGGGTACGGAAAGTATTCAGACCCCCTTAAATTTTTCACTCTTTGTTATATTGCAGCCATTTGCTAAAATCATTTCAGTTAAATTTTTTTCCTCATTAATGTACACACAGCACCCCATATTGACAGAAAACACAGAATTGTTGACATTTTTGCAGATTTAATTAAAAAGAAAAACTGAAATATCACATGGTCCTCAGTATTCACACCTTTGCTCAGTATTTTGTAGAAGCCCCCTTTTGATCTAATACAGCCATGAGTCTTTTTGGGAGAGATGCAGCAGTCCGACATGCAGGAGAGGGATTTTCACTCCTGGTTTTGGGGATCCTCTGCCATTCCTCCTTTGCAGATCCTCTCCAGTTCTGTTAGGTTGGATGGTAAACGTTGGTGGACCGCCATTTTTAGGTCTCTCCAGAGATGCTCAATTGGGTTTAAGTCAGGGTTCTGGCTGGGCCATTCAAGAACAGTCACAGAGTTGTTGTGAAGCCACTCCTTCGTTATTTTAGCTGTGTGCTTAGGGTCATTGTCTTGTTGGAAGGTAAACCTTCGGCCCAGTCTGAGGTCCTGAGCACTCTGGAGAAGGTTTTCGCCCAGGATATCCCTGTACTTGGCCGCATTCATCTTTCACTCGTTGCAACCAGTCGCTCTGTCCCTGCAGCTGAAAAACACCCCACAGCATGATGCTGCCACCACCATGCATCACTGTTGGGACTGTATTGGACAGGACATGAGCAGTGCCTGGTTTTCTCCCTCTCTTCCTCCACACATACCGCTTAGAATTAAGGCCAAAAAGACCAGAGAATCTTATTTCTCACCATCTTGGAGTTCTTCAGGTGTTTTTTAGCAAACTCCATGCGGGTTTTCATGTGTCTTGCACTGAGGAGAGTTTTCTGTCGGGCCACTCTGCCATAAAGCTCCCACTGGTGGAGGGCTGCAGTGATGGTTGACTTTTCTACAACTTTCTCCCATCTCCCGATTGCATCTCTGGAGCTCAGCCACAGTGTTCTTTGGGTTCTTCTTTACCTCTCTCACCAGGCTCTTCTCCCCCGATAGCTCAGTTTTGGCCGGACGGCCAGCTCTAGGAAGGGTTCTGGTCATCCCAACGTCTTCCATTTAAGGATTATGGAGGCCACTGTGCTCTTAGGAACCTTAAGTGCAGCAGAAATTTTTTTGTAACCTTGGCCAGATCTGTGCCTTGCCACAATTCTGTCTCTGAGCTCTTCATGCAGTTCCTTTGACCTCATGATTCTCATTTGCGCTGACATGCACTGTGAGCTGTAAGGTCTTATATAGACAGGGGTGTGGCTTTCCTAATCAAGTCCAATCAGTATAATCAAACACAGTTGGACTCAAATTAAGGTGTATAACCATCTCAAGGATGATCAGAAGAATGGACAGCACCTGAGTTAAATATATGAGTGTCACAGCAAAGAGTCTGAATACTTAGGACCATGTGATATTTCAGTTTTTCTTTTTTAATATATCTGCAAAAATGTCAACAATTCTGTGTTTTTCTGTCAATATGAGGAGCTGTGTGTACATTAATGAGGAAAAAAAAAAACTTAAATGAGTTAGCAAATGCTGCAATATAACAAAGAGTGAAAAATGTTCTGAATACTTTCCGTACCCACTGTAATATAGTGCTGCTTGGAATTTTGTGAACCTTTTACAATTTTCTATATTTCTGCATAAATATGACCCAAACATAATTAGATTTTCACACAAATCCTGAAAGTAGACAAAGAGAATCCAATCAAAAAAAGGAGACAAAAATATATACTTTGTCATTTATTTATTGATAAAAATGATCTGGTGTTAAATATTTGTGAGTGGTAAAAGTATGTGAATCTTTGCTTTCAGTATCTAGTGTGACCCAATTTTGTAGCAATAACTGCAAGTAATGTTTCTTGTAACTGCTGATCAGCCCTGCACAACATCTTGAAGGAGTTTTAAACCATTCCTCAGTACAGAACCACTTCAAATCTGTGATGTTGGTGGGTTTCCTCCTATGAACAATTTGCTTCAGGTCCTTCCACAAAATTTCAATTGGATTAAGGTCCGGAATTTGACTCAGTCATTCCAAAACATTAACTTTGTTCTTCTTTAACCATTCTTTGGTAGAACGACTTGTGTGCTTGGGGTCGTTGTCTTGCTGCATGACCCATTTTCTCTTGAGATTCAGTTCTCGGACAGATGTCCTGACATTTTCCTTCAGAATTTGCTGGTATAATTCAGAATTCATTGTTCCATCAATGATGGCAAGCCGTCCTGTCTCAGATGCAGTAAAACAGGCCCAAACCATGATACTACATGTTTCACAGATGGCTCTTATGCTGGAATGTTGTGTTTTCTTTCTCCAAACATAATGTTGCTCATTTAAACCAAAATGTTCTATTTTGGTCTCATCCATCCACAAAACATTTATCCAGTATTCCTCTGGCTTGTCCGCATGACCTTTACCAAACTGCAGATGGGCAGCAATGTTCTTTTTTGGAGAGCAGTGGCTTTCTTCTTGCGACTCTGCCATGGACACCATGGTTGTTCAGTGTTCTCCTGATGATGGGCTCATAAACATTAACATTAGCCAATGTGAGAAAGGCCTTTAGTTACTTAGAAGTTACAGTAGCCTGCAGTCCTAGTGGACTTTTACTCGTCTTGCTTTTAGAGTGTTCTTTGTTGGTGGAGCACTCCTGGGGAGGGTAACAGTGGTCTTGAATTTCCTCCATTTGTATACAATCTGTCTGACCGTGGATTGGTGGAGTCCGAACTCTTTAGAGATGGCTTTGGAACCTTTTCTAGCCTGATGAGCAACACCCAACTCTTTTTCTGAGGTCCTCAGAAATCTAATTTGTTTGTGCCATGATACACTTCCACAAACATAGATAGATCCCTGTTCTTTAAATAAAACAGGGCACACACTGACACCTGATAGTCATCTCACTGATTGAAAACACCTCTGAACAGATGGACTCTAGTTTCACCTTCAAATGAACTGCTAATCCTAGAGAATCACATACTTTTGCCGCTCACAGATATGCAATATTGGATAATTTTCCTGAATAAATAAATGACAAAGAACATATTTTCTTCTCATTTGTTTGATTGGGTTCTCTTTGTCAACTTTCAGGACTTTCATAAAAATCTGATGATTTTTTGGGTCATATTTATGCAGAAAAATAGAACATTCTAAAGGGTTCACAAACTTTCAAGCAAGACTGTATAACTATTAACATACTTATATAGAAAACAAAAATAACTTTATTCAACAATTCTTCTCCTCCGAGTTACTGTCTTCCTCCATTTTGGAGAGTATCACAAGGCTTACGCACGCTTTACCCTAAGCATAAACAATGCTGATTACGCCAATTATGTTCATGCGCACGCTTTCCCCCTCAAACATAACTAATGCTGATTACGTTGGGTACTCTCCAAAACACTTAAAGTTTTTCAAGTTTAAATTTTTCATCTATTATTTATTTCAGCCTTATTTAAATTACTGAAAAAAAGATTGAATATTCTTGGAAAACTGTCTTGGATTATATATCACCTTTGTATTATATTTATATATATTATATAATATATATATATGTATTTATTTTTATTTTTTTTTTTCTTTATTTTACTTTGCGGCATTACAAATTGCAAATATTTAAAAAATAATTGGTATTACTATTTCACATTTACAAGGAAGACGTGGAGTGATGTGGATGGTAAAATATGTGGAGCTTGGAATGTTTTTGCAGATAAAGACACGTGTCTTGTCTTATTGTTAATCACTGTTTTATAAAAGTGACCTTGAGTTGCGCTCCTCTCGTCACTTATAGGCGAGTGCGTAATTAATTTTAATGGAGGGCAGCGAGCCTGGGAAATGCTCTACCAGTCGTCCCTGGCTCTGAGACTTGATGGAGCACTGTACTCACCTGCCAGTTTCGTCATAACCCTTCATTCACAACTTTCCTGCAAGATTACACTTTCAAAGAGGCTCCTAGCGAATGTTATGGGTCTATATTTAATGTGAGTCATAACTCTTAAAAGCTCTCATCACTTTTGAGCTGTGGCAGCTTGAATCGCTCACCGTGTGGAAGAGCCAGCGCTTTCTCTCACTGTCGCAAGGTGCAGATTGGAGGCTGTCTGGAGACGTATGTGGCATCTACAGGCTCATTTATCAAGCTGCGGCTTCGGCTTTAAGACTTCAGAGAGAAGGGAGGGAAGGAAGATAGGCACAAGGAATAAAGAAACGAGATCAGAAAGGGTGGAAAGAACAAATGAAACAAGTGCAGAAGGTCTTGAAGCTTTTGTGATGTGATTACTTTAGTGCTTTCTAAACATCCCGACTGGCCCAATGCAGCAACATTGGCTTAAACAATAATGTGGGTTTGGGGAGAAGACAATCTATTTTAGCAACCAATGGCAGGTGTGGGAGAGTTTAGGAAAGGTGGAGCTTAAATTATATACTTTATATCTATTTATGACCACTAACTTAAATGGTGACCCCAACTTTCTTTGTTCTCTGAAAGTGGCTTTCAGGTTGAAAAAAAAAAAAAAAAAAAAAAAAAAAAAAAAAAAAAAAAAATCTATATATATACAGTATATATATATTATATATATCTATATTTATATATTTATAATTTATAGATATTATATTATAATCATTTCATTTCTCAGCAGCCTGGGAGATATTGCTGGGGATTGGCCCTACACTTTTTTTTTTTGCCAATCAGAAATTCCTCTCCACATGTAATACATTGGCATATTCAGTCTTTTTCACCTTGGTGTTTCTTTCAAAACACCAAAGTAATGTGCCAAGGCATTTGGTCTAAGATCATAAAGGCTGATAAAAATGTATCACTTTTGAATTACACAGAACATAACTTTGACTCGTTCCTCAGTTTGTAAAAAAGTGTTTGTGGGCCGACATATGAATCTGTGTGTTTATACAGACTTGCATTAATTCCGACATTTAAAAAAAAATAAGTTAAACAGGTGGAGTTTTGTAGAAAAATGCTTGTTCTATGTGATCTGAAAGTAGGAAACATTTCTAAACATCCCGACTGGCCCAATGCAGCAACATTGGTTCAACCAATAATGTGAGTTTGGGGACAGGACTGTCTATTTGAGCAACCAATGGCAGGTGTGGAAGTGTTTAGGAAAAGTGGAGCCGAAATTATACTTTTTAATTGTATGACCTCCAACCCAATGGTTGACCCTCTGAACTTGGTTGGTTTTCTTAAAGTTGTTGTCTGGCAGATATCGCTTGGGATTGGCCTACACTTTTCTTTAGCCAATGTGAAGCATCTTCTCCCTGTCAATCATTTTGCATGTTCAGGTTTGTTCACATTGGGAGTTCCGTCTGGTTTTGGAAATAAGGCATGTAGTCTAAATGATGGGGATGGTCTAATTCAGTGGCCTTCAAAGGAATATCCTGGTTAAAAATTGACCACTTCGATTTACCCCCAAGGCTCGATCACCATGGTAAACAACTTTGAATCATCCTTTAGTTTGTAAAAACTACAACAGCATAGTAATAAGTGCTGCAGTCCAGAAATATGAAGCTTATGTTTTTGTAAAGTATTTACAAAAGTTCTACATCAAGCAGTTTTTGAGTTGCTTTTCAAGAAGAATTTGCTTACATAATTCCTACACGTAGAGTTTTATTGTAAACAGTGATCATTTTCGATTAGTTATCTCACTTCAATCCAGTGTCAGTTGTATGTTATCTCCATATGAAGCAAGACGAAAGTCAATGCTGTCAATTTAAAAATTAGATAAAACTTTGCCAAGACAGGATTGTTAAGTGATCTTATGCTGTCTTGCAGGGCCTTATGTGCAGTGTGTGTCTTATGTCTTATTGTCGTATGTGTTACATGATCTTACACGCACAAGTGTGATTCATTGCAAGAAGTGTGTGTGTATTCGCCGCGCATACTGTCCGTGGATCTTAAGTCACATTTAACATGGAATATCCCTTTAATAAATCTCATTGCGAATCACAGTGCCCAAGGTTTCTAAATAACTACTGCATAATTCAGTCCGCTATTGTGTGAGAAATTACAATACCCCTCAGTAATGCACAAACGTGTAAAAATCGTATTGTTTACAATCTACCGAACAGTGTGACACTTGTTCAAATAGCGTTTACATGCAAAAATAGCCAGTTTTACCGCAGGAGCACAATTTGTGTCAAAGGAGAGAGATTGAAGCAAAAATCTAATTCTGAAAATTCATGTGGTGCTATTTGAGAGTTTACAAGCTGAATCTTTAATCAAGCAAATGCTTTCTTAAGCTAATTTGCATTCATTAGGATATGGAAATTCAAGTCAGATTACAATCGATTTGAAGTATCCCTGCTAAAAAAGGCCTGACCTATAGCAGGAGAGGTAATGAACTCCATGGATAATATGCATAATCTGCTGTCTGCAATGTGAAACAGCCCTGTTGTCTAGAGAGCGCCTACGAAATGCTCGCTAGATTTTGAAAGAGCCATTATAATTTTGCTTTAAGATAAAAAAGGAACTGCTATTTGCTTCACGCTTTGCCTTAGTATTCATTGTTTTAATGATGAACTGGGAATGCCATCGCTGAGCCTGTTCCCACACTAAGTTCACGGTTGTTATATTTCAAATAAATATAATGAAGTCCTCCTGTGGAGATTTTGGTATTCATCCTTCAAAGACAGCGTAATGTTCGATGTAGGGCAACAGTTGTAAATGTCTTGACCTTCGAGTAAATAATGCATCTAATAGCGGAGTCAAAAGCAAATAACATTGTTGATGAATAGAACATTACCTCACACCTCCGCTCAGCCGTGTAGCTCATCCCAGAAAAGGAGCCATAACTCCAATCTGCGGTCTCAAGCTTTGCTGAAATCCTATTTAACCCTCGGCTCAGGACCAACTCCAGTTTTTTTTTTCTGTGCACCGTGTACAAGCCAAAATATCAACAACACACAAATAGACTAACAACCGAGAGTTTCCCCGCTGGACCAGAGGTTGTCAATTCTTAGACTGGCCCTATGCTGCCACTGCAGCCTGTTCATTAACTGATCCCTGCCAAACCCACTAGGGAATATGCTAACAACTCGGATAGGACATTCTGACATTCCGAATCTGGTCTGGATCTTTTTCAATAATGGCTTCATCTGCAACTCTAAACCTGCATGTTCTCTGCACCGTGACCAAGTTAGATGGAGGAAATATTGATAGCTTACCTCTTGAAACATAAGGAGACGGGTCGGCCGAACACTCGTCTTTTTTTTCTTACTGCTGTAATCCTCACACCCCTCAAAAGCTCTAACAACTGTAGCCTCATTTACCAACTGGCGCCTGCCTTTATTGATCCGAAAGAGAAATAAACAGCAAATTATACTTTGGCTTACTTCTGACTATGAATGCTTATTCTGTAAGGCCAAGCAGCCTAAATACAGGCTTTCTAAGAATGGTCTGTGTTTATTTATATCTTAACATATCATTTATTTAGATATGTAGTTTATACATATTTGAGATATTTTATGTATTTATAATGTATTTCATGCAATTTTATATTTTTATAATATACTATTATATATATTATGTATTAGAAAGCAAATTAGCATATTAGAATAATTTCAGAAGGATCATATGACACTGAAGACTGGAGTATCAGCTGCTGAAAAATCAATTTTGCATCACAGGCATGCATTACATTTAAAGTATATTAAATAGAAAAGTTATTTAAAATTGTAATAATGTTTCACACAATATTACTGTTTTTACCATCACAGCTAAACCTTCCAAACTTTTGGACATAATGTGTGTACATAATAATAATAATTAGTAGTAATAGTAGTAATAGTATTGTTGTTATTGTATGGAACATTGTTAACATGATAACATGATTATGGGTCTTATTACAATAAATATCTATAAACTATAGCCATACTTTTTTAACTTTTTGCAAACACACACACTCACCAATTCCCCCAATGCTGCGGAGAAAAATAGTTGACCAATATCAGAAAGGAGTTTCTCAGAGAAAAATTGCAAAGAGTTTGAAGTTATCATCATCTACAGTGCATAATATCATCCAAAGATTCAGAGAATCTGGAACAATCTCTGTGCGTAAGGGTCAAGTCCGGAAAACCATACTGGATACCCGTGATCTTCGGCCCTTAGACGGCACTGCATCACATACAGGATTGCTACTGTAATGGAAATCACAACATAGACTCAGGAATACTTCCAGAAAACATTGAACACAATCCACCGTGCCATTCGCCGTTGCCGGCTAAAACTATATAGGTCAAAAAAGAAGCCATATCTAAAAATGATCCAGAAGCGCAGACGTTTTCTCTGGGCCAAGGCTCATTTAAAATGGACTGTGGCAAAGTGGAAAACTGTTCTGTGGTCAGACGAATCAAAATTTGAAGTTCTTTTTGGAAAACTGGGACGCCATGTCATCCGGACAAAAGAGGACAAGCACAACCCAAGATGTTATCAGCTCTCAGTTCAGAAGCCTGCATCTCTGATGGTATGGGGTTGCATGAGTGCGTGTGGCATGGGCAGCTTACACATCTGGAAAGGCACCATCAATGCTGAAATGTATATCCAATTTCTAGAACAACATATGCTCCAATCCAGACGCCGTCTTTTTCAGGGAAGACCTTGCATTTTCCAACATGACAATGCCAGACCACATACTGCATCAATTACAACATCATGGCTGCGTAGAAGAAGAAGAATCCGGGTACTGAAATGGCCAGCCTGCAGTCCAGATCTTTCACCCATAGAAAACATTTGGCGCATCATAAAGAGGAAGATGCGACAAAGAAGACCTAATACAGTTCAGCAACTAGAAGCCTGTATTAGACAAGAATGGGACAACATTCCTATTCCTAAACTCGAGCAACTTGTCTCCTCAGTTCCCAGACGTTTGCAGACTGTTATTAAAAGAAGAGGGGATGCCACACAGTGTTAAACATGGCCTTGTCCCAACTTTTTGGAGATGTGTTGATGCCATGAAATTTAAAATCAACTATTTTTCCCTTAAAATGATACATTTACTCAGTTTAAACATTTGATATGTCATCTATGTTGCATTCTGAATAAAATATAGAAATTTAAAATTTCCACATCATTGCATTCTGTTTTTATTTACAATTTGTACAGTGTCCCAACTTTTGTGGAATCGGGTTGTATATATATATATATTATATATATATAATATATATATATATATATATATAGAGTGTGTGTGTTTGCAAAAAGTGAAAGAAGTAGGGCCCTTAATTTTAATAAAGAATATATATATATATATATATATATATGTATATATATATAATATATAGCATTTAAAAACATCAGTTTTGGGACCTGAATATTTAGATGATTATATTTCAAAAAGTCTAGACTACTAATGCATCTTTTGTTCTGCACCTCTGCACTGCTGCTCTGGCCAGAACTAACACTTGGAACACAGTGCACTTCACATTATTTCTATTAGTTGGTCGCTGTAAGTTGCCGTTTTTGACATTTTCACAATTCTACCCATTTTAAAACAATATTGGAGTTTTGTCACACCCTTCACAAGGCTTACATTTTATTTACATTTATTCATATAGGAGACACTTTTATCCAAGGCGACTTACAAATGAGGAAGTAACAAAGCAGTTCTGAAGTTTTCCTCAGCTAGCAAACTAATTAAAATAGGCCACTCTCAGAAAAAGCATACAGAGCTGTCAGTAGGGTGATACCCTATTAAAGCTAAAAGGTACATCTACCCAGTGTTGGGTAAGTTACTCTAAAAAAGTAATTCATTACTAGTTACTAATTACATCTTCAACAGTGTAATTAGATTACTGTACAAATTACTATCCCCAAAAATTAATTTACTAATTTACTACTAATTACTTTTAAGTACTATATCAACCTTGACGTAATGATACAAGGATATACATGAAATGGTTCTTTTAATTCTTTCAAGTAACTATATAAATTATTCTGGTCACACTTTAGATTAGTGTCCATTTCTCACTATTAACTAACTATTAACTATGACTTTTGCTTCAAGATTCCACTAATTGAGTTATTAATGCTTAGTAAAAGTAGTTGTTAGTTTAAGAATTTGTATGATTGTAGAATAAGTTTGCAGATTTAGAATTAATATGTGGATTTTAAGTAATAATATCCAGTAAAGTAATATTCATGCTAAATAACCAACTAGTTAATAGTGAGGACTTTGACACAAAAGTGTTACCAATATCTTTTAAAACTCACCAAAGAGTTTTAAAGTGAGAAGGGGGCATAAAAAAACATGCATTCCAAGTTAGACTTGAAATTTTGATGTTAATCCACTATGTATTTTGTATAGGAAGGGTCTACAGTCTATACAGTATTAAGTTCAATTGCATAAGAAATAACTGTAATTAAAGTACAGAAAAAATAAGTAATCCAAATTACAGTAACTATTTACTTAATAACACTGCATCTACCTGATGTGTCCATATTAGTAAATATTCCTTACAATATTTTTACAAATTAAGGTAAAAGGCAAAAAGGTTCATGTCTACTTTTCTGTCAACTACTTGTAAGTTTGCGCATGAAACATTAGTGTTTTGTGAATTATACGTTGTCTGTTGACTGCAGCACAACAGTTTTAAAGTAAAAACCTGGGAAAGCTACTTTTGTTTTTGATAAATGTACCTCTCTTAAGACCTAGGTGCCAACGCAAGGCAAAAGACAAATGAGATTTGGCAGATAAATCCTTCCTTTACTTTGTCACTGTTTAGAAATAAATGTCCCCTTTCTGTTGTTTGCTGGAGTGGGAGGATATATATTCCCACCACAGTGAATTGATCAAAGAAAGAACTAGTTTTAGATGTCAGGAAATGGTAGAGATGAAATTGTGCTCAGCAGAGGAATGTCTTACAGAATCAGTGAAAATGAAATACAGAAGGAACCAGACAGAACATGATGAGAGCTGTAAAATTGTACAGCAGAAACAAATCGATACTCGGGGCAGATGAATCAAATCCGGCCCCATCAATCGGAATCCTGTGGGATTGTTGAACGCTCCCTAACTCTGCCCTCCCATTAGTTCCCAATCCCTCTAATATCCCTCTCAAGTCCAACACATCCCACCACAAAGCCTCAAACACCCTGCCGCTGCCATGTTTCTCCAGTCAGGGCCTCAGAATTGTTTCAGGAATCACCATCATTGTTCAGCAGAGTTCAGCTGAACACACAGTTGTGGCTTTCCCAAAGACTTCTTTGACACCCACTCAGCCAGGGTTGCCAAATGCCTTCAATCAAGAGTAGCTAAAGCCTGCTTGAAAAGTCACTAAATATCTCAAGAAGACCTAATGCGCTAATAAGCATGTGTGAGACATCATCACGTTGTATCAGCCCTTTACATTCCTTTGCTTTTTATACAGCCTTTTTTAATACAGCCAAAACACTGTTCTCATTCACATATTTTTGTGTTTCTGTTGTTAGACAATGCAACCCAAGACTGTATGCAGTCATTTTCAATCTACTGCTGCTTTGCACTGTTAAAATTTTGCTAAAATTTCTGATTTATAAACAAGACATCATCTGACAAAGTAACCAGACACATAAGTTAAAGACAATGGTTGTGCTGTGATTTCAGCTATATCTGAAATGATGAGAGAACAGAAAACATTTTTTACAATGACAGAATGTCTGCCTAATGCCCCAACCCCCCCGGTTAATTAATATTTAATCGATAAATATGTTTAAATATCCCCAAAATAGCTCCTTGTCACAAAAAAGTCACAGCAACAATGAGAAAGTCGGTAAATTTGGTGACAAAGCCCCCAATTTTGCAACACTGCACTCAGATAGATGGATGATTATATACCGATTATTGATAACTCCAACAACCTTTTTTTTAATTTAGAGTAACTGCTTTCCAACATATAGCATATATTAAATTAACTGATTTAACTTGATATGGCACAATGCATTTTTTTCCTGATAGAATATTTTAAATATTTAAAATTTTTAATTGTGTTTGCCTTTCTGGCATTTCAAACATGTAATTTGTTAGCACAAAAAAAAATCATTTTTCCTCTCAGTTCTTGCACTGTGTGAAAATGAATATCAAACTATTAGTGGAAATAATTTCAGCATATGAACTTTCATGTCTTACTTCATATGAATTGTCGAACTTCATCTCCGTTTTGCTTGATGTTAGCCAGTAGGCGCGTTTCCATTTCAAGATGTGCGCATAACTTGGCGATATTTTTATAATGTCGATAAAAAATATTGTGAAATGATGGTTTTTCCATTAACCAATGTTATGGGACTTAAACGTAACCTTTTGCCTCTCACGATAAGTCTTGGCAACGGATTTTGGTGGGATTTTGGCTTTATTTATTCAAAGGAGGCTTATGCGTTTATCTTTACAGAAGCAGCACAGAGAGCTGCTTCAGAAACGTGCGTGGGGTGGCTGGAATAAGCACAAGCATTGACTAGAGTGGCCGCAGTCAGCTTCAGTGGCCGTATCAGAGCCACACTGCACTGCAGACATGTGCAGTGTAAATTGTCTAAGCATTAACGGCAAGGAAAGCCCTTATACTTGAGAGGGGCCACATATGAAGTGTTTCTTGGAGGTTATAGTACACTGAAGAATGAACATATGACTTTTTACATACGCCATGTAATGCGAAATGACGTATTTCATTTAGGCGTATTTTCAGTCGGTGATGGAAACGCGGCTGTTACGGAAGAGGCTTGACACAACAGGTTAGTGTATATACAAGTGTTTATTGTTGGTCACAGTGAGTACTGGTGTAGTCCGGAGGAAGTGAGGGAGAGGGAAAGGTCCGTGAGAGAGTGCAGAGGATATGGAGAGATCCGAGTCTTTGGCTTGAGTGAGGCTGGAAGTTATCTGGGGGAAGCACACACCTCAGCGATCCAGAACTAGGAGATGTAGGAGACACTTGGAGACGGGGAGACACTAGGAGGTAAGTAATGCACGAAGTATTCAAAGGTAATCAGTAGCAAAGTCAGTGAGTCCTCTACGTATGAACGAGACCGGACAGTGAGGGTGTCTGAGGTGTGTGCTTTTATGCAGGCTGGTAATGAGGTGCTTGATTGGTGACAGGTGCGGGTGCTTAGAACTCAGGTGAGAGGGATCGTTGTGATTGGGTGGTGGCAGAGCCTGGCCGATCTGTTACAGTACCCCCCCCTCCACGGCCCGCTCCTGAGGGCCGAAAACCCAGACGTCGTGGTGGTCTACCTCTGCCCAGAGGTGCCAGATGATCAGGATGGGCAGCATGGAACTCAAACATAAAGGCGGGGTCCAGTATATCGGTCCTAGGCACCCATGAGCGTTCCTCGGGTCCGTATCCTTCCCAGTCCACGAGGTATTCCAGCTGACCACCACGGCGCCGGGACTGCAGAATTTCCTTCACCTTGTAGACCGAGCCTTCATCCAGGATCAATGGCAGAGGGGGTTCCTCCGTCTGGCCAGGCTCTGTGGGGAGAGAGACAGGTTCATGGTGAGGTTTAAGCAGTGATACGTGGAACGTGCGATTAATTCTGTACTGTGAGGGGAGTTGGAATTTGTAGGTGACCGGGTTGACTTGTTCCAGGATGGTGAAAGGGCCAACAAATCTGGGACTGAGCTTTTTACAGGGCAGGCGCAGTCTGATGTCCCGAGTCGACAACCATACCTTCTGCCCTGGTTCATAGGTAGGTGTTTCAGCTCTTCGAAGGTCCGCTGTCGTCTTCTGCCTGCGCACTGCCCGTTGGAGATGGTGATGAGCAGCGTCCCAGACCCTCTCGCTTTCCCGAAACCAGTAGTCCACCGCCGGAACATCAGAAGGCTCCCCGGACCAGGGGAACAGTGGCGGCTGGAACCCGAGCACGCACTGGAAGGGAGTGAGACCAGTAGAAGGCTGTCGCAGGGAATTCTGGGCGTACTCGGCCCAGCCCAGGAACTGGTTCCAGGAAATCCTGGTGGCCATGGCAGAAGGTTCGTAAGAATCGCCCCACCTCCTGAATCTTCCTCTCCGTCTGACCATTCGATTGGGGATGGTATCTGGACGAGAGGCTTACGGTCACACCTAGGAGGTTAAAGAAGGCATTCCATACCTTGGAGATAAACTGGGGTCCCCGGTCGGAAACAATGTCTTCAGGAAGTCCATAGAATCGGAAGACGATTGAATAGCCGCTCAGCAGTTTCTAGGGCCGTGGGGAGACCTCTGAGGGGCAGAAGGCGACATGACTTCGAGAAGCGGTCAACAATCACCAGGATGCATGTGTTACCTTCAGAGGGGGGCAGATCCGTGACAAAGTCCACTCCTAGGTGTGACCAGGGGCGATTCGGCACGGGTAGAGGGAAGAGTTTGCCTGATGGTAAGTGGCGCGGGCTTTTGGACAATTGCACAGTCTGGACATCCTTGCACGAATCTTCTCATGTCCCTTGCCATATTGGGTCACCAGAAGCGATCTTGTAGCAGCGAGAGGGTGTTGTTGGCCCCTGGACGGCCAGTGCCTCGGGAGGAGTGAGCAGAGTGAATGAGTGGGGTGCGCTGTGTCCGTGGTACGTAGTGACATCCTGGAGGACAGCCCGGCGGATTGTTAGGAGCTGTGTTGGAGGCCACTGGAGGAGAATTCCATTCGATAGGACTGACGATGATTTTAGGTGGGATGATGCTTTCTGGTTCTTCGGGGCTTTCTATGTGACTGTGAATACGCGACAAGGCGTCTGCCTTGACGTTTCTGGGACCAAGGCGATAAGTAATGGTAAAGTTGAACCTGGTAAAGAACAATGCCCATCATGCTTGGTGGGGATTTATACGTTTAGCCTCACGAACATACTGGAGATTTTTATGATCGGTTAGTACGGTGAATGGATGGGCTGCCCCCTACAGCCAATGCCTCCACTCCTCTAGGGCCAACTTGATGGCCAGGAGTTCTCTGTTGCCAATGTCATAATTAATTTCCGTCATGCTGAGCTTCCGTGAGTAGAAGGCACATGGGTGGAGTCTGGCTGGGTTCCCCTGCTGTTGGGACAGCACTGCCCCCACTCCTGTAGTGGAGGCGTCCACTTCCACAACGAAGGGGAGATCAGGATCTGGATGGACTAGGAGTGGGGCGCTAGTGAAGGCTCTCTTGAGAGAGGAGAAGGCTTCTAAGGCCGTGGGAGTCCAGGACAGAGACTTGGGTTTCCCTCGGAGTAAGTTGGTGAGGGGGCTGGTGATCTTGCTGTAGCCAAGAATGAAGCGACGGTATAAAATTGGCAAATCCCAGGAATCGTTGGAGCTCTTTAATCGTGGTGGGTTCTGGCCAGGAGGTTATAGCTTCCACCTTCCCCTCGTCCATCTGGATACCGGTATGGTCAATGTCATACCCCAGGAATTGTACTGTGGGTTGGTGGAAGGTGCACTTTTCAGCCTTGAGGAATAGGTGGTGCTCTCTCAGGCGTTGGAGAACCTCCGCAACATGCTGGCGATGTTCGGCCTGGCTCCAGGAGTAGATAAGTAGATGCGGCTGTCATCGAGGATGCCAGTGACGAATCGATGGAGAAACTTCTGGAGCACCTCATGCATGAAGTCCTGGAACACGGAGGGGGCGTTGACAAGTCCATACGGCATGACGAGGTATTCATAGTGGCCTGTAGGTGTCACAAAGGCTGTCTTCCACTCGTCCCCCTCACGTATCTGGATGAGGTTATAGGCACTGCGGAGGTCCAACGTAGTGAAGACGGTGGCCCCACGGAGATGATCCAGGGCACTTGGGACGAGGGGAAGAAGATATCGGAACTTGACTGTGATTTTGTTCAATGCTCGGTAATCAATACAGAGCCTCAAGCCTCCGTCCTTCTTGGCCAAAAAAGAAGAAGCTCGATGCAGCAGGGGAATTAGATGGAAGGATGTAACCTTGACCCAGCGCCTCCCTGATGTATTCCTCCATGGCCTTCTGCTCAGGAAGCGATAGGGAATAGATCTTTCCACGAGGCACTGGCTCACCCGGAATGAGATATATGGCGCAGTCCCATGGCCGATGTGCTGGTAAGCGGGAGGCTTGTTTTGGGCAAAACACATCGTGGAAGGAGGCATAGCAGGCTGGAATATCTATGGATTGCTTCTCGACGGGACTCTCAATGGAGGTGGAATTCAAAGGAAGGGCCTCGGGGAGTTTTGTCGGTGGAGATGGAGTCCCGGGGAAGCAATCAGGGAAGCAATCCTTGCCCCACTTCAGGACTTCTCCCGTCTTCCAGGACAGAATGGGATTGTGCTTTACCAACCACGGGCGCCCTAAAATGATGTCCGCAGTAGACCCTTCCAGAACCAGAAGATGAATGTCCTCCGAGTGAAGGAGGCCCAGACGAAGAGTGATAGGTCCCACGCGATAGCGAACATGTCTACGACATAGTGGCATTCCAGTTATCGACTGGACTTGGTAAACTCTTTCAGTGGAGGTAGCTTGTAACTTGAGCTGGCGGCAAAGGTTTCTGGAGATGAAATTTCCTGCTGACCCGGAGTCGATAAGAGCCGATACTGAAATAGAAACATCAGAGGCAGTAAGCATTACACAGGTAGTGAGAGGCTCCATCTTAACAATATCAGGTTGAATCACACTCACCACGGGACGTGGAGGGCACAGGGGGCATGCCAAGATCATATGACCCACAATATAAACAGAGACCCCGGGTCAGCCTTCTCTGCCGCTCAGCGGAAGATAACCATTGCTTTTCCACGATCATGGGTTCTGGTGCTGGTTCTGGAGGGTAACTGGACTCTGGTCGGGCCATGGGACTAGCGATGATGGTAGGCGAAGAAATGCTGGTTGGGATGGAAGAGGTGATGGGTGGTGATGGCGGCGGTGCCGGTGGATTTCGTAGCACTCGCCGTAGCGAGTCTACGAGCTCCTGGAAAGGATCGGCGTGACTCATCTGTGCCGTCAGTGTTGGTCCGGTCTTCTGTTACGGAAGAGGCTTGACACAACAGGTTAGTTTATATACAAGTGTTTATTGTTGGTCACAGTGAGTACTGGTGTAGTCTGGAGGAAGTGAGGGAGAGGGAAAGGTCCGTGAGAGAGTGCAGAGGATATGGAGAGTGGAGTGATACGAGTCTTTGGCTTGAGTGAGGCTGGAAGGTATCCGGGGGAAGCACACACCTCAGCGATCCGAGAACTAGGAGATGCAGGAGACACTTGGAGACGGGGAGACACTAGGAGGAACACAGGAGGTAAATAATGCACAAAGTATTCAAAGGTAATCAGTAGCAAAGTCAGTGAGTCCTCTACGTATGAACGAGACCGGACAGTGAGGGTGTCTGAGGTGTGTGCTTTTATGCAGGCTGGTAATGAGGTGCTTGATTGGTGACAGGTGCGGGTGCTTAGAACTCAGGTGAGAGGGATCGTTGTGATTGGGTGGTGACAGAGCCTGGCCGATCTGTTACAGCGCCTGTGTTATTTATACCACTGAGACATGACTATCCTATATAATCACCATTTTGCAAAAGGAAAACAAAAGATGCTATAAAGCACATCTAAAAATATTTGCCCTTTTAATAACTCACCTTTAAGAAGACTGGATTTCACAGTCTCACTCTTGTTCTCAGTTTTTCATGTTTTAATTTTAAGTAAATTTAAACCAAATTACGAGAACATGTTTAAGAAGGAAAAGCATAAGATAAGTGTAATTTTACAAAGCAAAGTCATAAATCTTCAAGGAATCTGTACAAAAATTACTGTGAAATATTGCGAAAATTGACAAAATTGTTGCTTCACATGTTCCATATGTTCTGATTGGCTGTGATTGTCATATTGCTCAGCAGTTTCACATTCGGTATGGACAAATTGCTTGTCATTGGAAACTTGTAGCAGACTCTACACATTCTACTCATGTGATATCTTCTTTTTGCATATATTGAGGAAGCCTGTATATTTGCAAGCAGATATGTAATTTCTAAGGCAGTAGCCTAGTCTTTCAGAAAGAATGGAGGGTAAACAAAAGGACAGGAACAAAAAAAAATATCTACCACGTAAGTATCAATCACATTAAATGCTTCAAAATGAGGATTGAATTGAAAGATTATTTAGCTATTGAAAGAAGATTGTATTGAAAGGTATTGAAGGAAGATCCTTCAACTGTAGTTATTTATAAAAAGAAAATGTGTTGGTTTAAGGGCATGAATACTTGGAAGGAAAATAAGGAACGTATATGGAAATGTAACGAATCAGCTCATGGGCAAATATGAATAATTAAACATAACTACTTATAATTAATTATAAACATTTAGATCCCCTGTAGATATTTACTCGACCTCTCAGGGTCAACTGTCTGTCAATTCTAAGAACGTTAATTTTCTGGTTAAGGGAGATAACTTTCATACTGTACAACTCTACACAGAGCTTGTAGCATAAATCTGCATGATTAGGGACTCCAGTTATGAGCAAACAATGAACAACGCCAAGTGTGATACAAGTAAGACTTTATTAACTACATAAACACTTAAACTAGTCTAACATACTACATAAACACACACACAAACACGCATACAGTTGGTATAGGAAAGGGTTTAAGTTTAACTCAGTACAGAAAGAGGCATAAGGAATGAAGTTTATGGAACCATTTGCATATTCAGCAGATCTACCGCCTAAAGGAAACATCAGATTCTTAGTTCAAACACACCTTTGTAAAAAGGTGCAAATGATACCTAATGTATCAATTAATAAGACTAAGTTTGATACTTGCACGTCTCGTCTGTCTGAAAGAAAGGCTTGATGCAATCTGAAAGTCCCAATGACCTTTGCTGAAGTTGGTTGATGAAAAAAAAAAAGTTTTAAGTCAGAGAATCTTGATGAATGGAAAAATCGAGGCCGAAGCCTGGCACGAACTTAGCGGGTTGCAGGAGAGTTCTAGTTCATGTCTTCATCTTAGAACCTAACAGAACCACCGACTAGGGGCGGGTCACTGGTGTGAGGCCTTTAAGGTCTGAGAAGATTCACGCCTCTCAAGATGGGCTTGTCCAATGAGAAAGGCCGGAATCCCAAGTGGGAGTTTTGAGATACTGGGGAGTTTTTATGACCCTTTGTGTGAGGGCATGGTAATTTGCAAATGGAACTTGAATCGAAATTAATAAAGATTCTAAGGACACTAATATATTGCCTATGTACCGACATATAATATACACGCTTGTTTAGATAATAAGAAGGCGAATTCATAGATACTAAGCATGTTTGGATTATATATAGGAAAGATTGACAGGAACGAGTGGTTCCATCATAAGCATGCATAAAACAGTATAAAATATCAAAGACAACATACACAATGACCTGAAGGATATGTGTGTTCATTCACAGAAAGGTTTTTCTATGAATTAATTAGAGAAGAGTCCATTTCTACCGTGCATTGTGTCTCTCCCTATGGAAAAGGTAGTGATTTTCTCTACTTCGCATTCCTTTGGGCAATAAACCCAGTGATATCAGCGTTGGTTGACATGGAACCAGGGGCCTGTTTACCCTCCTGAGTGGTTCGCATTCGGGGGAAGGTACATAGGTCCTCATATGGATTGTTAACTGAGGGGTGTTACAGAGTATTTCTTAAATATAGCTAACAAAATATATATTGTGTGTTTGATTGGTCCAGACGCTACAGAAATGTGCTGTTTATTACAAAAAATATGGATGGAAGTTTGTAAAAACGTAATATTTTAAACAACAGTTCAATGTTAAAAACATTATCTGTATGTAATCCGGTCCTAGAAAACCTTCATGGAAAGAAAAATACAACATGCACACCACCCAAGATAATATTTAATGATCAAATAATGGTCCACTGAGGATATATTTGAAAGGTCATTGAGTTTATTCATTATTAAGAGTTAATTTGAGCCGTGAGAGGTGAACAGGTTTAAGGCAGGGATTAAATAAGGACATAAAATCCTGAATCTATACATCTTTTCTTCTTCATCTCTCCTCGGTACAATTAAAAATATATATATATTTTTATAGAGCTGCCCTCAAAGCTAATTTTCAACCTGACATTCTTCAAATATGTACCAGCCAGCACACACAATAAAGATTATATAAACTGAACATGAAATTGGTGACTGAAAGCCCAAAGCAGGTGCTAATTAAAAAAAAAAAGTATCTTTAGTATTCAGACCTTTCCTTTAGTCATCAGATATTCCTGTTTTTATCTGCCTTCAGCTTCAAACACTTCATCAAGATTCAGTTCATAGTCTCAAGTTCACCAAGCCCGGCATATTGGCCTCGATGTAAAACTTGCAAACTCTGAAGCTGCAGGATTTGGTTTCTTAAACTGGTTTGAATTTTACTTCATTCAAATTGAAAATGCAATTCTGCCTTCTGTTTGCTGCCTCAATTAGGAATAAACAATTCATTTCATTTCTGAATGGGGCGCAACCCTGCTAACCTCTGATTTCGTGTTATTTCAGGTGTGAGGATTCCTCAGAGAAAGAGAAGGTGAGAGAACTTGTTCAGATTCATGATTAGGTTTTCCTGATGGTTACAGATATTTCTTGTCTGAGTGAGACGGTTGGTAAGACCCAGATCCCGTTTTATGGCTGTATTATTTTTTATAGTTTATTAGAAGCGCAGTGCTTTGCCAGCTGTAAAATGATGTGGTAAACCTTTTAAAAATGTTCCATAGTCACAGTGGCATTGTTAATATGAGGGCATATGAGAGAGAAACAGATTTTTCTTGTACGGAAGCCTCATCTCATTTGTTCAAATCTGCTGCAGCACAGAAGGCTGGAATCACTGTAAATGGTAACAGCTGTAAAGGCTGAGATGTTTTTGTAGCGCAGACCTTTCGGGAACACTTCACATGAGTATTATATCCCATCTGGGGTGTTGTACTCGTCCTTTAAAATATGAAATCTGGGAGAATTTTTTCTCTTTAGATCTAGAAAGCTAGACTCTCCCCATTTTTCTGGTAAAAGTACTATTATGTTCAAAGATAAACATTGCCGTGCCTCTGAAAGTAAATAGTCACTTCTCTGTAAATTCGGGAAACCTTAGAGAGTTCCGTTTTCACTGTGTTATAATTGGCTTGATGGCAATATTCTGTCACTCATTTGGTTTAAAAGATATTCAAAAATAATGATTGATCCATTGATTTGCAAGTATTTATTCCAAAAAAAGAAGAAAAACAAAGACATTGCTGAAGTAATCTCACATCTGGTTTCTCTAGAGTTTGCTTGAAAAAGTCCATCCAAGACATTTATTTATTTTTTTTTAATGTATTTTTTATTTAATTTTTTCTGTTGTTTTACCAGTATGCAAGAATTTTCATGTAGTTTTCGTAATTGTCCATCATTTATTTTATTTTTATATGACTGTGTCATATAAAATAAATACTTATTTTATTTTAATTTATTTTACTAACAACATATTAGAAAATCAGCATACTTTGAGTACAAATTGCCAGGATGCTCAGTGGGTTGAATTGAGCTAGTCAAACTATTTATTTATTTATTTTCTGTTATATGGCATAATTGCATAGTTCAAGGTCTGAAGTAAAGCTTTCAAAAAATGAGTTTCTAGTTCTGACAAATGTACCACTGTCAGCAAATTGTCTACATTTTGGCTGTGTTGGAAATACATAATGACTGTTTACCTGAACAATAACTGAATTAATGAACTTGATCAAATTGGGCATGAAGAAATCATACAAACATGTAAGAAGCAGTTATATTTTCTAATTTATGTTTTTATTTCACTACAAATTTTTTCAGTTCAATTCAAAATTGACCCTTAATGCATGTTCCTGGTCTTGCGTGTGATTCATTAGTGCACTTTATTCCAAGAAAAAGAGTCATCAAGATTATAATAACATTCTTCACATTTGAAATTACTTTCTTGATGACCAATTTCAAAGTTTGTTTTACTTCCAGAAAAGAATGGAGAAGAAGACCATGTTAAAACGTGATTATTCAAATCGAAAATGGAAGCTACATTATTGAAAAAGCATCTTCCACGTGTCAGTCATTAATTCCCACGTTGAGGTGAAATGCCATCACATGGCCTCGTGTGGTGCCGATTACGCATTCCCATTCGAGCCTTAGGCAACCTGAAGGCCACAACACCTAATGGGCTATAAAAACAAATCGTGCTAAAACATTTATGAAGAAAATAATCTGAATTACATGGTAAAACCAACTGATATAACATGCAACCCCTATCGCATATACATCAGAAGCAGTGTGCTGTAGATACAGTGCAGCGTAAATATGAAAGGTAATTACTTAAAGAGAATGCTAATATGTTTGTTGGCCATAAGAATATTGCACAGGTTCACTGAGACTGAAAATGGCATTGGCATTGCATGTTGCATACCTAAATATTATCCAATAGCAGTGGTGTATAAAGTACCTGAAAGCCATACTCAAGTAAAAGTACAGATATCTTACCAGAGAATGACTTTGGAAGAAGTTGAAGTCACCGTTTAGAATATTACTTGAGTAAAAGTCTTAAAGTATGTGATATTTATTGTACTTAAGTACGAAAAGTGTTTTTTTAATCTTAAATGTACTTAAGTATTGAAAGTAAAAAGTACAAGTAAATGCAAAAGAAGCAAATTAAATAAATAAATATAATTATATATTATAAATATATATATATATATATATATATATATATATATATATTATATATATTATAGGCCCCAAAGACAATAAGTACCGGATGAAGTGCTTCTTATTGTCTTATTGTCAGCTTGAGTAGCAAGATTTTAACTCTTTCTTCCATTTTGTATCTTTCGGTAAGCATAAGAGGCACTTCATCCGGTACTTAGTCTCTTTCATTCCAACATAAGAAAACATTTCTTGAATCTGCATCTGAAATGGCATTTAGATGTATTTACACATGTATCTCAGAGGGAACAGATTTAAACTGCAGTTACAGATGCATACATTTTTTAGGCCAATGTTAGTTTTTAACATTAAAAAAGTTGAATACTGATATTTGAAATAATTAAAAAAAAAATGAAAAGATACTATAAATGTGAAATTAAAACCGCCAGTAGGTGACAGCAAGTGACTGTAATGAGTGAGTCATTGAGATTCAACCGATTCATTCAAACGGCTGATTCATTCAGAAACAAAGCATTTTACTGTGTTAATGAGTGAATCACTGAATTATTTATTCAACCGATTCGTTCAAAAAAGCTAAACGTAAAGCTAAAGTAAACACTGTCCTTTGCTCAGAGACGCAAAACAGTGCTGTGATATTTGTTTGGAACTATTTTAGTTGGTGAAACAGAACAAAGCAGTCAATATTATGTCTAAAATGTAAGTCAATTATTGCTTTACTGAACTTGTATAAAAATATTATTAAATGTGTTCATGCTGATATCTGCAGAAAAACGGTACTCTTTGTGTGATATAGATTAAGTTAACTATATTAAATTATATAAATATAAAAGCATACAGAAGCATTTTTGCCGTCTACAATTTAGAATGCCTGGAATTTTGAGTTTTAATAGACTAATAAATCAATGTGCGTGCACTCTGTTTGTGATTTGGTGATATAGCCTACTTGATAATGTCAGATCGCACATCATTACAACAACACTTACCATATTATCGCAGACGATGCTGTATCGCACACGCCAGACTCGACTTGAGTGGAAAATGAAATCATCCGCTGTTGTGCGCGCACTTGTTTGCACATGAGCAAAGGTGTTTTTAGGAATCTAACTTGCAGAATCCAGGCCACTGATTCATCAAACCTGCTTTCCTGCAATCTGTGTTCTTCTGACTTTTGACTATTTTTTAGTAAGTAGTGAATATGCTTCGTGGAAATGTATCGGAGTAAAAGTATACATTTTAATTAGAAAATGTAGTGGAGTAAAAGTAAAAGTTGGCTGAAGTATAAAAACTCAAGTACAGATACTCCCAAAAAATACTTAAGTACTGTAACAAAGTATTATTACCTTGTTACATTACACCACTGTCCAATAGTATATGATTGACAGGTGGTTGTCTGACAGGAACATAGTAGCATGTAGTATATTGTCTGATGTTTTATAAATTTAAGTGTAGCCACTTTTTACAAATTCCCCATAGAATCCAAGGTGGGATTTATTTTTCCTTTTCACAGGTATCATTTTTTTAGTACAGCACTGGTGGCTGGTTTTTGTGGGAGAACCTGTGCTGGACTTCAGGTAGAATTCTAGACACGGTTTACACATGATATTAAAACCAGTTTTTAAGGATTTGACCACAATTGGACACATATATACAGGTGTGAACCGCTTCCATAACAGCTTATGGTCAGTGGTAGACAAAAACTTATGTAACCATGTTGCATTTGAATCATAGATGCTAATTTAACCTTTGTGTTAAAACAAGTGTTTTAAAGTTTGCCAGCTATCACCCTAGACAGATGCTAAAACCAGGTGCAGGGGCGTTTCCAGCCTTTCACCACTACAGGGACACTTGCTCCTCATCAAGTAAATAATTGTACCTTTATTTGGTTAAAGTCCCCTGGGTGAAGTTTGCTTCAAAATCAGCACCAGGCCGGTGAGTTTGGGAGCTCAGTAATGCTTTGTGTGTGTGTGTGTGTGTGTGTGTGTGTGTGTGTGTGTAGTGTTGTGTAAACTTGGTCAACAGATGATGCAAGTTCAGTCTGCCTACCTACAACACACTACCATTAAAGTTTGGAGTCAGTAAGACCATTCATTCATTCATTCTTTCTTTCTTTCTTTCTTTCTTTCTTTCTTTCTTTCAGCAATGACACATTATCATGTGATACTGAAAGACTCGCTGCTGACAATTCAGCTTTACCTACACAGGAATAAATAAAATTTTTAAATAGATTCAAATAGAAAACTGATTTTGAATTGTAATATAATATTTTACAATATTACTGTTATTATATTATAATTATGCATTTGACTAATTAAATGTAGCCTTGGTGAGCATAAAATACTATTTTTTTCATATCAACCCCAAACCCTTGAACATTAGTGCAATGTAGAATCTTATTCTCCACAAAACAGATGGAAACTGTTTAGTTTACTTTCTTCATATTGTCAGAACTGCTGTCCAGTTGCATTCTTTCAGGTCAGCATGTTTGGTGACATCTGGCCTCTTAAACTTTTATAAAATGTTTTAAGAAATGTTTTTATTTTTTGGCAATTTAGCCACCTTAGCCTTTTACTTTTAACTTTATAATTTTCTGTGTTTTTCTGTTGATCTTTTTTTGATTCCTGTCATAAAGAAAGTATAAATCTGGTGGGTCACAGTTGGTTATTAGCACTGAAGATTAAAAAAAAAATGTCTTTAAAGTCGGGCTTGTAAATGCTTCTACAGAATCAACATGATGTGTGTATCATGTAATTTTTTCCTCTGTGCATGCAAATCAAAAATCAACATTTGAGAGCATGTCAAAAATGTTTTTCTTGTCATTTGATTACTTTGTGTAAATACATTTATGTTTACGCTGTGTGGCATACTGTGTAAACACAGTATTTACTACTTCTATGTTTAGATAAATAGCTCTAAATAGGCAAATTTAACCGTATACCATAATTGGCTTCGAACGCTGTGAGCAACGTAAAAAGGGCCTTAAAGACTGAATGGAGTATGATTAGGAAAGACATTGGCGAGACGGACGCTCAGCGTTTCAGTCTGCAGGCTAAAACCTATTAGTGGCGAATGTGTAGCATCAGTCTTTCTTCCCATTCACCAAATGATCTTCCCTTCATTATCTCATTACTTCATCGCCCTCGGGACGAAGCACCATGCAGAAAAGCCAAACTGTCGAGCTCTCTTAAAATCGTGTGAAACTTTCCTCACAGATTTCTTCGCATGCGGTCTGAAACATGCAGTCTTGGTTGCCCTAGGTTTCACCTGTTCCACAGTTCACTCCAAGCGAGCTTCAAAATGACAAGACAAATTCACCTCAGGCATTCTGTAAGAGTTCAATTAATACGGGTTATGCCAGTAGATGCAAATTTGCCCATGTGTGTGACAACTTCATTTACGAGGCCTAGAGAGAGGTTTTTCCCTAGACACTGGACTATTATGATTGGATGTCTGTTCTAATTCCTCATTTAGACAACGACATTTGCTCTCAAATAAGCCGCTGATAAGGTGGATTCTTTTTTTTCTTTCTCCCTGGGACAAACAGAGCCTGAAAAATGATATGGCTGACATTGACAGGTCTACATATGATGCAGTCGGCGAAGGAGATTCTTTCTCCTCTGTTAATGTCAGGTAGGGAATGAGTTCATTTAAATGATAGCGGAACACCAGAATATTAATGAAGAGGGAGTTCTGGCAAAGAAATCCTGAAGGATTAAAGCTGAGATGAGTGTTAGCTATGTCGGTTAGACTCATTAGCAATATTAACAAACATTAGAATGTTATATAATACCAAACAGATCATTAGGGCTGCTTAAAGGAACAGTTCATCCAAACATGACAATTCTGTGATTATTTATTCAACCTCATGTTGTTTCAAACCTGTATGCTCTTATTGTTTTTCATGGAACTCAAAAGAAGATTTGTTTTTGAAGAATGTTCATACAGCACTTACAAGAACAAAAAAAAAATCATAATGATTGCATAAAAATGACAGCATAATGGATTTGATGAGAGGGTGAGTAAACAATGGCAGAATTGTTTTAATTGAAATGAACTGTTGCTGTTGTTAATATGCAATGGAATTGTTAGAAATGTTTTTGAAGATTTTTGATTTTTGTTTGTTTTGTAAAGTCACATCACTTAGCATATAGTCCTTTTCCAGACAACATTTAAACAACATTTTAACCGAGGCAAAATACGCAAATCAAGGGGAAAAAGAGATAATGGCAAACTAAAAAAAATAAATACAATAATAATTATATTTTGTTAAAGAAAACATACTCTTTCTTGCATACAAATATATCTAAATGTATGTGCAGTGAAGCTGCAGGGGGGGAAAAAAGGTCATTTTAAAGATTAAAATAAAAATCATGTCAGACTGTGACATTGACGGTCACAATTCTGAGATATAAAGTCAAAATTATGAAAAAACAAAGTAAAAGCTGCAAGATATTAAGTCCGATTGTGAGAGATAGTCACAGTACTGAGAAATAAAGTTACAATAACCTTTGTATTTCTTGTTTATTTATTGATTTATTTTTTAACTTGAGGTGGAATTTGGTGTCCATAAATTATTTTTTTTAATACATTATTTCTTTCTTTCTTTCTTTCTTTCTTTGCAGACATATAGAAATAATCATATAGCTAATGTGTTGGACTTTAAACCTCTCTAAAGTATGCTTATACACACTTTAGTTGTTTAATTATAAAATGTATTGTTTTAAAAAAAAAGCCTTTAGATCCCAGGGTTATTTTGATACTGTCGTATCATTTTTCAGAAGTCAGACAGATGGCATGTGTATTGATCATCGATTCTTGTTGTAGTTGTATCTTCAGTTCATCTTGTGTACTTGATGTTATTCTTGTCCAACATGAGGTCTGACACTGTCAGATCCCGAGCGTTAGATTCTGACAGTATGGTGTTTAGAAGCTCAAATCAGTTGCCTCCAGGAGACAAGCTTTAAAAGCCTCTACATTTGATGCACAGATGAAGCATCTCCTCCTGTTTCATCTCAAACATCTCTGAAAAGCTGACACTTTTGTTAGGACAACTTTTTTGAAAATTGCTGTTATGAATTAGGCATATCTAAGTGTGATAGCATCTACATGGGGTTCAGAGATCATAGTGAATTCCCTCAGAACCCAAAGCATGTGTCAAGCTCTCACACACACACACACACACACACACATGTACAGAGCAGCAGAGACCTGGCTGTGATCACATGCTAATGACAGAGATATACACAGATATATACAGATATATAAAACCAACTAAATAAAACTTCTATTTCTCAAACAACATCAAAATATATGGCAGAGGCATTTGTGAAGTGGGTGTGTGTCACAAAAAGTCACTTTGGTAGAAAAGAAGAATCTGCTAAGCACAGAAATGAAATGTGTTCTGTTCCCAGACAGGCCAGTAAAGGGGAATATTAGATTTCTAGAACTACACTCAGGGGGATTTCAATACAAATTAATAAGGCTGTGTTGTTTTAGCACCCGATTCACTAATGGAATTATGCAAATCACACTAGGCAAAGTAAGTCAACTGGTCATTGAAACCCAATATTAAAAGTTTCAGCATTTTTTTGTAGAAAGCAGCTGTGTTAAAAGAATCATTCACCCACTAATTTGCAAAAAATTACCATTTGAGATGTGAATGAGTTTTTCTTGATCAAAACAGATTTTGAGAAATGTAGCATTACACCACTTGCTCGCCAATGGATCCTCTGCAGTGAATGGGTGCCGTCAGAATGAGAGTCCAAACAGCTGATAAAAACATTGCGATAATCCACACTAAAGCTGTTTATTGAAGTCATGATTTTGAAGATTATAATAATTGATCTTGGATTTTCATCAAAAGCCTTTTCAAAGTTCAAACTATATATTTTATAGCAGGGGGATTTACAAGTTCAAATAGATCTGCATTAACAAAAAAAACTAAAAAAAGTTCAGTCCCATCCAGACTTTTCCCAGCATGCTCTGGGGCATATATAATTTAAAGGGGTCATATGATGCGATTTAAATTTTTCCTTTCTCTTTGGAGTTTTACAAGCTCCTGGTGCATAAAGAAGATCTGTAAAGTTGCAAAGACTAAAGTCTCAAATCCAAAGGAGATATTCTTTATAAAAGTACGAGTCAACCACGCCCTCCTAAAACGGCTCGTTTAAACGCCCCCACATGTCTACATCAAGATGTGTGGGAAGATTTGCATAATGCCGCCAAATGTTCATGCAAAGAAAGAAAGCGTAACTTTTATTCTCGCTGTAGTATTGTTGTTGCCGCCGCCGCCATGTCGTGAAGGCGCTGTGTTTCATTGTAAAAGTGAAACTACTTTGGTTGGTCTTCCAAAAGAGGACAATATTCGCTTCGTCATGCCTAGAGCTGATCCATGCTGGTCGCTGAGGAAATACATCAACTTCGCGCTGTGGATCGCCAGATCGGCTTTCACCGTGGACGAAGCGGAGTCCAACATGGGGTCGTCACATGTGGTTGCCGCAAAAGCCCGCCGGACGCTCCTTCGTCGAAACCGCCGGCCGCGCCATTCTCAAGCCCGCACACCTATGCTCCTCAAGCCGGCCTCCGATCACTTAGGCCTCCGGCACTCCTCTCACAAGCCGCCGTGGTGATGCTGTTTCGTTGTGAAAACGTTGGTTGCCCTTCCAAAAGAGGACACGACTAGAAATCAGTGGTAAGTTGTATTTACAACACTGTTCCAACAGTGTAACCCAAATATTAAGATGTGTGTAGCGCATTTTATGGAGGACTGTTTCCGATCCTGGTAGAGTAGACTACAATGCCAGCTGTTCTGACTCACAGACTGTAAGTACGTTTTTATATTTAAAGAATTTGCCACTGACGATTCAAACGCGAGTTTTGAGCAGTGTAGAGTAGCACTTGTTGTTTGTCATTTCTCCGATCACAAACGCAGACAGAGTTTTATATTTACGCGGCGCGATGCAACACAATGCGTAAAAAGACAGTATAAGTCATTATATTCCGTAATTATGTCCCCACTGGATGCAACAAATGCCTCGTTTATAATGGGTTTTAATGTTTTTGCCTCTTTGCTCCGGCCGGGACACGGCATCACAGTATGGTAAGGGGCGTAACATTTCCGTCACACGCTTGAGGTATTCAGCCAATCACAACGTACTGGATAACTGGCCAATCAGAGCACACCTCACTTTTCAGACCGATGAGCTTTGTAAAAATCTACGCTTTTCAGAAAGGCGGGGCATAGAGGAGAAACAATAATGTACAGTATGTGGAAAATAATGTGTTTTTTGAACCTTAAACCGCATAAACACATTTCATTACACCAAATAATGTTATTTTTAGCAGCATTATATGAACCCTTTAACATTGCATTGTTTGACCGTTTGCTTGCTTATTAATTCTTATTGTTGTTGTTTAATTGTTTGGGATGTCAGAAGTGTGTGTTCATCTGCTGATAGTTGATTGTTACCCTTGTTTTTGTGCCAAGTGTTGAGGTCTGCAACTGGTGGTTCAAGTATGATTTGTTTGTTAATTGCTAAGTTGATGGTAGATTTTAATACATTGTGACAGTTAGAAGTCAGTGAAGACATTTTCTTAAAATTATGAAGTGAATAAGTTGCGTTTCAACAGTATAGTAATCGTAAGTGAATGTTTGGACTTAAAACTCATTCATTTGTTCAAGTTCTGCATATGTATTTTTTTTTTACAGTGTTCAACGTCAACAAAACGACTTGTCAAAATCTCAGTCAGACATAATTGTTGTGGAATTAGTTTTCTTCTGGTCCATTTATTTTCTTGTTTGATGTAGCGTATAAATGGTCCAGTTTTCTCTGAATCCTCAGCCGAGTATCACAGCGAAACGGAACAATTTCTTCTCAGAAAGACCACCTCCCAGGAGGTGGACTCAGTCACGTATCCTGGGTGTGGATCAGTTCTGGTCTTCTGTAAAACTTATAGCTGTTGCTGACCTAGAAAAGCAGTGTGGCTTCCATATCCAGTCCAGCTGTGGAAAAGATGCTCTAAGAAAAAGCCTCATGGTCAAGGGTGAGAAACCAAGTAGGACAGGCAGGTAATCTTTATAAAGAAACAAACACTAAGGAGGGTGAGAAGGAACGGCGGGTTGTGGAATGCTCAGCCAAGCTTCAAAGTCAGGAGGGAAAATGTTGCACAAAGGCCAAACACAAAGAGAGACTCACCTCAAAGACTCGCAGACAGACCAAAGGGAAAGACGAATCAAAATGAGGTCAGCTGGTTTGCCGTAAGGGACTTAAAAATATACATACATTAGAAGCAATGTGGGCCATTAGATGTTCTGATTGTATCTACAAGCTGCTAGTTTTAAATGGGTGGCCTGTAGGTAATATTGCTGGTTTGATTACAGAAGTCCTCTGTATTGCAGGATATTTTATCTATAGCCTATTAAAGGAGCACTTTGTATTCCCTCAGGGTAAATGCCTGGCTTGCAAGATGCTCTGCTTTTTGACCTCGCCATTTTTTCTGAATCATTCATTTAGTAGGCTTTTAACTTGTGATGTTACCTAGGATGCGAGATGTATTATTTACAAGCAGCAGTTTTGCAGTCGAACGCGGCGAACAAGATGTTAGTGGCATAAAAATGGCTTTATGTCGGAAGGGATGGTTCTCCGATTTCTCTTGTTTATATTCTCATTATACAGGGTGGAAATGTTCCAGGATGTTGATAGGCCTGCAAAGGTGCACACAGGGGCATATTGCATCCATTTTTTGAAGGTTGACTTTTTTTCCCCCGCACAATTGACATTTTTATGATAACTTGTTTTTATGTTCCGCTAATGTGATGGTTTTCTGTTTATAGCAAATAGTCTAAAGAAGCTGCAACTCGACTGAACTAAAAAAAAAATAAAAAATTCCAAATCTGCTGTGATGAAGAAGCACACTCATCTGCATTTTGGGTGGCCTGAGGATGGGACCATTTTCAACCATTTTCATTTTTGGGTGAACGATTACTTTTATTTGTTTTTTTTAATACATCATTGTAGACTAACACAACCCAAGACTTCACTATCTCATTGTGGCCTTTAAATGTTACCAGAACATTGTTCAAACTAATCAATTACAGGAAAAAGATACTTGCTTGTCACGACAAAACCCAATAATAAGCCATGTTATGGAGACATCTTGGCATAGATGATATTGAGCAGAGGTTTTGTTTGGCTACCTTGTTAAAAAAAAAATCAATTTGCTGAAAAGCAATATAAAACCCAGGAGTGAAATAAAACACTGTGACTTCAATGCCCTTAATGTAAATGTATATATGTATTGAGAAACAAAAGAGCTTGTTCAATATAACATGCATAGAAAAGTTCACTAACTTGTTCACCGAATATATTGCTATTTTGCTCTCCATATAAGAAAAATGTCTCTTTCAGCATAGTTTCTGTACTACTGGCTTATCACATTTGTGACCTGTATGACTTCCTGGCTTTAGTATAGACCTGTTATAGTTTCTGGTGATGAGGTGAAGAGGGGTGAACAGAAGCAAGAAATAACCAGAGATGGACTGAAACTGAGATGCTGGGCTCATTGGCTGAACAGATGTGGCCAGTGCTGGGACTTTGCTAATTCCCCCAGACTTTACATTTACATTTAGTCATTTTGCAGACGCTTTTATCCAAAGCGACTTACAATTGGGGAATACATAAAGCGATTCTTCTTGAAGAGGGAAACAGACACAAGAAGTGCTTGTAATACCATGTTTTAGGCATTGTTCAAACAAATACGAGCTAGAAAGGGAAGGAATAAATAACGAAAAAAGTATATAGAAGTAATATATGAAAAACGTTTGTCATTACAAGACCCAGAATTTCATTACTTTCAGATGGATTTGTGTTGACCAATTAATCTATAGTCTGACTTAAATCCGGGTCTTTTTCTTACACAAAGATATCATATGACTTCAGGAGACTAGGAATATAGTGCAAAAACACCCTCATAGTGCTTTTCCATCTGATTGACATACGGTATAAAACCAAAAATGTATCATACTCAAATGTTTTTTTGTTTTTTACAGTTATACCATAAACATATGCTATAATTGTGCCATTCCTGCTATATTGAACAGCAAATTGTAACTAACATCACTCTGGCATCGCCAGAACATTTGTGATGTAGCAGCATGGACTGGATCCAGTCAGATCTTATGTCAGATAACCATTGAATTTGCCACAGTTTTCAAGTTTCATGGCACAGAATCTTTGAAATATATTCAAGAACTTTGTTTGAGGTAATTTGGATCAACTAAATGTGACTCTAATTACATTTCAGTTGTCTTTGATTTCAGATTTACTCAATGTGCATTTTAATTATTTGGACTACTTTGGACTATACTACTAAAAACACTTCTGAAAGCCTGTATTTTTGCCTGGTATGCAGATTACCTTAATTATCATAATAGATGCACATGATTTTCATCACGACTAGCTTGACCGAAGTTTAGCACTTAGCATTTTAATTCGCCTTGTCACATAAAGATATTTAAAAAATTTTTAATCCTGTCTCCAGAAGCAACAGTCCGTTTCGTTCACGAATGTGTGTCTGCGTGCAATGCCTCACTTGTTCTAATTCAGCTTATTCAGCTATGCCATCACAGGAATACACTCCATTTAAACTATATTACAGCTATTTTGAATAGTAATAATATTGTTGTATAAAACTTGAAATGTGAATAATGAGAATTTTCAATTCTAGGTCAGCAATTTCTTCAAAAACACTGTATCATATATAAATGTCCATGATCCACAGCTTAAATTGAAAACTCCAGATCAGATTTGCACCCATAACATCTATATGATGCACATATACATGCCTACCTTTGCTGCTTAGGTTATGTGATATATTCAAACATAGCACTTATATCTGTGAACAGGTTTGTCTTAATCCTGAAAGATTACAGCCACCATCATGCGAGTCATTCTGTGCACAATTGGCGGTCATCCAATTCATTACATTAGCAAACAATTGCTTATCCCCCATTAATCAGGGCCAAATGTTGACTTCTTGTTCTCGATTGTAATGCACAGTCTGTAATTTCAAAGGTACATCACACTTCACTGTTAATGAGGCAATAAATCTTATTTATGTGCTTTTACATGAACAGACATGAAATTGACAACGCTTTGAATCATCTGAATAAGCGGGTGAGGTGCGGGAGCTGAAGCCGCGTCCCAGCCCTCCTGCCGAGCTTTAAAAGAAGACTTCTAAAAGTTTTATGAAGGAGCAGATCAAAAAGGGTTGAGGCACGATTCCAATTCTACTTGTGTCTCTGGCTGTCGTGTTATTACCTGATCAGCGCTGGAGTGAGGAGACCACATCCTAAACAAACTGGTTTTATGCTGCCATATCTTCCCACTTATTTGAACTGATAGGAATCCGATAAACCTAAATATTTGAGTTACTGTATTGAGCTATCATTTTCAATCCTCGCAATGAAAAAATACCCTAGTGTGCGGCGGTCTGCCGTAGACCTCCTGCATTCATTTTTTTTTGTTTGCAGAGGATACCGACCATGCAATGTTGGCTCTTGCTTTATATTTCCCTGCATTTTAATAATTTCTGCATGGTAATTTAATCATCTAATTAATATTCAGTTATTCACGTCCTTACCATTATCACATTAATTGCAAAACGTGATGACCATGAGGCTGCTTTTGCCCATCTGGATGTTAATTCATGCTCAGTTCTTTTATATAAAAATCTGTCTCATTCTTGTTCCAGAAGGCGCCCAGAATTGATTTCTCATGCACAAGCGCAGATATAAATTAATATTCTATCTGAAACTCGGGTCAGGTCTGTGTTGGCTGAATTCAGAACTGCATACTAGTATGTTGTTATTACTGTTTTTACTATCTTTATATTTCAGAAATGATAAGAGAAGTATGTGTTAGTGATGGGAGAATCAAATCTTTTCAAAACTTTGAATCAGTTGAACCAATTGCTTGACAAAATGATTCACGTGCTGATAACGCTACTGGTCAAAACTGTGTAAATGCAACAAAAACTCAGGCTAAACATGCATAAAAAGACCTTTTACAAACCAATCACAAATGCTTTATTGAAAGTGTAGTCTATTAAATGCAATTAACAAATCCTCAAATACAATTCATTTGGAATTTTCTGTATAAAATGTGTTATTTTATTAATTTGCATGCTTTGTTTCATGAAAGTCTTGGCTAAACAGACCGATAATAATTTTATATTCCATTATTGTATTCCATATTTTCTGATTATTATTGATAACATTATTAATTGGTAACTATAAGCAATAATAGAAGAATAGACAGATATTTTTAAAATGTCACATTTAAACATTACTGATACAATTGATTGATAAAAATAAATGTTTCTTCAGCAGCAAATCAGCAGATTATAATGATTTCTGAAGGATCATGTGACGCTGAAGACTGAAGTAATAATGATGCTGAAAAGTCAGCTTTGCATCACAGAAATACATTACATTTATTATATAATAAAATTGAAAATATCACCGTTTTACTGGATTGTGTGATCAAATAAATGCAGCCTTCTTTTAGAAACATTAGAAAAAAAACGTTGAGACCCCAAACTTTTAGATGGTGTATTTTATATTTATATAATATGTTTAGTCATCTAAACAATGTATGTTCATTACTCATTGTTTCATTGCAGGATACAGCGTGTCACAACAAATGTGAGACATTTTTTGATTGATGATCTGGATTTATTATTCAGATATTTGGGACATGGTGCAGTTTTTACTTTTGTTGACAGGAACATCTATTATATGCTCCTTCAGGAGGCAATATTGACATTGTAACGTTTTTATATTCCATATCACCAGAGTCCTCCACAGTTTCTGACAAGTCCACCTCAAGAACAGTTGCTTATTGACAGTAATGTAAATGCTATAATACATACTGTGAGTCCTAGATCTCATTTAAATTCACTAGACCCATTCTAACAAAAAAAAAAACACAACCAAATCAGTCGTAACACAACAGCTGTAGTATGCGAATATCCGTGTATCTATTTTGCAGTAATGCAGTTAGGTAAGCATTAAACAACTGCTTTCAACAGCTGTTGGCCTTGGGTTCCTCACCATTACCGCTTATGTGAGCCAAACCAAATTACTGAATGACAAGACACAAGGAGAGAATTTCAATATCGGCGCCTAAGCATCTCTTCTTAAAATCCTCTCACATGTCAAGCCCTATGATGAAATCAGCAAGTTGGCTCAAGAAATGACAGAACGCCTACTTGTCTGTAGCAGGCCAACAAGACACTGTCTTATGGCTTCCTCTTTTCTTTACTTCTTTTCTCCATCTGTGCTAGTCTTTCTCACTTGAAGCACTGTTTGCTCGCATTCATGATTCAGTGACTGTGAGTTCATTTTAATTAAGGCGATATTAAATCGCAAAACGCAGTGTCCTGTGTTCTTCAAACCACAGTGCCTTTCACACAGTCTACAAGCATATGACTCTGAAGTATGTTGCAATGTTATAGTAATGTGGAGATAACACCTGTCTTACCTGGATTAAAGGTTACTTCAAATATTTGAGTAGCACAGCAGAGTGGCTCTCATTAAGCGAGCACACATTTAGACCCAAGGACCGCTAGCGTGACTAGACTGCAACAACATCAGGGACTGAACCCATAGGGCCCTCCTTACACATCATGATCGGACTAGTTATCCCAGTTAAATTGGAATTTTTGAATCAAGATATCATAGCATTATCATATATAGGCTTTTTTTTTTTTACAATTTAGTGGAGATAAAACAATTGTGAAATACGCTATAATAACAATAAATAAATATTACATAAGATATTTAATCATTTATATTTGTAATATGGAATATTGTACAGTGCCGTGAAAAGGTTTTTGCCCCCTTCCTGCATTTTAATTTTTGGAATTTTTATTTGTTCACACCCTAAAAGATCAGATCAATCAAAACAAATTTTATATTACACAAAGATAACCAGAGTAAATACAAAATGCAGTTTTTAAATTGTTATTTATTTTATTAAGGGAAAAAAGCTTTCCAAACCTGCCTGGCCCTACGTGAATAAGTAATTGCCCCCTAAATCTAATAAATTGTTGTGCCACGCTTTGCAGCAACATCTGCAATCAAGCGTTTGCGATAACTGGCTTTGAGTCTTTCACATCGCTGTGGAGGATTTTTGTCCCACTCTTCTTTGCAGAATTTTTTTTTATTCAGCCACATTGGAGGGTTTTCGATCATGAACCGCCTTTTTTAAGGTCATGCCACCGCATCTCAATCGGATTTAAGTTTTTGACTTGGCCACTCCAAAACCTTCATTTTGTTTTCTTGAGCCATTCAGAGGTGGACATGCTGATGTGTCTGAGATCATTGTCCTGCTGCATAACCCAAATGCGCTTGAGCTTGAGGACACAAACTAATGTCCGGACATTCACCTTCAGGATTTTCTGATAAAGTGCACAATTCATGGTTCCATCAATTATGGCAAGTCACCCAGGTCCTGAAGCTGCAAAGCAGCCCCAGACCATCACATTACCACCACCATGTTTGACTGTTGCTATGATTTTTTTTTTATGAAATGCTGTGTTGGTTTTATGTCAGATGTAATGGGACACACACCTTCCAAATAGTTCAACTTTTGTCTCATCAGTCCATAGAATATTTGCCCAAAAGTCTTGGGGGATAATCAAGATATTTTTTGGCAAAAGAGAGACGAGCCTTTGTGTTCTTTTTAGTCAGCAATGGCTTTTCCCTTGGAACTCTCCCATGGATGCCAGTCTCTTTCTTATTGTTGAATCATGAAAACTGACCTTAATTGAGGCAAGTGAGGCCTGCAGTTCCTGGATGAGACGTCATTGTGCTCTTGGAGTAATTTTTGTTGGCCGGCAACTCCTGGGAAGGTTTGTTCCAAGTTTTCTCAATTTGTGGATGATGGCTCTGACCGTGGTTCGCTGGAGGCCCAAAGCCTTAGAAATGGCTTCATAAACCTTTCCAGACTGATACATGTCAACTAATTTGTTTTTCATCTGTTCTTGAATTTCTTTACATCACGGCATGATGTGTTGCTCTTTAACCATGCTTCACTTCGTCAGACAGCTTCCATTTAAATGATTTCTTGATTCAACAGGTCTGGCAATAATCATGCCTGGGTGTGGCTAGTGAAATTTAAATCAGCTTTCTAAAATAATGTGGTTAATCACAGTTCTTTCATGATTTAACAGGAGGGGCAATAAATTTTTCACGTAGGGCCACATAGGTTTAGACAGCTTTTTTCCCTTAATAAATGAAATCATCATTTAAAAAAATGCATTTTGTATTTACTTGCATTATCGTTGTGTAATGTTAAAATGAGTTAGATGATCTGAATCTTTTAAAGGGGTCATCCGATGCTACATGCACTGTACAAGTTGTTTGAACTGAAATTTGTGTTGGCAGTGTGTGTACACAACCACCCCTATAATGATAAAAATCCACCCAGAGTTTTTTTTTTTCTAATCTACTAAAATCTTTACCCCTTTTTCAAATCGAGCCAATCTCAGATGCCTTGTTTTCCTGGTGTGATGCAACACAGATACAGGCCCTCCCACGTAGTTTGATTGACAGTAGCCGTTTAAGCACCGACCTGGAAGGGGTCTACCTTAAGCTCGCCCTGAGGAGCTGTCATCAGTCGCCATTGTTTCACCGCCGGAGCAGGAGTAGACAAGAAATGACTCCTAAGCGATTGAGGTGTTTTGTTGTTGGATGTAATAATGAACATAGCAGTCATCATTTACTCCCGACATCTGAGCTGCTGATACAAACGTATTACGTTTGTTTCTGAAGGGAATGCACCCCCCAATCTACATAAATGCATTCATGTCCGCACAAATCAATCATGATCCAGCCTCACCTACAGAATAAGTGAGTATAAGGTTTTTTAATGAATCTTGCAAATCGCCTTTCCTAATAATGTGGTAATTAGCTAGTTTCACGATGAATGCAGCTAAAGTGAGCAGCTTGGAAGAGAGGGGCGGGGTTAGCAGAGCTAATTAACATTTAAAGGAAAATGCTACAAAAAACACTTGATCTGAAAAGAGCTGTTTTTGACAGGGTAAAAAATTTGTTTTTTACACTACCACTGAGACATTTTAACCAAACTATGTTACAGACTTTCCATTAAGACCCTAAAGAATCATATCAACTTGTGGAAAATGGGCATCAGATGACCCCTTTGAGTGTGGAAGGGGGCAAAAACCTTTTCACGGCAATGGTAATATACAGGTGGTACGGAAAGTATTCAGACCCCCTTAAATTTTTTTTTTTCCACCCCCAAAACTCTTTGTTATATTCCAGCCATTTGCTAAAATCATTTAAGTATTTTTTTTTCCTCATTAATGTACACACAGCACCCCATATTGACAGAAAAAACACAGAATTGTTGAAATTTTTGCAGATTTATTAAAAAGAAAAAATGAAATATCACATGGTCCCTAAGTATTCAGACCCTTTGCTCAGTATTTAGTAGAAGCACCCGTTTGATCTAATACAGCCATGAGTCTTTTTGGGAAAATGCAACAAGTTTTTCACACCTGGACTTGGGGATCCTCTGCCATTCCTCCTTGCAGATCTCTCCAGTTCTGTCAGGTTGGATGGTAAACATGGTGGACAGCCATTTTTAGGTCTCTCCAGAGCAGTGCTAAATGGGGTTTAAGTCAGGGCTCTGGCTGGGCCAGTCAAGAACAGTCACAGAGTTGTTGTGAAGCCACTTGTTCTTGTTGGAAGGTAAACCTTCGGCCAGTCTGAGGTCCTGAGCACTCTGGAAAAGTTTTCGTCCAGGATATCCCTGTACTAATTCATCTTTCCCTCGATTGCAACCAGTCGTACTGTCCCTGCAGCTGAAAAACACCCCAAAGCATGATGCTGCCACCACCATGCTTCAATGTGGGACGGTATTAGACAGGTGATGAGCAGTGTCTGGTTTTCTCCACACATATCGCTTAGATTTAAGGCCAAAAAGTTCTATCTTGGTATCATCAGACCAGATAATCTTATTCAGGTGTTAGCAAACTCCATGCGGGCTTTCATATGTCTTACACTGAGGAGAGGCTTCCGTCGGGCCACTATGCCATAAAGCCCCGACTGGTGGAGGGCGGCAGTGATGGTTGACTTTCTACAACTATCTCCCATCTCCCGACTGCATCTCTGGAGCTCAACCACAGTGATCTTTGGGTTCTTCTTTACCTCTCTCACAAGGCTCTTCTCCCCCGATAGATCAGTTTGGCCGGAGGGCCAGCTCTAGGAAGGGTTCTGGTCGTCCCAAACGTCTTCCATTTTAGGATTATGGAGGCCACTGTGCTCTTAGGAACCTTAAGTGCAGCAGAATTTTTGTATCCTTGGCCAGATCTGTGCCTTGCCACAATTCTTTTTCTGAGCTCTTCAGGCAGTTCCTTTGATTCTCATGATTCTCATTTGCTCTGACAATGCACTGTGAGGTGTAAGGTCTTATATAGACAGGTGTGAGGCTTTCCTAATCAAGTCCAATCAGTATAACAAACACAGCTGGACTCAAATGAAGGTGTAGAAACATCTCAAGGATTATCAGAAGAAATGGACCGCACCTGAGTTAAATATATGAGTGTCACAGCAAAGGGTTTGAATACTTAGGACCATGTGATATTTCTGTTTTTCTTTTTTAATAAATCTGCAAAAATGTCAACAATTCTGTGTTTTTCTGTCAATAGGGTGTGCTGTGTGTACATTAATGAGGAAAAGAAATTAAATGATTTTAGCAAATGGCTGCAATATAACCAAGAGTGAAAAAATTAAGGGGTCTGAATACTTTCCGTACCCACTGTATATATGTTTTGCTACATCTATTAGAGTATTGCTGAAACTGGCCATTTACATTTTTATGGGACTAAATAGGCTTATCACATAAATCACCACGTAAAAAAGTTGCTAAATATAAATTAAACTATATATAAAATAACTAATTTCTAAGTATATGTGAAGTACTCACCACATAAATCGCCACATAAAAAAGTTGCTAAATATATATTAGTTTCTTTTACTTTTCTCCAACTTTAAACATTATAATTAAAAAAGTAAGATTTAAGTGAATTTATAATTAAATTTTAAAGTAAATTACCTGTTTATTTATTTAATTATTGCTCTCTGTAAAATTGCGTGTCATCCGGGTTACTTTGTTTAATGTTTTAGTCTTTAGAACTTGTCGATGGTGTTATTGCAACATTTTACAACTGTTGCCTCATTTGTGAAATTAAATAAAAATAAATAAATAAATAAAAAACAAAGTACCAAGTTAAGTTTTAGAAAGACCCTTTTATGCTGGAGAAGTTTAAGCATTGAGCTGCTCATTTGGATTCTTAGACTACAACTATCTTTCTTCTTTCGACCTTTCTGATTCTTAAGTATGCTAGTCAGTACTCCTTTTGAACGTGGAATATTCTTTATTCTGAGAGCTTCAAATATTGCAGCTGTGGGATTTATCCTCTAATTATTGCATTGTGATGACAAAAAAGGCAAAACTGCATAAGCTGCCAATAAATCCCAGAGTGCTGTGCAGAACCTGAGCATTGAACATTCTGACACTGTTCGCCTGACGCATGTCAACACACTCTTTTAAAAAATGTATTCACATCGTATCCTCTGCGGAAAACAGAGACAGAGGGGAAAAGTCGATACTAGCGTAACGGCCATGCCACATTACTCAGTAAATGCTGACTGATTACATTTCACATGCAGCTCTAGCAAATTTCAAATTGCTAACCTACTCTTGTCACATTGTTTCCACTGTGAAACAGATAAATATGTCCTCATTCCAAAGACTTTTAGCAATGGACATTTACTCAGTGTCAGTGAAGCTGATTCAACTCTTAAATTAATTCTCAGTATACCTGAAAAATGGCTTCTGTGGCAGTGGAGAAAACTTAGAGGACCTGCTGTTGTCACGGAATTTACTCACATCAGTCCAGCCAAGATGCTTGTTTCCTCATCGGGACAGATTTGGAGAAATGTAGTATTACATCACTTACCAAGGGATCCTCTGCTGTGAATGGGTGCTGTCAGAATGACAGTCCAAACAGCTGATAAAACCATCACAATAATCCACACGACTCCATCATTGAGACATTTTGAATTTTGAAGTTAAAAACATTTTAATAATTGATTCCTTGCTTACATACACAAAACATTTATCTTCACTGGAGTTGTGTGGATCACTTGATGATTATTGTGATGTTTTTATCAGCTGTTTGGACTCTCATTCTAACGGCACCCATTCACTGCATAGGATCGGGCAATGTGTGTAAGGGTATCAGGACCGCTTCCCACGTATTGAAGAGGACATGAAAAGTTCAGTAGGCTTTTGCTTTAAATGAATGGTTATTGTCTTGGTGTAAAGAACAGAAACTGCTCTTCGTTAATAATTGGAATCTTTTCTGGGAACTAGGCTTTTTCGTACTGATGGCCTGCACCCCAGCAGAGTCATAGCGGAACGCCTGTCGGACAAAATCTCCAGGACGCTAAGCTCCATATGACTAGTAAGTCAAATCTCAAATAACGGCCCTGATGACTTTTGTTCTACCCGCATAAATTATAGAAGTACTTGCGCTGTACAAACTAAAAAGACTGTGTCTGTTCCCCGAATAGTGAGGGTTTTTTTCAAAATATACTTTAAGGCAGGATCTAGAAAATCTGACGGATGAAACCAGGGAAAAAATAATAAAATAAATGAAACAAAAAACAAAAACAGTTTTTTAAAGTTTGGGCTCCTAAACATAAGATCACTCACACCTAAAGCAGTTATTGTAAATTAAATGATCACAGAAAATCGTTTTGATGTACTCTGCTTAACTGAAACCTGGCTAAAACCTAATGATTATATTGTTCTAAATTAGTCTACTCCACCAAGCTA
This sequence comes from Sinocyclocheilus anophthalmus, assembly GCA_018155175.1. NCBI lineage: Eukaryota > Metazoa > Chordata > Actinopteri > Cypriniformes > Cyprinidae > Sinocyclocheilus > Sinocyclocheilus anophthalmus. The sequence goes on from JADLZN010002948.1 coordinate 333,073, forward strand.
CTGTTATAAGCATGAGCCCGTCAGACTGGTCGTGGTGGCGGTGTTGCAACAATATATAGTGATATTCTCAATGTTACTCAGAAGACAGGATACAGGTTTAACTCATTCGAAATACTAATGCTTAATGTTACACTGTCAGATATGCAAAAGAAATCTATGTATCTCTTGCTCTGGCTACTGTGTAAAGACCACCAGGGCCGTATACAGATTTACTAAAATAATTTGCAGATTTCCTCTCAGAACTATTGGCTACTGTTGATAAAGCGCTAATTGTCGGAGATTTTAACATTCACATTGATAATACAAATTATGCATTTGGACTTGCGTTTACTGACCTAATAAAACTCTTTTGGAGTCAAGCAAAACGACACCGGGCCCACTCATCGTTTTAATCATACGCTAGATTTAATTATATCGCATGGAATTGATCTTACTGATATAGATATCGTACCTCAAAGCGATGATGTTACTGACCATTTCCTTGTATCGTGCATGCTGCGTATTATTGATATTAACTATATGGCTCCGCGTTGTCGCCTAGGAAGAACTATTGTTCCAACCACTATAGATAGATTCACAAATAAACTGCCTGATTTATCTAAACTGCTCTGTGTACCAATAAGTACACATGAACTAGACGAAAAACTAGCAACATGGGCACTATCTTCTCCAATACATTAGAAGCTGTTGCCCCATCAAACTGAAAAAGGTTAGAGAAAAACGTACTGCGCCATGGTACAACAGTAATACCCATTCTCTCAAGAAAAAAACTCGTAGTCTTGAGCGCAAATGGAGAAAAACTAACTTGGAAGTTTAGAATTGCATGGAAAAACAGTATATCCAGCTATGGACAGGCTCTAAAAGCTGCCAGGGCAGAGCATATCCACAAACTCATAGAAAATAACCAAAACAATCCTGGGTTTTTATTTAGCACAGTGGCTAGATTAACAATAACCAGACGCCACCCGATCTAAATATTCCCACACATTTAATAGTAATGACTTTATGAATTTCTTCACTGGTAAAATAGATAACATCAGAAATACAATAAAAAATGTAGAGGAGGGAGGGTTCTACAGAGTATAATTCCGTTAGCTGTCATTGCACCAAAAGATAAACTGCAGTGCTTTACAACTAGGGACAGGAAGAGCTAAATAAACTTATCCTAAACCAACAACATGCCTGTTAGATACTGTACCCACTAAATTACTAAAAGAGCCGTTACCTGTAGCAGAAATATTCTGCTTCTCAATATTATCTCGTCGTTGTCTTTAGGTCAAGTCCCAAAAACATTCAAGCTGGCGGTAATTAAGCCTCTTATTAAGAAACCACAAACAGATCCTAGTGAACTGGCAAATTACAAACACATTTCATATCTTCGGTTTATGTCTAAAATTTTTGAAAAATTTGTGTCTACTCAATTGTGCTCCTTCCTGCAAAAAAAAAGATCTCTATGAAGAATGCAGTCATGTTGCAGGCCCACCATGACAGAACTACACTGTTAACAATTAACAAATGGACTACTTCTTGCGTCAGAACAGGCTGTTTCTCATTGATAGTTTTGCTGATCTTAGTGGCTGCATCGATCTTATAGATCATGACATACTCAAAGATCGAATTCAAAACTATACGGGTATTCAAGGGCATGCTTTGGTGGTTTAGATCCTACCTGTCTGATCGCTACAATTTTGTTCATTTAAATGGGGAGTCTTCTCAATAATCACCAGTAAAATATGGAGTGCCAAAAGGATCTGTCCTAGCTCCTCTGCTATTTTCAAAATACATGTTGCCCCTTGGCAATATTATTAGAAAATACGGGATTAGTTTCCACTGCTATGCCGATGATACTCAACTATATATCGCAACAAGACCAGATGAAACTTCTAAATTATCTAAGCTAATCTAACAGAGTGTATTAAAAATGTAAAAGATGTAAAAGATTGGATGACCAATAATTTTGTCCTATTAAATTCGGATAAGACAGAGATATTACTTATTGGACCAAAAGACAGTACAACGAATCTCGTGGATTACAATTTGCAAATAGACGGATGTACGGTTACTTCCTCTACAGTCAAAATCTGGGTTTTATATTAGATAGCAAATTGTCTTTTAAAAATCATATTTCCCACGTTACAAAAACAGCATTCTTCCATCTAAACAAAAATTGCCAAGCTACGAAACATGTTACCCATTTATGATGCAGAAAAGCTAGTTCATGCATACATGACCTCTAGACTGGACTATTGTAAAGCACTGCTAGCTGGTTGTCCTGCATCATCAATAAACAAGCTACAGATAGTCCAAAAAGCGGCTAGAGTCCTTACCAGGTCAAAAAAATATGATCATATTACGCCAATTTTACAGTCTCTGCACTGGCTACCGGTTAAGTTCCGTATCAGTTACAAAATGTTATTACTTATCTATAAGGCCCTTAATGGTTTAGCTCTTGCTTACCTAACTAGTCTTCTACCACGCTACTATCCATCACGCTCCCTAAGGTCGCAAGATTCTGGACTTTTGGTAGTACCTAGGGTAGCAAAGTCCATTAAAGGATGTAGAGCTTTTTCGCATTTGGCTCCTAAACTCTGGAACAGCCTTCCTGATAAGGTTTGGGGTTCAGACATACTCTCTCTGTTTAAATCTAGATTAAGACACATCTCTTTGGCCAAGCATTCAAATAATGCATCTCATAATCTTTTACTGCAGTTATATCTAATCAAATGAACATTATTATTCTTTAGCTTGGGTTAAAAAAAACAATGTTGCTTGGTTGAAACAGCAGCTATGCTAATTATGTATCTATTTGTTTCTCTGTTTTTTGCCACGGGATTGACATCCCGTGGTAACTAGGATTTACACAGCTTCAGTCTGGATCCAGAACACCTGAAGAGAGATGTGTCAAGCCCTCAGAGGACCTCAGATGAGAAACCATGAAAAGTGGCACATACAGAACTACACCATTTGCTATAAGTTTGATTGCCTATATAATAATTGCTGTTAATTTGTCCACGTCGTTTTATACGTCTTAAATTGATTTACCGTAGTTGGTTCGTACAGGCCAGAGGAGACACTGGCCCCGATTGACTGGTTTCTCCCAATGTGTGTTTTTCTCCATTCTGTCACCGATGGCGTTTAGGTTCCTCTGCCGCTGTCGCTCGGGCTTGCTAGTGGTGGGACAGCTTCATTCCGGCGGATTCGGTGACATAATTGCAAAGATATTATTTAAACTGAGCTGGATGTTGACATCACTGAATTCAATGATGAACTGTCTTTAACTGAAAAATTAGTGTTTACTATTGTCACTTTGCATTATTAACACTATTTTCCTAATTAATGCTGTTCAGTTGCTTTGACACAATCTGTATTGTTAAAAGCGCTATATAAATAAAGGTGACTTGACTTGACTTGACTGTAACGCTAAATTCTGTTCTACCGAAGGGACACACTCATTTAAATCTTGATGGCCTGAGGCTGAGTACATTTACAGCATTTTTTCATTTTTAGGTGGCTATTCCTTTAAACGGTTTTAAATTTGAACAGAAAAGGTCTTGTGTTTTCATCAGAAGCACCAATGACTATCCCGTCCTTTTTAACTTTCTCAAATTTCAATCGATGTACTCTCTGTAACCACAAAGGTGCTACAGTACATAAATAGACTGTCTCTGTTGCTTTCTTGTTGCATCATGGGTCTGATGACATGCTTTTCTTTATTTTCCTTGTTTTTCATGTTTGGTTGTTTATTTATTAATTTATGAATCTATGCCTCTGATCATATTGATCACTCTCTCAACACACAGAAGGCTTGGCCTGGTGGACCTTATAAGGCATTGCCGTTAGAATTTTAAATTATATTTGGTTTGTTTTTACTAATGATCCAATGTCAGGAAGAGAGGGCAAGACACTGGATGTGTTTTGTTGTTGTTGTGAAGTCACTGTAACTTTGGTTAGGAAGAAAGCCTCCAGTACAACTAAAAGACACAAAAACTAATTTCAAGCATTTTGTTTGATGTTGAATTTTCATCATTCTCTGAAAAGGTCTGAATCGTTGAATGAATGGCTTAGGATGATGGATCATTGCAGTATCTCAGACTTGACTTAAAGGAGTTCATAGAGAAGTTTTGTTTCATTTGCGTAAACTCGCTTCAAGGATTATGATGAAGAAACTATAATCCACTTTGTAAAACATTGTATAACTAATATATTGAAATTTGAATTCTCTCTTTCTATTAAGCTGCACTAATTCATAGTCTCCTCTGACTCCCTCCCTGCCTCTGAAAGCAATTAATCGAATGTTAAACTGCTTCTAGACAGGGCAGACATCATTTAATTAATATGAAAAAATGTTAATGTTGCTGTCACAGTTATGGATGGACAGGCTAAAGATATTTGACACTTAAATCACATTTTATCTTTTTAAGACTATTTTTTAGAAGTTAGAAAAGAAAAACTTAGTAATGAAAAATGTATTTGAGTATTTTTAAACTATCATGTGATTAATTCAAACACTGTACTAATGTACTAACAGGTTTTTTTTCCCCTCCATTGCAGACAATTAGATTTTGTAGTGGTCTAGCACTCACCGGTTTGTGGTTCACAGCTCTGCAAAACCAGGCTCATGTCAAGTGACAATTGAAGCACTAATTGCCATGTTTCCAGATGGATGAGCCAATAGCAAGTTACCTTCACCTGCTTTACACAAGTCACCTCTACTGCTCCTATGGCAATGAGCCTCCTGTGGATTGTAGACTAGTCGAAGAAATAAAAAGTGGGCCTCCACTCTTTCTGTTCCCTTGTTGGCTGAAAGCAAGAAAGAAAAGATGTAAGCAGTAGGTAATAACTTTGTATTGAATATAATAATTCACAAATGTTGATATGGGTTATTTCCAGTTAGAATCAAGGTCTATTTGACCTAAAAAAGTAAAATGTTGTCATCATTTATACACTCATGTGATGTTCTTTTTTCTTTTGATTACAAAATGATTTTTTTTTTAAAGAATATTCAGTCCACACTTTTTAAATGTAGGTTTTAACAACCCCAGTCTATTGAAATGTCCTTTTATTGAAAAGAGTAGCCAGCATATTATTCAGAAGATAGAAAGTTATGCGTGTTTGGAATGACCTGAGTGTGCATAAATAATAACAGAATTTAAATTTTTAGCGAACTGTTCCGTTAAAGTAAAGGGTTAGTTAGGGTTAATTAGGTTTAGGATTACAGAACACATGCACAAACATGCAGAAACGGATTGGACTGAGGTCCCCTCAGGGTTCATTGTGCATAAATAAGCTTAAAATAACTTCTTTTTTTTTCATCAGCTCTCAGCTTTTATTAAGTAAGGAAAAGAAGGACTGCTGGGACTTTTGTTAAAGAACAGAGTGGCACTTCGTCCAAATTACATTATAGTCTCCATGATGCCCACATGAGCTCTGAGAATGTAATACATTCCTTTTTTTAGCTCATATCTATCTATCTATCTATCTATCTATCTATCTATCTATCTATCTATCTATCTATCTATCTATCTATCTAACGATCTATCGTTCTATCGTTTTATTGTATTTATCTATCTATCGATCGTTTTATTATTCATGCATATATACATTTGAACTTGTTTCTTTTTTTTTCTTCAAGTATTTGCAGTCTTTTACTTTAAATGACAGGGCGAATAGAGGATCTTTGAACCAAATATTTGGGAACTAAGGATAATGATCTTATAATCTAGACATTAATTTTAAAGATGAAAGAAGTTTCCATATATGAGAAAAGAAATATCCACAGAATGGAGTCTCTTCACAGATAAATTGCTCTTTAAATTGGTCGAGAAAATAAATACAACACAGCGAGCGAGACAAAGAAATCAGCGCCGACAAGCTACTTTAAGGGAAAACAACTCGCACAATCACACACACACTTGTGCATTATCACAATGACTCAATCTGATATGATGTACAATAATGGGAGAGTGTAATCTCCACAGCTCTATTGGTCTAATCTCTGTGCCTCTGCTTTATGCTTTCTATCAGGTAGACAAAGTTGTCAGTCAGGTTGACAAAGCCATTTTCGGTTGTCAATAGGACGGAGGGGGAGTGCTGAGCGTCTCAATAGAAAAGGAGAAATTACAGCCTGACTGAGCTCAGTAGAGACCCGTCCTACTGATGATGGATCGACATTCCAAGGAGCCTTCGCCCATCTCTCTCACCCTTTCCCTTCACCACTATGATTGAAAGACACTCCAGGAGCGAAAGAAAGAAAGAAACAGAAAGAAAGAAAGACTGTGGTAAATCTGGATAATAGCAGTATTGTTGGATGATGGAGAGCATAATGTTTTTGTATATGTTCTGGTGAGGGTTTCGTTGTATTTTTTCCATGTATAGCAAACATTGTGAGTGTGGTGTGCTGTCAGACGTCTCTGTTGCCTTCTGAATGTCATTTCAATCTGTGCTGTGTAGTGCTTTTGTAGTCATGTTCCTGTTTGTACTTCGCACAATAAGTTTTAGGCAACCAAAGTCAAATAAAACCTATTACTTTGCCACACTGAGGCAGATTTTGACTGTTTTTGTTCTCTAAATGCATAGATAGATAGATTATCTATCTAGTTTTTAGGCGTGGTGATTTTTGCAGGGTTCGTCTCGTTGGTAGGCTGATAGTTTTGTACATTGTAATGGCCTGTTTTTCATAGCTGAAGCTTTACACTGGATTCACACACACACATAAACAGTGCATTTTCAGTTCAGTGAGCACATTACCAGATTACAGGATTCACACTGAGCATGTTTCAGAAATGAAAACACCTCCTTCACTCAATATGTTTGAATTCAGCTTTGATATTATACAGTTAAGATTCTAAAACAATTTCAACACAAATCAGTCTTTCATATCTGTGTATTTATTTGGTGAGTAGACATGTGATAAGTGAGAGTCTGAATGTGCAGTACTGCATATTTCTGTAGGTAGAATTTTAAACACTGATTATTAGTATTATCGAATGTACCTATATGTCGCATATGATAACGTGGGTATGGGTTTATGAGTGATTCCTAGTGATAAATGACAAGAATTAGTAAAAGTGTGGCAGCTTTGTGAAATTATTTGAATTCCATTCTATTTTCAAGCATAAGTTCAAATTTAATTGGATTTTTAAAGGAATAGTCAGTTTAAGTATGATTGGCACACAACCCTGTTATCCACATAAACAGCATACCCATGTGCAAAAAATAAATAAATAAATAAAACAACACAGTGCTGAGATGTGGTCAAAGTCTAATGCACCAGATACAGAATTAGTACTCATTTTCTTTCTCATTCCTCAGATATATGAATGGTAGTGGATATATCATGTTCTCAGTGATATATCTGACACAATGTACAGCGATCATAGCTCGGAGATGGAATTCTTCAAAAGGCAAAGGCCGTCGCTGACATGTTGAATGTGAATTCACTATCATTCAGTCAGTCGAGAAACTCTTTCTCAGAAGATGATGATCAGGATCTGGTGAGTAACTGCAGGAGCAGTACTTTCATTCAAAGGCATCTTTGTATCTGAACAATTCTGTGATCACCACCATGTTCATAATTTAGTGATTGCGCAAGCATATTTGTGCAGGGTCTGTTCTTGCGTCGAAATAAACCTTCTGATCCATCTTGTCCAGATATCAAGAAACTGACCTGAGATTAATAGGTTTTTGAATTGATATTTGATTAGAATTGCTATACGGGATGGTAACAGTATGCCAATTATGAATACTTTTCCCCAGTATAAAGTACCGTACATGTAGTATATATGTTTCTGAATCTTAAACATTCATGTTCAGACTCGTCCAAAAATGTAATGTTTTATTTTTCATATGATTTCATACGCTTTTTCTCTCCTAGGATTGTTTGAATGAAGTTTCACCAAGATACATTTAGAGTTTTCTCTTGTTTGTCTGTGTCAGGGGTTATGATTTTTTTTTTCTTTCAAGTTTATCTGCAGGGAAATGGATTGCTGTAGATTTGATGAGTAGATGTATTTGGAAGTTAATCTATTTCACAATATAGCACAACTTTGTAAAATCCATTTCCTTTGCATTTTATTTTCCATCCAAAATGCCCATATGTTCAAATCCCAAATGTAATTTACAAAACATGAAAAGAGACAATTCTGCTGCAAGTCAAAAACAACAATAACAAAAACTACTTCTGCCAAATCAGCAAACCAGACTTATTTCTAACCATACACTTATGAGGGATTTATGAGAAAGTTTCTTAAAGAAGTCAGTCATATATTTTTAAGCCTTAATATGTTGTCCTTTGTCCCTGAGTTCCATTTGCTATGTTAGTCAAGGTTCTTGTTTAGTGTTACGTGATCGTTCCACTTTTGACATTTTCTGTCAGGTCTAATATAACTGCTGTTGTCCTGTCTTTTCATAACAGCCTCTTTGGAAAGCCTTCATTATTGTGTGACAGGTTCACTGTAATTAAGATTCACGGGAATAATTTTGTCTGTCTATCTTCCTTGTTTCATAAAAGAATAGTTAATCTCAAATGTAAAATCTTCGTTTTATTTACTCAGCCTCATGTCAATTCAAACCTGCATGTTGTTATTTAGTTTATCATGACTTGGAGCTGTCAGCTCCACAAAGAACAACACATGACCAGAAAAGTAATCAACTTAAATTCTACATTCTGAGTTTTTGCATGGCAAGAGATGCATAATGATTGCTTAGTAATTTCTACTTTTCTGTTTTATGTAAATAACTTAATTATGTTTGGAATCAATGTTCATAATGAATCAAATTGATCAAAAGTGACAGTAAAGATATTTATATGATGTTACAAAACAGTTCCTTTTAAAAATTGCCTTTTTCAAAAAATAAAGCAGCCCACATAGATTATAATAAGAAATTTGACTTGAACACCAAATCAGCATATTAAAATGATTTCTGAAGGATCGTGTGGCACTGAGGACTTTTTACAGTTACAGTAAATTATAATTGTATATCACAGTTTTGGTGTTTTTGCTGTATTTTGATCAAATAAATAAGAAAAACGGCATACGAGAGGTGGTAATTTGTTCGAAAGTGTCAATGTATTTGTGTTTTCATTATAAAGTCAAAGATTTTAGTAAAACCCATCTTTCCAGCTTAATGGCAGTATGAGAGAAGGTTTCAAGTTTTAAAAGCTGCTACATGTTTATGTAGTACATCCCACTGTTTTATGCAAAGAGCAAGACAAATTAAACATCATAAAATGACCCCTCAATGCCTTTTTTGAGGAGAAAAGCAGATGGGTCATCCAGTTAAGAAATCAAGGGATATAAATTGCTTCACTAAAGAGGATCAATAAACAGTTTAAGGCAGAAGTCTGCTAATTACTATGAGTCCAAAATCATAATTACTTTCATCACTGCATTTACAGCTCATAGAATAAAAAATATCTCGTTTTAATTAACACACAGGCAGCCGTTCCTGCATCTCATTCCTCATTTTCAGCTCATGCGCTTCCGTTCTTTCTTCCTTGTCTTCTTCACTTCTTCTTTAGTTTTTCCTTTTGCTAATTTCTTCGTTTTCCTTTCTTTCTTTCTTTCTTTCTTTCTTTCTTTCTTTCTTTCTTTCTTTCTTTCTTTCCCCCTGCCCCTCTCTTCTCGACGAGCTGTGCGTGTGACCTTGAGCCTGGACTTCCTCCTTCTTTCTGCTGCAGTCATGAGGGCTCAAGCGCAACGATAATGAATCCATCAAGGACCTGAAGCCACAATCTAAAGCTGTGATAACCATGACAAGTGCACACAAACACACACACACACACACACACACACACAACCACACACCCAAACCTTGAGGGATATCAATATGATAGAGCTTTGGATTCTGGAAAGTTAGTAGAGCCATTCTCTCAGGAAAAGCCAGCATGAAATGCCCTTTCAAAGTAAAGTTCAGTCAGTGTATATGATTATGAAGGTAACTAAAGCTGTTTTTAGTGACACATGCTTTCTGCAGTTCTATGGTTTCAAGAAGTGAATTTCTGTTTGCTGAGAACCAGTTTTCTTTGATCAGTTGAAAGAGCACAGGCCATTTCTGAATATAATGCAGGTCTACAACCTTTTTCAGACTGGACCTCCTTGGTGGATAGAGATGCTCTGTTAAAGATAGTGTGTATAAAACGGTTGCTTTGCATTAAACATACCAATTTGCATTTTAATCTTGGCCTATAATAGAATGTGCCCTGTGCTGTATTGACATATTATGATGCTTATATTGTATATATTTGAATATAGGTGTGACAAAGCATTTAGCTACATAGCTACATTTACATTACATTTAGTCATTTAGCAGACGCTTTTATCCAAAGCGACTTACAAATGAGGACAATAAAAGCAGTCAAAACTAACAAAAGAGCAACAATATATAAGTGCAAATGACAAGTCTCGGTTAGCTAACGCAGTACACGTAACAAGGTATTTACATATATATATACTGTATATATACTATATATATATACTGTATATATATAAATATATATAATTAACACCCACACACCCAAAAGACAAACAGTATATCGAATAGAAAAAAAGAAACGTTAGTGTTAAATACATTTAGAAATTAATCAAAAAAAAATATAATATATTGGTTACATATTTTGAAAGATCCGTAAACCTTGAAATATCAGTAAATAAGACATGTACAGATTATATGAGGATTTTCATCTTGACTTTTATAGGTGTTTTTAACCTGTATCTTTAAATTTAGCACTGCATTGCGTTTTTTTAGAAGTTAATAGAAATGTCTGAAAATTAATTGAAAAGTGTCCTGACGAAATGATATTAGTATTGTTTGTATCTGTCTTGTGCATTTTTTTTTTGTGTTCCCCAAGTTAACTTAGTTTTATTTTGTTATTAATTACACTATTTAGCGGTTTTTTACGATTATTTTTTCGAGTACCATGTGCCAATTATTTCAATACTATGCATACATAATGATTTATATTTTTTAATTTCCTAGTTTATTTTAATAATATTCCTCATTTTTTCAATAAAATGTATATTTAAAAATAGATTGAAGTTTAAGATCAGATTGAAAGTTTAAGAAGTTTATAAAGTTTAAGATTTAAGGTTGCAATCTCCCATCTTGCAGTGATAGAATGGTTAGCATTCAAAATGTGACTGACTGTGATGGCATCATAATATTTGCATCCTAATTTGTGATTGTTCTCTTCTTCCTTGCATCTGTTTATCCAAATATCACATTTAAACTGCAAAGACAGTGTGATATTGTGTGTTGATTCTCATACAGAGTCTAAAAATAAGACACATAGTAAGAGTCGTGACAGTGGTAAAACGGATGCTCTAATTCTAAAACATAAACCTAAAACTTTAGCAATATTACTTGTCTGCTTTGCAAGCACTATTGTTTTTTTCTGGAAATGCTAATGTAGTCTAAATTACCCCTTTATTCTCACTTTAAACATTTTCCAGGTAAATACAATATCAGGCTTATGAAGCTCTAAGAATAAACCCCACCAGTTTTTTTTCCCCCCTCACTAATGTACCTCAGAAGAAATGCTCAAAAGCTCCATTTGCTCTCAGTGGCTCTGGATCTGTGCAATTCATGAGTGTAACACTGGTCTTACCTTATGAGATGGAAGGGGTGAGGGTGTGATTCGCAGATCGAATGCAAATGAAGCTGATGAGTATCAGGTTAGTCACGGAAAGGATAGCTGTGTGTGCTTTTCATCAAGGGCTTTTTAGAGCTCTCTGGCACTCTTAGCAAAGGGAAGCTAAATCAAGGTGATGACCTGTGTGTGTGTGTGTGTGTGTGTGTATTTGTTGTCTGCATATCTCAATTTGTGAGTGAAGTCTCATCCTCTAGTGCAGGATTGATGATGTCTAATGGGCTTTAATATTTAATGGAGATTGACAGTAATTTAGTGATGCAACCCAATTATAATTCAACTGCCCCAGCGTGCGGCATATCTCGGTGTCTCTCCCTCTATGTCCTGTATATCCTCTGACCTTTGAATGAGTGTCCTGCTCACAGAAACTCCTGTTATACATATATAGAAACATCGATTTGGAGAAATTACTTGCTCACCAATAGACCCAAGTGAATGGGTGCCGTCAGAATGAGAAGTCCAAACAGAGCTGATAACAACATCACGATAATCCCCAAGTAAGTCCACACCACTCCCATCCATCATTTAACCGTCTTTTAAGTAAAAGCTGGTGTTTTGTAAGAAGTACATTATCTTATGTGTTGTACTTTAAAATGGTGCTTCTGCCAGTTAAACAGTGTTTGTCCGTACATCCATACTAAGCTTCCTCCAGTGAAAAGTCCATCCACTGTTGTCCTCTAACTCACAATCCCAGACATATTTGTTTTGAAGGTTTTTCTATTGAAAACGTGCTTGATCTGTGCAGTTTCTCTCCTTAATCAGAAATTAAGATGACTGGTTAGCATTTGGAACCAATCAACACACCTTTTTGTTATAGTTAACAAATATATCTAACTCCACCCCCCTTCCCTTATCTAACTCCCTCCCCCTCCTTAACCCAATGGCAAATTACGGGGCCTATGGACCCTTCCCCCGGAAGGCCCTAACACTCAGAAAGTCAGAACAGGCCTCTGTTCCATGTACCAATGCTGATATTCACTGGTTTTTATGGACTAAAGGAAGGCTGGCAGAGAACTTCCTCTTGTCCTCTAATACGACACATAATGCCCAGAGAATGGACTGTTTCCTATATTAATCTAAATACCTTTCTTTGAATGAACACGCATATACTTCAGATCATTGTGTATGTTTTTACTGTTCTTGTATATTGTCTTTTGAATTTTATACTGTTTTTTTATGCATGTTATGATAGACCACTATTTAATATAACCTCACCTATTTCATGTTTTGTCTCTATGAATTCATCTTCGGATGATCTAACTGAGAGTGCATATTGTATGCTGATACCTATGCAACATATTGATGTTCTAAGAATCGTTACTAATTTGTGCATTCACACCCAAGCGAATTACATATGCAAATTACCATGCTTAGAGACAAAGGTTCGTAAAACCCTCCAGCAATTGCAACCTCGCGCTTGGAATTTCTGTCTTTTTCATTGGACAAGCCCATCTTGAAAGGCTGGGATCTTCTCCTATCTCCGCTACCTTAAGGCCCGGCTCGGGAACCCCGCCCCATTTGGTGGTTCGGTCCAGAATCTACTAATGTGTTGGAGAAAACGCTCAGGATACCAAACATTTTGTGCCCGGCCTTTCTTCCGGGCCCCCCCCCCGCCCCTAGGGGTCTTTTCCATTCACCAAAGATTCTCCGACTCAAACTGGTTCTTTTCATCGACCCTAATTCAGCAAAGATCAACGGGAAGCTTAAGATTGCAGCAGGAATCTCTTTCAGACATACTCGCAAGTATCAAACTTAGCCGATTTAATTGATGCATTAAGTATCAATTACACCTTTTTACAAAGGTGTGTTTAAACTAAGAATCTGACGCTTCCCTCAGATGTAGATCTTCTGAATATGCAAATGGTTCCATAAATTCATTCCTTATTATATTGGCCTCTTTCTGTGCTGAGTTAATCTTTAACCCTTTCCTATACCAACTGTATACAAATTGTGTGTGTGTGTGTGTTAGACCAGTTTGTGTGTTTATGTTGTATGTTAGACTAGTTTAAGTTTTTATGTTGTTAATAAAACCTTACTTGTATCACATTTGACGTGTTCATTGTTTACTCATAATCGGAGTCAATAATCATGCAGATTTACTTTACAAGCTTTTGTAGAATTGTACAGTCAGAAAGTTATTTCCCTTAACCAGGAAATTAACTTTCTTGGAATTGACAAGACAGTTGACCCTGAGAGGTCAGCTAAATATCTACAGCGGATCTAAAATATGAATAGTTAATTATAACTAGTTATGTTTATTTATTCATATTTCCCCATGAGCTGATTTCTCTACAATACTGTTTTCAGCTGAGAAACATAGTATGGTAGTAATGAAAGCAAGGTTTTGAATAAAAAAAAAACATAAGTTGAATGTATTTATTACAAACACACAGCTTTTTGTTTCACAAGATGTTAATCAATGTACTAGAGTGGCGTGGATTACTTATTATTGTGTTTTTATCAGCTGTTTGGACTCTCATTCTGACGGCACCCATTCACTGCAGTGGATCCATTGTTGATAAAGTAAATATAATGCTAAATTCATCCAAATCTGTTCTGATGAAGAAACAAACATATTGGAAGGCCTGAGGGTGAATACGTTTTCAGCAAATCTTAATTTCTGGGTGAACTATTCCTTTAACATTTTTTTTATGCAATTAATGTTCCAAAATAACAGTGATGCAACAAAACCTATTCCAAATAAATATGCAGATGATATGCTTTGGCACCCTGAGCAACCAAAAGTAAGTGAGAAATTATATTGATACAATATGGATATTTTAATTACACATTCACCTTAATCAAATCATAAGGAATAGAACTAAAATACATAGTGGAATATTTTGTAAGATCTACAGTGAAATACACAATTAAAAATGAATTGTCAGTTCAGCCTAGAAGTGTGTCACGAGTCCCGTATGTTTCTGTAAACATGTGGACAAAGAGAGAGCGATGCAATTTATCTCTCAGCATGCAGGACACATTCTTTCCGACAAGGAGTAGACAGCAGCTGTGATGACTAACAGCTCAACTTTCACTCTTAACCTCAGGACCGTGACCTTGTTCTTTATATCATCCCCTATAAACTGTGTGTTGATCGCTGCATACAGACTCTGACCTTGTGCAAATCAGGTGTTGTGTTTATTCTCATGTAGACAGTAGAATAGACCACAGCGTTTTTTTTTGTACAGGGCTTATATGACACAGTTCAGCATTGTGATGACCTCTGGTAATTGTTTTGCTTCTACATAACAATTTCTCGTGACCTTCAGCTCTGATATGGATGTTCACATTCTAAACGCGAATGGATTATAATGGCAGCAATCCAATTTCATTCAGATTCTCACTTCACATTCACATCAGAATTATGTAGGTTTCCAGCCTCTCTAGGTCATGCTTTTGCTAACAGAGCTTACATTACAAACACAAGCAAAGGCATCATGATATACAGTAAATAGCTCAAGCATTGCACCAGTTTGCGTGTTGCCTTGCACATAATATAGACATAATATATATATACAGTGGGGCAAAAAAGTTTTTAGTCAGCCCCCAATTGTGCAAGTTCTCCCCCTTAAAAAGATGAGAGAGGCCTGTAATTTTCTCATAGTTGAGGTATACCTCACCTTGAGAGACAAAATGAGAAAAAAAATCAGAAAATCACATTGTAGGATTTTTAAAGAATTAATTAGTAAATTCCTCGGTAAAATAAGTATTTGGTCACCTACAAACAAGCAAGATTTCTGGCTCTCACAGACCTGTAACTTCTTCTTTAAGAGGCTCCTCTGTCCTCCACTCGTTACCTGTATTAATGGCTTCTGTTTGAACTTGTTATCAGTATAAAGACACCTGTCCACAACCTCAAACAGTCACACTCCAAACTCCACATGGCCAAGACCAAAGAGCTGTCAAAGGACACCAGAAACAAATTGTAGACCTGCACCAGGCTGGGAAGACTGAATCTGCAATAGGTAAGCAGCTTGGTGTGAAGAAATCTACTGTGGGAGCAATTATTAGAAAATGTAAGACATACAAGACCACTGATAATCTTTCTCGATCTGGGGCTCCACGCAAGATCCCCCCCCGTGGGGTCAAAATGATCACAAGAACTGTGAGCAAAAATCCCAGAACCACTCGGGGGGACCTAGTGAATGACCTGCATAGAGCTGGGACCAAAGTAACAAAGGCATACCATCAGTAACACACTGCGCTGCCAGGGACTCGAATCCTGCAGTGCCAGACGTGTCCCCTTGTTTAAGCCAGTACATGTCCAGGCCCGTCCGAAGTTTGCTAGAGAGCATTTGGATGATCCAGAAGATGATTGGGAGAATGTCATATGGTCAGATGAAACCAATTTAGAACTTTTTGGTAAAAACTCAACTTTGTTTGGAGGAGAAAGAATGCTGAGTTTCATCTAAAGAACACCATACCTACTGTGAAACATGGGGTGGAAACATCATGCTTTGGGGCTGTTTTTTCTGCAAAGGGACCAGGACGACTGATCCGTGTAATGAAAGAATGAATGGGGCCATGTATTGTGAGATTTTGTGTGAAAACCTCCTTCCATCAGCAAGGTCATTGAAGATGAAACGTGGCTGGGTCGTTCAGCATGACAATGATCCCAAACACCGCCCGGGCAACGAAGGAGTGGCTTCTTAAGAAGTATTTCAAGGTCCTGGAGTGGCCTAGCATGTCTCCAGATCTCAACCCCATAGAAATTCTTTGGAGGGAGTTGAAAATCCGTGGTGCCCAGCGACAGCCCCAAAACATTACTGCTCTAGATGAGATCTGCATGGAGGAATGGGCCAAAATTCCAGCAACAGTGTGTGAAAACCTTGTTAAGACTTACAGAAAACGTTTGACCTCGTCATTGCCAACAAAGGGTATATAACAAAGTATTTAGATGAAATTTTGTTATTGACCAAATTACTTATTTTCCACCATAATTTGCAATAAATTCTTTAAAAATCCTACAATGTGATTTCTGGATTTTTTTTTTCTCATTTTGTCTCTCTTATTTGAGGTATACCTATGATGAAAATTATTATCTTTTTAAGTGGGAGAACTTGCACCATTGGTGGCTGACTAAATACTTTTTTTTTCCCCACTGTATATATATACAGTATATATATATATGTTTGTGTGTGTATATATATATATATATAAACGCTTTACTAGATCCTCTTGATTTGTAGTTATGTTCATTTTATTGATTGTGAATAATTTGAGTTGCTTTCTGGCTTATGTCACACAATTAATTTTAAACTCCTCACCACTGTGCAGCCCGCATACACCATATGGGCAATTGGGCACATGCCCAGGGGCTTCACGTCCAAGTGGGGGGGGGGCACCATGCAGGGCCGCATAAATGTTTTCAAATAGTGTGGTGCGGAAACAGTTTAACAGCCAAAGATGTTTTAGCAAATATACACTGTTTTTGCAGCTCATTGGGTTCCTCTGCTGATCTGGGGCCCTGGGCCAATGTGTGGTAGGTCTGTGCGTTAATCTTTCTGTGGCTACCGACCACAGTTGTCTTGATTTAGTGAACAGCTCTGTATAAATTTACACAGATCACCATTTAGGTACTCAACAGAATTACCACAAACAAAGAATCTCCCTGGCATAAAACAACCTGTGCTTTGTGGGTTTTTTTCTTGTGTTGTGCTGTTGTGTTTAGAGTCATTATTTTTAGCCTTGCATCTCTGTCTAGAAGTAGAACAACAAAGAGATTGTATGTCTGAAACCTTGACTGAGCACAGAAGCCTTTGTCTCATTTCAGTCCTGACAGTGTGTCATCCCTGTGATGCTGTTTATTTTCATGTAGTCAGTAGACTAGATCACAGTCTGTCCCTCTTGGCCAAGGTGTGTATGACATATTCCGGGATCGAGATGACTTCTGGTAAAGTAATTGTTTTGTGACTTTACATAACCATTTCTTATCAGATGTGTCATACCCATTCAGACTGGAGAGGGGGCATCTAACACCTCAGATTTTTAGTCTGTTTTAAAGGCAAAAATGAAACTTTAATCATTGAAATTAATTGCAGTAGGTTCAATTGTTTTGTCTAAAATGCCATGGCATTCATTCACATGCCTAAATTAGTCAGTCCTATTAAATCATATCTTTTTTTAATAAAAGGAAACATCATTTACCCACCCACACTAAATGAAACATAATTTACCCACCCACACTGATAAACTTTTTTTTTTTTTTTCATTTTCCTCAGGCCATCCTAAAAAAAAAAAAATGCTGACAAATTGCTCACCCTAAAGCCATTCGAGTTGTAGATGAGTTTGTTTCTTCATCAGAACAGATTTGGAGAAATGTTGCATTTCATCACTTGCTCACTAATGGACCCTATGCAGTGAATGGGCGCCGTCAGAATGAGAGCCCAACCACTTATAAAACCTCACATAATTCCAAAGCTAATCCACAGACTCCAGTCCATCAATCAACATTTTATCCAGTGAAAAGCTGTGGTTTTCAATAATTTTTTTTAACTTTTTAACTCAACCGTTGCTTTTGGCTAAAATCACTTCTGTCCATAACTTTACTTTCTCCAGTGGAAAAGTCATATCATCGGAATCAGGAGAGGAATATGCACAGGTCAAGGAAAGTTTACATCACATTTTCAAACTAATGTGTTTGTTTTTATTTAAGAGGACAACAGGGGATGAACTTTTCACTGGCATTTATTTTTTATTTTTTTCACTTGCACTGAGCATTTTTACGGAATGTGAACTCGTATGTAGCCAGAAGCAAATGATGGATTTGTTTCTTACAAACATGAAGCTTTTTACTTCACAAGTCATTTACTTGTTTACAAGTCAGTTGCTTGTGGATTATTGTGATGTTTTTAGACTCTCATTCTGACGGCACCCATTCACCGCAAAGGATCCATGTGTGATCAAATGATGTAATGTTAAATTATTTGGATGACCTTTTTCCGTCAAATTTTTGGTTGAACTACTCTAAGTTTTAGAGGTTTTTTATACAAACAAAGTTGTTTATTAGGAAAAAAGTGCATTTTGTGACTTACTTTGTTCAAAACTAAGTTGATAGTAAGCCATAAAAAGTTGTGAAGTGCATGAAGCCCCTTTTTCTCAGGACCTTCAGCCTGATGTAGGTGTTCACATTCTCAGGTTATTCACTACCATTCGTTCTTTTGATTTAGCGAACAGCATTCTTCAATCAAATCACACAGATCACAATTTAGCTCGAGGTAGAAGTGTTATTCCACAGAATTACCACCCAAAAAAAAATGAGCCGGAAAACAACCTGTTCTGTGTGGGAGGGTTTTTGTTGTTATTTTGTGTGTGACATTTTCCAGCATTGTGATGACCTCTGGAAATAGATTTGTGACCGTACATAACTATTTCTTGTGATCTTCAGCCCTGATATATGGGTGTTGATATTCTCAAGTTATCCGCTGCAGCAGCAGTCATTCTCTTGAGTTAGCGAATCCCATTTTTCAAATTCACACAGATCACAATTTAGCTCTGGCGAAGGTGTTATTCTGTTGAAAACAACCTGTACTTTTTGGCTGGTTTGCGGTCATTATTTTTAGCCCTGCATCTCTGTTCTGAAGTGGATAACTAAGGAGTTTGTCTGTCCGAGGCCTTGACCGTGTGCAGGAGCCTTTGTATCATTTCACTCTTGACAGCATGTCATCTCTGTGACTAACTAAATGACCGCCTGCCACAGCTGACAAATCTAGCAAAACACAATGACACCCACCATGTCAAAATTATTTCAGAAAAACAGCGAAAGTAAATGTACTGCCCCTGGGGTGGGGTGACTGTGGGGCCAAAGTTATGGCAAGATGACAGCAGATTCAAAACTTTCACTCGCCGAGTCCTGAAAAGAGGCTATTTTTTCTTCCTGTAACATTGAGTATTTGGCAGGACCTTCTACTGGGAATTAATCTATCTCTCTCCTTCTGTCCTTCTCGCTCTTTTACACACAAATACACATACCTAGTGCCTTCATTTTTGTCTCAACGTGACTCTAAAATATGGATACTGTCCCCTCTCTACCCTGATTTTCAGCTTGCATGCTTCCAATAAATAAACCTGTCACAACACTGTCTTTATACTTGTGCTATTTGTGGACCAATCACTCCCAAGGTGGAGAGACACTTTCATGTCATATGAAAAGACACTTGTGTGTGAGTGTGCTCGCACATGTTCGATGGAATCAGCTTCATATAGTGGTATTTTGAATAAGATGACTGTATTTCAGGCTTTCAAGAATTAGATGTTAGGTCTAATTCGGTTTCTTTCTTGACCTGTCATTGTGAGTGAAAAAAAAACGTTGGCACTCTGGCCTCATTGAAAATATAATGGCACTTTCCATGAATAGGGTTCAAAACCGGGCCTGAATCTCTCTCTCTTTTTTTTTTTTTTAACAATTTTATCCATGCACTCATTAGGGACTATCTACAGGTGCATCTCAATGAATTAGAATGTCGTGGAAAAGTTCATTTATTTCAGTAATTCAACTCAAATTGTGAAACTTGTGTATTAAATAAATTCAATGCACACAGACTGAAGTAGTTTAAGTCTTTGGTTCTTTTAATTGTGATGATTTTGGCTCACATTTAACAAAAATCCACCAATTCACTATCTCAACAAATTAGAATACTTCATAAGACCAATAAAAAAAAAACATTTTTAGTGAATTGTTGGCCTTCTGGAAAGTATGTTCATTTACTGTACATGTACTCAATACTTGGTAGGGGCTCATTTTGCTTTAATTACTGCCTCAATTCTGCGTGGCATGGAGGTGATCAGTTTGTGGCACTGCTGAGGTGGTATGGAAGCCCAGGTTTCTTTGACAGTGGCCTTCAGATCATCTGCATTTGTTGGTCTCTTGTTTTCTCATTTTCCTCTTGACAATACCCCATAGATTTTCTATGGGGTTCAGGTCTGGTGAATTTGCTGGCCAGTCAAGCACACCAACACCATGGTCATTTAACCAACTTTTGGTGCTTTTGGCAGTGTGGGCAGGTGCCAAATCCTGCTGGAAAATGAAATCAGCATCTTCAAAAAGCTGGTCAGCAGAAGGAAGCATGAAGTGCTCCAAAATTTTTTTGGTAAACGGGTGCAGTGACGTTGGTTTTCAAAACACAATGGACCAACACCAGCAAATGACATTGCACCCCAAATCATCACAGACTGTGGAAACTTAACACTGGACTTCAATAAACTTGGGCTATGAGCTTCTCCACCCTTCCTCCAGACTCTAGGACCTTGGTTTCCAAATGAAATACAAAACTTGCTCTCATCTGAAAAGAGGACTTTGGACCACTGGGCAACAGTCCAGTTCTTCTTCTCCTTAGCCCAGGTAAGATGCCTCTGACGTTGTCTGTGGTTCAGGAGTAGCTTAACAAGAGGAATACGACAACTGTAGCCAAATTCCTTGACACGCCTGTGTGTGTTGGCTCTTGATGCCTTGACCCCAGCCTCAGTCCTTTCCTTGTGAAGTTCACTCAAATTCTTGATCGATTTTGCTTGACAATCCTCATAAGCTGCGGTTCTCTCGGTTGGTTGTGCAAATTTTTCTTCCAAACTTTTCCTTCCACTCAACTTTCTGTTAAAATGCTTGAATACAGCACTCTGTGAACAGCCAGCTTCTTGTGAATGTTTGTGGCTTACCCTCCTTGTGAAGAGTGTCAATGATTGTCTTCTGGACAGGCTGTCAGATCACGTCTTCCCCATGATTGTAAGCCGAGTGAACCAAACTGAGATCCATTTTGAAGGCTCAGGAAACCTTTGCAGGTTTTTTTGAGTTGATTAGCTGATTGGCATGTCACAATATTTTAATTTGTTGAGATAGTGAATTGGTTGTTTTTTGTTAAATGTGAGCCAAAATAACAATTAAAGAACCAAAGACTTAAACTACTTCAGTCTGTGTGCACTGAAATTATTTAATACACGAGTTTCACAGTTTGAGTTGAATTACTGAAATAAATGAACTTTTCAAGACATTCTAATTCATTGAGATGCACCTGTAGTATGGGACCAATGTTGATGTATATTTCCCATAAATAAATAAAAATAATAAATAACAAAATAATATTTATACCAAATTGGAAATTTGGAATTATTTATTTATTTTTGTCAGTGGCAGTGACAGTTTTGCCCAAACTTTCATTTGTTCTATTGTTTCTCATAGGCAACAATGGAGAGCAACTGGTCTTTTGATTCACAAAGGTTTCTTAAGAATAAAATGATTTCTTTTAATTATTTCATTACCAGCTATTTTCTTCTTATTTTCTAACGTAAGAATAAAGTTAAGAATATTTTGGAATCCAAAAACATTTTTTAGAATATTCCCAGGTTTTTTTTTCTTAGAATTGTTCCAAAAACTTGAGAAGAATTGAAAGAAATATCTTAAAAATCATTGTAAATAACCTCTTAAAGTTACCACAAACTTTCTTTTAATTAATTTCTTTTCGTGATGTTTTGCAAAGATGTTTTTCCTGAGAAATAAACCCATATAACTTCCTCTAGATAAATAGTATAGTTATATAATGATATAACATGTCCTCAAACCAGGGTATAAACTCAGATTTGCCAATATAACCCAGTCTGCAATGAAAAATTCATATTTCTAATACTACTGGATCCAAAAAGTTGTTAAGAATTAAGAAAGATAATTTTAAATAAATAATTAATTAGTGGTTGTTTGCAAAAGTCTCTTTCTGCTCACCAAGTGACTTCCGTGTATGGTGTGTAACTATGTTACTAATTATTCCCCATTATAAAATAAGTGGTGTTGATCATCCTTAATTATTCCATCGTCTTTCCACGACCACAATCTTAATAACGTTAAGTGTTTGCTGTGTATCCCTCTGACATTTTCAGCAGTCCCTTCCTACCCTCTTCCTCTGTCAGCTTTTTACCTACTCTTGTATCCCATCATTTAACCGCCACAATATACTCTGGCTTCTTCATCCTCTGTGGCCTTACCCATTATAAGTCTACACTCCCCCCATATTAGCCCTAACCTTTGTAAAACGATGTCTAGGCTAGGATATCTTTAATACTCTTATTTCTTTAGCCATGCAAACTTTGGAAAAACTCGCAAAGTGATTTTCCCCCCATTTTTGAATGGTCACCATTGGCAAATAATGCAACAAAGATTGCTAAAGTAAACAGATTTTACTAATAAACCTACCAATTTCTGTGTAAAACTAAAATTATTATGCTGCCATCTTTCTAAAGTTATTTTCCTGTCCCTGTAATTTGGCAACAAATGTCAGGTGAAAATGTCATATCTATTCTTGGAGCCACATTGAGATCCCAATATCTCTGGTCTTGACTTATATAGGGCCTTAAAAATGAGGATGCTAAAAGAAACGTTTGTTAAAAACTAAAATCTAAATGGATATTAGGATATATTTAATACTTCTTGAGTTATAGCCATGCAAACTTTGGAAAAAAAACTCAAAAAGTGTCACCATTGGCAAATACTGCAACAAAGATTGCTAGAGTTAAGAGATTTTACTAACAGACCTACCAATCTCTGTGTAAAAGTATAATATGATGGGAGAAAAAGAAGAAATATCTGAGATAAAGCTGATATTTTGATGAAATTGAGAATGCAATCTGAACGCAATAATACAATATGTTCCTCTCTCCTCACCAGCTGTGAAGTAACCACTTAGACAGGAGGCTCAGGATGAGAAGATGGCAGCCATACTGTTTCCACCGGGTCCTGACA
>JADLZN010002950.1:0-24190 GCA_018155175.1 Sinocyclocheilus anophthalmus
CTTCAATTATATATGTATATATTTTAGAGAAACTCAAGGACATGGTTTTAATTGCAAATTGAGGTCACTAGGTGTGAAACACGACATTGAATCGCTTAGATGCTGTTCTCTGGTCTCAAGAGGATATAGCAATGTTAAGAGATGAATACATGAAATGCCAGATTCTCTGTGGAAAACACGTCAAGCTTGTTGCCTTGCTCATTGCTCTGCAGTTTCACAGTGGAAAAAACAACATCTAATTGTTATTCTGCTCGGACAATCAAAGTAAAGACACGCACAAGTCCAAACAATTATTCAACATTGAGTACGCCAAAGTATTTTCAATGCATTAATTTCAATTCCCTGTTCCTACATGAACACAAAAACCTTTCAACAGTTTAGATTACATGCCTGTGGGAATTTAATTTACAGCACTGCACATCAAAGTTATGCAAGGGGGAATTACTAAGGAAGCTCTGCCTTTAGAAACCTGAAATAAGTCATAATCATTAAAATCGGTCTTTTCCTCTGAA
The DNA here is from genome assembly GCA_018155175.1 of Sinocyclocheilus anophthalmus. Classification (NCBI taxonomy): domain Eukaryota; kingdom Metazoa; phylum Chordata; class Actinopteri; order Cypriniformes; family Cyprinidae; genus Sinocyclocheilus; species Sinocyclocheilus anophthalmus. The sequence goes on from JADLZN010002950.1 coordinate 513, forward strand.
TTTCAGTTAATTGGGCCTTGAGGACTCACTGTTTTTCACAGCGAATCGTTAAGAGTGTAATGCGTGTCACTTTTTTTATGCACTAGAGATCGAGAGAGATGAAACACACTGACACTTTGAAACCCCTCTAATCCAAGCACAATGATAATGACCTGAGCTGCACAAGGTCAGATTGAACTCAAGATCGAATTGGTTACAGTGAACAATACAGTCAGCAATAGTCGAAGACATTTAGCAAGGACATTTCTACCATCTCCCCTCAGGAACCCAAAGATGAGATGTCACTTATTTGTACACTGCCATTGAAGTGTTTGGGGTCAGAAAGAAATTGAAGAAATTGAAGAAATTGATACTTTCACCAAGGACACATTTTAAAAATACACTTAAATAGAAAAAAGTTATTCTAATTTGTGTTAATACTTTCAAATTAAGCAGTGGCGGCTCGTGGGTTTTTAAAATAGAGGAGGCACACTAATTGTATTGGTCTGGGATCCCTGCGATTCTTATTATTATTATTATTATTATTATTATTATTATTATTATGAATAGGCTTAACTCACTTTCAAATGGCTTTTGGTTGCTTTTAGTCTGAAAAATTAAAGAAAAAGACACACATACAGCAAGATAATATAATTTCACTTACCTGGCCTTGAAGCAAACATCCATCCCTTCTTAAAAGTCTGGGTTAAAAGAGAGCTGCCTGTTGCGCCAATTAATTAAGCCGACTGCTGTAACGTTAGCCTATATACAGCTTAGGCAGGTTCTCCCTTATTTAACATTTGCTATATATTACTGTTGAATGACACAGCTTGTAAATCTTGGTTGGCCGATAAAATATCCATTATCGCTACTCAGCATAAGTACATTGGTATATGATCAGCACAGCGGGAGCCGATTCACAACTAAAGCACGCTAATTAAATCTCTATGAGATTGGTGCTATCAGAAAAGGAGGTCGTCTCCCTGTGAGGTTTCTTTTTCAAACACTCCCCAGTGCATTGAAATTGAAACACTCCATGGTTGATTGGCTAATTTTTTTTTTTTTTTTAACCAAGGAGGCATGAGGAGCTCAGGGCGGTGTTCAGCGCCGACAAAAACGGTTTGCAAAAACGTTTTTTAAACGGAACGCGTGATGCGTTGACACCCCTGTTCTGAGGATGCCGCAAGAGTTGCAATTTATGGCAGCTGGAAGGACTGAGTATCAGTGACAAATACGATAAATCAAAAGTAAAAATCTAGTTTAAAAGCCTGGTCACACTGTGAACAGACGATAATGTTCTGGGGGTTTTTGTATACGTGCCTGCCGCTTTAAATGTTTGAGTTTTTTTTTAAATCAGGCAGGTTCTGATTGGCTGTTGGTATTATTAAACTCCATTGTCAGTTGGAAATTACAGGAAAAATACTACAGGGGACACTGTGGGTAGTTGTCACACTTTTTCGCTAGAAAAAGGCATATGAACATTTCCAGCATTATTAATGTTGACCTTACATGGTCATTCCTTACAAGGATTACAAATGGTAATCCATTTGCCATTAACAAGTAGTATTTTAAGGTAAATTTTAACAGTAAAACAACCATAAAACACAAAACAATTCATAAAAAAGTTGACACAAAAATTACACTTTTTTGGACAGTAAATGTTTAACAAATGGGTTAACTTAATACATAACATCTAGCCCCAATAAAATGACTACTTGCCCCAAACTGACATTTATTAAAGATGAGAAATAGTGTTATGTAAATCTGCATCCAGTTATTAAAACACAGACAGATTATCTGGAAAAACACTTTTCTGAAAGAGATTTTAACAATATTGTTCTTGTTTCATTATCATTATAGCTTATTATTATAGCGTTAGAACAATTATTAAAACGTTGTAGTTATAGTTAAAGCTGTGATTATCATCCTTGGTGTGAATGGCTGTCAAAGCAAATGTGTCAAGTTCTTTGTATTGATGTTGTTTTAATATGGTTTTGAATTTTGTTATTTAATTTTCAAGAAAAGTTTCGATGTAATGACTGCAATTCAATGTAACCATCACATAAAAAGTAATACATTTCTCATAACATATATATAGAATTTATTTAATATGTCATATATGAAAAATATTACATTCTTACATTTTTAACACATGTAAATCTACATCTTAATCGTTAATAAAAAAATAAAAAAAATTAAAAAAAAAAAAAATATATAAATCATAAATTTTGTGTTTTGCAAAGTTTGCTGCTTCAGTATTTGTAGTTTATTTTTCCATGTTTCTATGGTATACTAAAAACAATGATAAGCATATCATAAGATTTAAAGGCTTTTATTGGCAAAAAAATAAAATGAGTCAATATTTACAGTGTTGAACCTTGTTCTTCACAACCTCTGCAATTCGCTCTGGCATGCAGGATATTAGCTTCTGGGCCAAATCCTGACTGATAGCGATTCATTCTTGCCTTATTAGTTCTCGGAGTGATCACAATTTGTGGGCTTCTGCTTGTCCAATCGCCTTTTGAAGAGTAACCACAGGTTCTCTATGGGATTGAGACCCGGGGAGTTGCACGGATCCAAAATTTCAATGTAATGATCTTCACTTCTTTATCACTCTTGCTTTGTGACATAATGCTCCACCATGCTGGAAAATGCATGGATCATCAACAAATTGCTCATGGATCATTGGAAGAAATCGCTCTTGCAGGACATTTTGATACCATTATTTATTCGTGGCAGTGTTTTTGGGCAGAATTATGAAAGAGCCAACTCTCTTGGTTGAAAAGCAACCCCACACATATGGATGGTCTCAGGACGCTTCACTGTTGGCACAACACAGGACTCATGGTAGAGTTCACCTTTTCTTCTCCGAACAATCGATTTTCCAGATGTCCCAAACAGTCGGAAGGGAGCTTCATAAGAGAAAATAACTATGCACCAGTCTTCTGCTGTCCAATCCTTGTACTTCATGCAGAATTTCAGTCTGTCCTTGACGTTTTTCTTGGAGAGAAGTTGCTTCTTTGATGCCCTTCTTGACACCAGGCCGTTGTCCAAAAGTCTTGGCCTCACTGTGTGTGCAGTTGCTCTCACACCAACCTGCTGCCATTACTGAGCAAGCTCTGCACTGCTGGTGACAAATCCGTAGCTGAATCCTCAGGAGGAGACGGTCCTAGCGCTTGCTGGACACTCTGGGACATCCTGAAGACTTCTTCACTGCAGTCGAACCTCTCTCCTTGAAGTTCTTGATGATCCAGTAAATGGTTCTTTCAGGTGCAATATTTGTAGCAATTTCCTTGCATGTGAGGCCATTTTGATGCAAAGCGATTATGGCTGCATGTGTTTCTTTGGAGGTTTGGAGGTAGGTAACCATTTGAATTACAAGTAACACAGATTGAGAAGCGCTTATTCCCTTCACAGTCTGCTCTTACAGTCTATTTAGTATGATAGTAATTAACATGACTAGTTCTCATTCACATTTTCACATGTGCTGCTTATATGATTAGTCAATTAATGTTAGCTTGTCGTTTTGTGTCAGGATCAAAAAACAGTGAAAATTGTTTTTTTTGTGTGAAAAGTTCATTTTTTGGCTAATGAAGCTTTTAGCAATTATTTAAAATGCATCTGATCACTCTACACAATAATCTAGAAACAATGTGAATGAACACCACAACAGCTTAAGCAGCAAACCTTGCAAAACACAAAATTTATGTCACTGCCCAAACAACCCATTTGGCCAGACGCTATATAATATATATATATAATATATATATATATATATATATATATATATATATTTATTAGATTTTCTTTTTAATTATTAAATAAAAAATTATAATACATTTTAGGACTTACTGACATTTACCTGGGGTCATCTCTATGAGATATCATTTCCTGTTTTGTTTTGTTTTTTTCCTGAATTCTTCGGTCACACCACATTACTTAAAATTTAAAGTTACCTAAACAAAACTGCAGTCAACCTGCTGTCTAAATATCGGTATCGACGACTGAAGTCACATTTCGGTTGACTACTATAACCTGTTGCATTCAGTGGATTGTTTGATGAGGTTTATTTGATGTGGCTGCAGTCATACAGCTTCTGTTTGTTTTCTTGATGTTGACAGACATCTACACGTTACAAGGAAACTCCCGTGGCATGACCTGCTCCATACCCTTCAAATACAAGAATAACTGGATCTGGGATTGTACCTCTGAGAGCAGAGAGGACCGTCACCTCTGGTGTGCCACTACTAACCACTATGATCAGGATGAGAAATGGGGCTTCTGCCCCAGTCCAGGTAAAATCACATATTAAGTAAATGAAATATGCTATTCTTACTTGTCTATACACTACCATTCAAAAGTTGGGGGATTTTATGTAGTTCTGTTTAGCAAGGTCTGAAGATCAAAAGTGACAAATATTACAGAAGATTTCTATTTCCAATAAATGGTGTTTTTAAAACTTTCTATTCATCAAAGTATTGTGAAAAAATGTATTACGATTTCCACACAAAAAAGGCAGTAAAACTCTTTTCAGCATTGACAGTAAAAAGAAATGTTTCTTCAGCAAATCATCATATCAGAATGATTTCTGAAGGATCATGTGACACTGAAGACTGCAGTGATGTTGCTGAAAATGTTGCTGAAAATTCAGCTTTACATTTAATAATATTTGACAATATTACTGTTTTACTGTATTTTTAATCAAAAAAATGCAGCCTTGATGAGCATAACTTCTTTTAAAACATTTTTTAAAAATACAGAAACTTTTGAACGGTAGTGAATATTGAGTATAGTATACAAACTAACTAAAGGAACCAAACAGAGCCTGTCTATGTGTGTTATTTCCAGTGTCAGGCTGCAATGAATACTGGCAGAGCCATCCGGAGCTGAATGCCTGTTATCAGTTTAACTTGTACTCCATCCTCACCTGGAGTCAAGCTCTTACTTCCTGTCAAGCACAGAGTGGGAGTCTTCTGTCCATCACACAGTCCAGTGAACAAAGCTATATTAAAGGTATACACATGCCCAAATGTTTGTGCAAAAAGGTATTTTAAAAATAATTGCTTACATGATGCTAACACTGGTTTAGTGCTGGTCTAACTAGATAACCATAACAGCCGTTGTGTTTATATATATATATATATACACCAGAGGGAAGAGTAGATTAACATCGGTGGACTTGAAAAACTGTGTATTAACATCTTTCCACGGTTGAAATAAGATACCTTCTGATGTTCATTCATGTTAATGCTATAACTTGTAAAGAGTAAAGAGGAAGAGACGATCGGTTCATGTGCCAGTTGAACTCAGGTGCTACAGCAATCCGTCACACATTAAAAAGCCACAAAACCATATTTATTGTTTGCATTTCCTAAAAAAAACAACAAAATTAGAAAGCTGAGACTTTGTTCCATAGCAAAAGTAACCTGCTCTGTCTTGTCTGTTGGTGCGTGGTCAGTTCTCTTTTTGCTCTGTGATGTATTTTTCTCTGCATGAGAATGGTGTTAGAGCGCCATGGCTTGTCAGACGTAGTAACAGTAACTAAGGTCTTTGTGAAGGGTCAGTTGTGTATGGTTAGCAAAACTGACTAGCTACAGAAAGGACAAAAAAGTAGCCCATGTGACTCTAACACTATATACTCAGTCTTCTGAAGCTATGAGATGCATTTAATAGTCACATGGACACCTTTAAGGGTGCTTTTGTTTATCTTTTTGGACCTTAGCACTATGTAGACATCCACTATTATTGTATGGAAAAGAGGAACTCATACATTTTTCCTAACATGCCATGTTGTGTTCCATGAAGTGTTTCATTGATGTGTCATTGTTGTTATTGTGTTCCACCAGAAATACTCTCAGATATGGGTGTGATGGTCTGGATTGGATTAAACCATCTCAGTCAACATGGGGGATGGCAGTGGTCTGATGGATCTCCTTTGGCTCTCGTCAGTTACACCGCAGGTACAGTTGGCTTATGATATTAGGTTGAAGAGTTGTTCTTCATGGCCAGTATTACCTATTTAAGAAATAGTTTACCTAAAAATGACAATTCTGTCATCATTGAGTGAATTTACAAGGAGGTTCTTAATATGATTATGCTTAATAAGCCGACAGTGTGTGTGGTCCTGTAAACGCGTTAAACCGTTTTCCTTAGGGTAATAAATATCTATTCTAAAAGCATAAATCAATAACTTACTTACGTCTGTTAAACACACAAAAAATATTATTGTGGGTAACCAAACAGTTGCTGGTAGCCATTGACTTTCATAGTGTGGAAAAAGACTATGGAAGTCATCTGCTACCAGCAACTGTTTGGTTACCAACATTCTTCAAAATATCTTCTTTTGTGTTCAACAGAAGAAGGAAACGCATACAGGTTTGGAACAAACAGTAAATGATGACAGAATTGTCATTTTTAGGTGAACTCTCCCTTAAAATACCCTATTCAGTGTTCATCTTCCTGTCCAGATCTGACCTCCACACCGGTGCAGGAGAACCAGCAGTGTGGGGTGTTTAACTCCACGCAGGGTTCCTGGCAGAGTCTGTCCTGTGAGTCAGCCTTGCCTTACATCTGCAAAAAAGCCACCAAATACAGCCGGAATGCCGAGCCGCTTGGTAAATACATGAGTGATCTGACTGCTCATGCATCTTTCCCATTCATGAATCCAGCTTTTTGTGTCCGTCCATCCATCCGTTTCTAATAGCTCTTTGTCTTTTCCTCTAACATGTCTGACTTTCCCTAGACTCTCCATCCACCTGGTTTTCTCAAGTTTGGTCTAGTTTAAGCTTTAGCCCCAGCATGTAACAGCCAGTATCACGTAAAATGTGTGTCATTTTCCAGTGCTCATTATTAAAGGAAAGAGTCAGCTGTCTGATACAGACTAGTGACTAGTGTTTCCATGATGGTTAGTGTTGACTGTGATTGGTTGGAAGAGAAAAATGAGGGCGTGTCCTGAGTTTTGCTCAAAGGCACAACTGCTGTGTCCCATCTAGAGTTTGAACTCCTGGGGCCCATTTCAATAAGGAGGTTCAACCAACTCTGAGTTGACTTACCCTGAGATAGGAAACTCTGAGTTTTCGGTTTCAGAGCTGCTAAATTGTGTTAGTTCAGTCGACTCTGAGTAGGTTGACTCTGAGTTTAGCGCGTGCACCACAACTATGAGAAGTCACGATCAATGGAGCTCCGAAATTATGATTCACCATGGCAACAGCACCGACAAAAAGATGTCCGTATACTTCCGAGTCAATAAATAACTTTAATTCTTAATCACTGTTATAATATCAGAGGTAAAAACTGTAAATTATTCAACTAAATGTCATTTTCATGGTATCCCACGGCAAAAAAAAGAAAAAGAGCATAGAAGCATCTAAAAATTAATTATAAAAACACAATTTAATCAAGGTAAAGCTTTAAGCATAAAAGTTTCATGGGTGTAGGCTACATGACTTTACATTTGACATTAAATATAATTACGTGTCTATTTCAATGCGCAGCAGGTTTTTCCAACGCTCTTTTCACATAGGCTTATTAAATATTCTCTAATCAAACCTGTTACATTTCTTAATTAGAGTAATGAAATTAACAACTGACTTGTACTCAGTCGACAACAAGAAGGCAGAGGCTCGCAAAATGGGGGAAGAACCTGCACCAGCACCACTGACAGATGAAGAGGAGATGGTCAAGTAGAAGAATTTTAAAATCCAAAAGGAAAAATAATAACTGTTTCTTTTGTATTTGTAGAAAATAAAGATGACCAAATATATTGTAAATAATTTGTTTATTTAACGGCTGTGGTGGTGGTTACGGCATATATCTTGTACTACCCTTCCATCTGGCATCCTTCCATTCCATACAGTAATCTGATTCATTTTCAGAAGTGTCATCAATGCATCCAACCACACTGGAAATCCTGAAGAAAATTCTAATTACTGGGTTACTTCCAGAGGTCGCAGCAAGATGTTATCAATTGAACATCATTTATCAGATTAGCCTCATTTAAACCGATTTCTACACCACTGACCTACAGTCCAGTGAAACTCCTCTTTGACTGATTTGTGGCAAGGAAAAAATGATCAGAAAGGGTGTGAGAGCAATGCACACTTTCCTTATCAGCCTGCATACAGCGGCCTTACTAATGTGCTCTGCATCTCCAATGTTTTAAAGAAAACTACTATTTAAATATGCTCAAATAAATATGCATGTGAATATGGCAACAAAAAAAAAAAAAAAAATCTACAGGATCTGTATTAAAGGAGATGCCATTTTTGTCACTTTGACCATGTCTACATGATGAAAATATGCGCAATGAATGAATACATGCACTGCGAAAAATGCTTTTCTTACTTAGAATTTTTGTCTTATTGTTTCCAGTCAAATTATCTAAATATTCTTAAATCAATATGCATTTTTTTTTTTTTTTTTTTATACATAAAAAAACACATAAAGGTGTTTAGTCTTGTTTCCATGGGGGAAAAATAATTTAAGTGCGTTTTTCTTATTTTGCTAATTATCTGCCGTGGGGTATAAAAATTAAAAACTAAAATTGCTTGTTTCAGCTTGCATTTCCGTTTATTTTTCTTGCCCTAGGCGAACAATTTTACATGTTTTATGCTAAAAATGCAACTTCTTTACATGCAATTGTTTTCCACAGGAAATCAAGGTAAATACCGTATACACATTTTTTTTATCTATGAAATGCATCTAACGTAAGAATTTTTTTATATTTGTACTTGAAATAAGACAAAAATACTCGGTAAGAATAGCATTTTTGCAGCGTGAATGAATGAATAAGGTATTTAAAAATTTCTTACGCTTTAAAAAGGGGGAGGAGACCAAAATAAATTCTGGGTTTACCGAAGAAAACCCAGAGTTCCATAATTTCAGGGTTAACTACTAGAGTTCACTTAACTACTTGCTGTACGGGGCCCCGGGCCCTGGCTGTCAAAAACACCACAAAACACAAGATTCTCAGTGTGTTTGACTCAATATTTAGAAAAAACAAAAAAACGTAAGGGTCATCAGCAACAATATAATTGACTAGGATTGGCTGCAGATTAAACAAGTTGGCTGCTGGATAGAAATAAATACCTCATATTATAATATTATATATATATTTGATATAATATATATATATATATATATATAATAAAATAAATTTTAATCAGGTCGTATCTAAAATAGTTTTATTTCTTCTTAGATAGAATACAAGGAGAAGATTGATATCAGCAATTTAGTTTATAACCTGAAAATAATTATTGATATTCAGTACGGGCAGGAAATGTAATAATAGTGCAGCTCTATGTTTTATGGTTTTAGTTTATAAATTTTTTTTTTTTGTTCAAAATTTATAAAAACAAATTAAACCCATTTATTCAGCGACGGGACAATTTAAATTGATCAGAAAGTGACCGCTAAATGCATTAATATGTTACAAAAGACACTCTTCTTTTTTCAAAAAAACCCTAGTACCTTTTTAACTTTCTATATGCATCAAAGAGAACTTATTTTTCTTGGTATTTAACAAGATAATAAAACATTGCCTACATTTAATAAAAAAGAAAAAAAGTGACAAAATTGATCAGTTTAAATCCAACACTCCCACTAAAAAAATAAAAATAATAATATAATATAAGTATATTAATATAATATAATATAATATAAATAAATATAATATAATATAATATAATATATATAATATAAAAACCATTACCCTCACCTGTAGGTAAAAGGGAAGGAAGTAATAATAATACAAATAAATTAAAAGATCAATAAAAAGAGGATAAAACATTATCAACAAACAACCAAACATTCGTCACTTCAATATGTATCTTTTGTCTTTCCAGTAGTGTCATTAGGAGTTATTTATAGCATATCAGTGCTAGCTAGAGTCAATCTTTGATGTGATCTAACAAAGGTTTCAAGGTCTTATGGAAAGAACAGTAGCCTGTTCTTGTTCCAACTGTAGTATTTATTTTTAAATCTTCTCTCTGTCTGTTTGTTTACAAGATAACTGGCAGTATAAGAAGACGATTTGTCCTGGTGGTTGGTTGGACCATAATGGGTTTTGTTACCGGTACCTGGATGAGAAGTCGAGCTGGGACGGCTCTTCCAGCGCATGCAAAGCTCTTGAAGCAGAGCTGGTCAGTGTCCACTCCCTCTGCCAACAAGAACTACTACTGAAACTGCTGTCCAATGGTTGGTACTGGAGTGAAATTAAAAAAATGTTTCACTTTATAGTGTCATTTTTGAAGTTATATGTTGGTTGTGTCAGGATCTGACTCTAGGGTGTGGAGTGGCTTGCATAAGGAGGACAAACTTTCATCAGTCCAGTAGTCAGACGGCTCTCCAGTCACATTCACATCCTGGTTCTATCAGGAGCCTTCTCATAGCCATGGCGACAAACGAATCTGCGTCACCGCAGACTAGAAGGTGAGATCAGAGGTCAAAGGTCAGATTAATGTCATAGGATGTGGTCAGAAAGGACTCGCGTGTCCAGAATCAGACAGCAGCTGTGTGCAAGCTGAAATGGCAAGATCTGATTTCAGAGACAGTCACTGCATGAAGCTTTATCCTGGGTAATCAGATGCACAGTCACCAGTTAGTCATAGCAGTAAACCAGCGGTCTAGGCATCCTCCGGGTCACATGACAGATCTGACCCTTTTGAACTTTCTCCCGTACTTGATGAAGGACTCTTTGTGTGTGTGTTTTAGGACAGCAGATGGCAGTTTGAGGACTGTGAAGAGCAGCATGCTGCAATCTGTAAGACCTCAGGTCTTGTTCCACAGCATCCTACTGGAGAGTGGGATGAAGGATGTCCAGAGGTGAGAGTGTACTTTAACACATAATCGTGAGGGTAAATGAACTTAGAAGCCCAAGGACAAGAAAAATTCAAATGAAATAAAAATAAAAGAAATACTATAATGATATATAAATAATACTAAAATAAACTTTACATATCAATCATTCTTTTGATTTGGTTCTTTTCAGTGATTCATTCACCACATAGGCTAGCGAAAATAACCTGAATTAGTTAGTGACTCACTCTGAATCATTCAAACAGTTCATTCAGTTCACTTTATAAAAGAGAAAAGGCAGTGAATAAAGTGGAATATTTACCTAGAATTTATTAGCTTTGTTAATAGAAACTTAATTAGCTACATATTGGAGTGGTTTGTCCAGCATTATCTCCCTATCATATTTATTAAAATACTATTTATTTTATTTAAAATAACACTACCAACTAATATGATTTAAAGGGTTACTCCACCCCAAAATGAAAATGTTGTCATTAATCACTTACCCCAATGTCGTTCCAATTCCGTAAAAGCTTTGTTCGTCTTCGGAACACAATTTAAGATATTTTGATGAACAGGGACTTGTGACATGTGACTGCCTTATAAATTTTCCACGTTCAAGGCCCAGAAAATTAGTAAGGACATCGTTAAAATAGTCCATCTGCCTTCTGTGGTTCAACCGTAATTTTATGAAGCAACGAGAAAACTTTTTGTACGTGACAAAAACAAAAATACGACTTTATTCAACAATTCGTCTCCTCTGTGTCTCTCTGCATCACCGTAGCGCCATGAGCGTATGCTATTCTGTGTCAGCCGCGACACAAGGATACGTTTTCTACGTGTATTTGTGCTTTGATTTGAACAAAAATGGCGCTACGGTGATGTGCCATTTTGGTGCATAATGTTTAAAATAAAGTTTATAACTAAACTAGTTGCTGAGGAGAATTGTTGAATAAAGGCGTTATTTTTGTTTTCTTTCTCTTCGCGTATAAAAAGTATTCTCGCCGCTTCATAACGTTACTGTTGAACCACTGACGGCAGGTGGACTATTCTGACGATGTCTTTCATACTTTTCTGGACCTTGACAGTGTAAGTTACTTGGCAGTCAATGGGACAGTCACAAGCCTTCCGGTTTTCATCCAAAATATCTTAAATTGTGTTCCGAAGACGAACAAAGCTTTTACGGGTTTGGAACGACATGGGGGTAAGTGATTAATGACACATTTTTCATTTTGGGGTGGAGTATCCCTTTAAGTTCAAATTTCAAAAACAAAGCATGAACAAAAAAAGAAAACAAAATTCCCCAGAAGATGTCATTCAAAATACATTGCATGAGAAAGATATGAATAATGATTCAGTTGAGATCTTAGGGGAAAAAAACGGAAAAGAAGAAAAGAAATCCAGTACCAAACTGCTTTTCCCCGACTCATTACCGGCATTCTCGTTTCATCTGTCTTCCTGCATTTCTGATTGCTTGTGCTTGAGATGGGCTTTGTGTGGGGTGAGGAGGGCAGACAGGCTGAGAACAACAGACTGATTCAGATCTGTTCTGTCTCTCTGCTTCTGCTTTGACTGGCTATGAAAAAGGACAACTGCAAGAAGGATGAACGTGATGAATATGGCCAAACAGAGAAAGGGCACTTTTCAGAGATGCACACGTGCCAGTGCACGGACATGTATGTGTCACACCCACACTTACTCAGCTTGTGGACAACCGTTTATTGTCTGCTGAAATGGTTTCATATTCTATTAAAGGGAAACGTGTGTAAAATGGTAAAGACTTTAAATACTGTATATACACTTTCCCTTTAATATTAGTTTTAACCTAAATCTTGATTCAAGTTGAGCATCAGCTACCCAATTGTGTCTATTTGTAGCTGTTAAAATGCTTGTTTCATTCTGGTCCAGGTTTTCTGAAGGACACTGAATTGAGGCCATTGAACTCAGGGTGACTAGTCTACAACAAACCGTGCGCTATTTATACTCAAAGTAGTATTAAGTTAACAGTATTTTCCGGAAATCCTACCTGACTATTAGTGTCAAAATTGCATTTTTGAGAAAAACAAACAAACAGATAAGTTGCATTTATTATTTCATTAAGAAATAATGTAAATAAAAATGCATATTCAATAATATGAAACATTTAAACACTGTAAACATGTACTTTAGTTGTCCTCACTCCACAACAAATCCTTTAAATGTAACTTTATTCAGAACAGAAATGAAAAATAGAGGTAATAAACAAATATAAATTATAGAGGCTATACAAATAAACTAGTGCTTTCAAAACGATTAATCGCGATTAATCGCATCCAAAATAAAACTTTTTGTTTACAATATGTGTGCACTGTTTATATTTTACAGTATATGTATAATAGACACACATCCATTTATATATTAAAAATATTACTGTGATTGATTACATAAATTTATGATTTACATAATTTATGTATGATTATACAGAAATATGCATGTATATTACATATATTTCTAAAATAGATGCATTGTGTGTGTGTATAATATTACCCAATGCACATACATATATTATGTTAACACAAACATTTAGTTTGAATGCGATTAATTGCGATTAATCGTTTTGACAGCACTAAAATGAACTTGGACTCACGTACTGCTCTCATTCGGCATGAATGCAAATGTGTGCCATTTGAGCATGTTTTGCATGCTTGAAGTTAACAAAAATAATAGTACCCTAACAATTTTAGCTTTGGTATATAAGTGGCAGCATTTATGTAATGATTTTTTTAAAAATCCAGAAAAATGTATTATGAAAAATATGGTAGTACACTACACAAGTTACTGCTTCCTGCACACTGCTTGCTTTCTAGTGACCACTACCTATGAAATCATGTAGTGTGTAGTACAGGATTTCATAGGTAGTGGTCACTAGAAAGCAAGCAGTGTGCAGGAAGCAGTAACTTGCATGCAACAGCCAGTCACTGGCACAAGTTTTCCCTATGAAAAGCGAACCATCGAAAGTTTTAAACTACAAAGGACTATAAGTATGCCATCGCCTGTAGTATTTATAACCTGATTTGAATACATGTGTAGACCAAAATATAACCTAATAACTATAGCACCAGATTAGAAGGCAGATTGCATGTTAACATGCCGTTTCAAACATAAATATGTGAGAATGTGCTGACAAAAATATGTCATACCCCTTGATGACTCCTTAGTAAGGAGATAAAAAAAATTTAATCCCAGTTCATAATTTAAATAGTTGAGTTCAAAAGTCGACTCGATACATACAGACGATACCTGCCTTTGAAAATATCTGAGTATATACGGTCATCGGCAAACGAATAATAAATTGTGTATCAGCCCATCCTCGCCTCTTGCTCTTCGAAACGCCTGGGGGCTAGCCTGCACCGTACACCTCGCTGAAGCAGCACTCGGGTTAAAACGACCATGGTAACGTCATCGTCAATGACGATTGAAAGGCCCTGCTACAACTTCTTCATGCATCAAACAAAAGACTGTTGGGTGGGGACCGGGGTGGGGGTTGGGGGGTTACGAGATGTTCCGGAGGATATAGTCAAAGTATGTGAAGAGAAAAAAAAAAAGAGTCTAAGTGTGGTGAGGGGAGGGGAGGGAGATTATAGAGAGATTACGATAAAGAATGGGGAAACAAAGGTGGATAGCGGGAGAGAGATAGAAAATCAACAAAAAAGGAGGAAGTGGGAGTGGAGTGCAAATGTTAAAAGAGTTTGGGGGTCACACAACGAGAGGAGATTTTAACCAAACAATGTTTACATACTTTTTCATATAGAACCCTAAGAGCATATCAACGGTTGGAAAAGGCACCCTCCTGACCACACGTGAAACAAAACGGAGTGTATATTTCCTAGAAGACCCTTGTAACGGCAGGACAGACAGCCTAGCTTAGTTTCGTGGTACCCAGATTGGGCGAGGCACGACGCCAAAATTGCGGGCCCGTAAGGGGTGAGACGTCTAAACAGGGAGGAACACATTAATACTATTTCGACAGAAGAGGAAACAAAGAAAACGAAGCATTGACAATGTCCCGTATCGCCCTGTGCGACGGTAGGGGCACCCGAGATGATACGTTTACGCTCCCCGGACGTGCCCGGATAAAAAAGAATATCCTAGATAGTCAGGATAAAATTGGAGCAAGCAAAGAAAGAATAAGCGAAAACTGAGAAAAAACGCAAGCCACGGGAACCATAAAAAATAAAAAGAATAAAATAAGGTCCGAAGGCAGACACTACCAGGCAACATGAGGGCCCCACTCCCACGAAAAAACGGTATGTTCGACAGGAACATGTAATAAACGCTTACCGCAAACCAGCTAGAGACTGTGGGGCATGATATTTGCAGGGCACGAGGGTGGATGGTAGGGGGGGTGAACGCCGAGTTCAAAACACAAAGCGGTGAGGGGGAAGGAGGGGTTGTTGCTGGGCCGGTGTGGGCGCCAGAAGTGGGGGTGGTGTGAGGTGGGGGGGGGCACAGAGGGCCGTAGCGGTACAGGCGGCAGAGGAAAGGACCGTTTAGACGAGCTAATACATAACGGCGCCTCACTGCTATGTGAGAGAGACACTCTGGGGGTAGGCGCATAACAAGCGGGATGTTGTCAGATGAGCTGAATATTACTTTGCCATACACCGTTCCCTGGAGTCCTCTCCTTGGCCTGTAAGATATGGGCGTTGGATCTCTCTCCATTCACTCTATGAGGAACTGGACTTCACAGAGAACACATTAATAAAGTTATATGCAATTTCTTTATGGTACACTCCCGCTCAGAAGATTTTTTTTTTTTTTGAACAAATGACATACTTTATTCAGCAAGGCTGCTTAAATTGATCAAGATACAGAATCCTGTATACTATTACAAAAGTTAATTACACCTGTTCTTCTGAACTTTCTGTTCATGAAGAAAACATTACAACGACTTGTCCACGAGGTGGATAGCAATAAAAAAACATGGTCTTGAGCATCAAATGCAGGCATATTAGACTCATTTCAGACCGGATCCATGGGGTGACACAATTCGATTTTTTACCTCGAGTCTGAGCTGATACATTTTAAAATAGGGTGAGTAATGCGAGCCGACGTTGTTTTGTAATGTTAGGTGTGCGGAATTACATCTTACTGTTTTAGAAGGGTGTATTTTATTAAATAAATCAGCAGCCGTGTGACGTGAGACTAGCTGTACTGACCACAGTAAGTTTGGGAACAGAGTGTATAAATACATATATGCAGAAATGAAGATTTACAGTGTTGATAGAAAAGAGCATATTTTGTGGTTGCTTTTTTGTGGAGTTCTGATTTGTGGTATGTGGTTTCGGTCGCTACACGGTCACGATGTATCGAGGGTGCCTATTCTTTGACTACCAATATGGAGGGCTCTTTTAAGCGGGATAGGATAAAAAAAAAATGACAAGGTCAGATTTTTTTAGATTTCGTCCTGTTATGTATTATACGTTAAAAATAAAGTCAGAAAAATAGTTCTTATGAGTTTAACGTTGCCAAATTTTAAACTGTATGTGTACATTTGTACCCACTATTCAAACACACACTTTACTTTAAAAAGGAAAGAGCACAAAGAGGGAGCATAAACAGTGTGAATGCAAGGCTTCATGTTGGGTTTTTTTTATATTGTATGTTTGCGTCAGATCTGCAGAAGGATGAACTGATGGACCGCAGCTATTTGGGGAAAAAAATTATGAAACATAGCGAAACTCACTTCGATTCTACCGAAAGCCTGGCCAAAACTGCATCCAGATGTCGTCTCAATCTGGTAAACGATATACAGTATGCACGCACAATCACATAAGCACACACAAGTAGCATTATCTGGTGTACTCAAACACTGCTTATCAATGATGTTGCGCAGGTCAGTGGTCAGCAGGAAGCTGTAAGGATCGACATGGTTACGTGTGCAAGCTCAGAACGGTGTCTTTAGTGGAGGACCCACTCGAGCCTCACTATGTCGGCAGCTGCCCAGAGAACTGGTTCTATTACGGACACAAGGTTCACATACACTAGAATCTGCTTTTGCAGCCTTGTGGGAATGTAAACTAGATCAGTGGTTCTCAAAGTGCATGCTCCTTTCATATTGCTCTTACAAAGTAGTATCACTTTATTTATTTATGTTTTGTATGTTTTTGTACAAAAACAATTTTTGCATCCAAATTATACAGAACATAATTCAGCTGGACGTTTTAGGACAGCAGTTTTTCAGTAAAACATATTTTAATTAACTGCTAATACTGTAGGCTCATGCTTTTTCTTACTAATAAATTAGGAAGCATTAAATGATGAATTACTATTAAGTGAGTATTGAATAGAAATACAATTATTTTATAGCACACTTAAAAAAATGCAATGCTAATATTGGGTACTGTTTTTAAATAGGAAATATCGGTGAACATTAAGATCATGATTAGTAGATGCTTGGGGGGCAGGTTTGGATGGCATCAAAATAAACAGTTAAAATTAGTCATTAAGATCCACATGCTAAAATGGTGACTGTGCTTAAATAGCCGTGTCACAATGTCAGTACGCAAATGAGCGTTTGTGTATAAAATAACACACCAGCATTTTTTGAATTTGCTCACAGGGGCAGTTTATGTGCATAAGTATGTTTCTGTCGAATATGAAGAGCGTCGACAATCACTATAATGTTTGAGTTGGTTTTAAGTGTTAAGTAGAAGAATTGCTTGTTTGTGATTGGTTGCCAGTGTCTGTTTCTACATCTCCCAGCCCCTCCGGGAGATGGGAAAACCTGGCTGGATGCTCGGTCCGTCTGCTCATCCTATCAGGGATCTCTGGTGTCCATAGAGGACAAAATTGAACAAGGTAAAGATCACATCTTCATTATATTATAGTTTCCGATGTTTCTTTGTATTGACGTTTTTGTGGCTTTTATCTTTTGGTTGAAGCCTACATCGTCATGCTGCTTCATGGCTGCTCAGCGGGGGTTTGGATTGGTGCACAGGGTCTTTTTCCTTCAAGTGGAGCAACGGGAAGCCAGTCAGCTATAATAACTGGGAGGTATAAAGGGATTTAATATATTTGAAATGTAATTTGATTTCAATTTTATTTGAAAATGTCAAAGTTTTTCTTTTTCTTCTATTTTTAAATGTTTTTCTTTGTGTGTGTCTGCAGGTGTCTAATTATAGATCTCATTGTACTTACCTGTCCAACAGTCACAACTTCCGTGTGACGGGGCTATGGCAAGACGACGTCTGTACTGAGAGCGTCTATGGCTTTGTCTGCCAGAAGCCGCAAGGTTTTTAATTTCTAAATCATTGGCACTGACCAATATTTAATTGTGGACACATGTTCCCTCATAATTTTACATTTATATTGCCTTTGTCATCATTTTATATCACTCACTTAGTTCACCCAAAAAATGAAAATTTGCTAAAAATTTACTTACCCTTAGGTCATCCAAGATATAGATGTGTTTGTTTCTTCATGTGAACAGATTTGGAGAAGTGTAGCATTCCATCACTTGCTCACCAATGGATCTTCTGCAGTGAATGGTTGCCGTCAGAATGAGA
The DNA here is from genome assembly GCA_018155175.1 of Sinocyclocheilus anophthalmus. NCBI lineage: Eukaryota > Metazoa > Chordata > Actinopteri > Cypriniformes > Cyprinidae > Sinocyclocheilus > Sinocyclocheilus anophthalmus. Next base: position 18,833 of record JADLZN010002950.1, read on the forward strand.
GTCCAAACAGCTGATAAAAACATCACAATAATCCACAAATAATCCACATCACTCCAGTACATCAGTTAACATCTTGTGAAGTGAAAAGCTGCTTGTTTGTAAGAAACAAATCCATTATTAAGGCGTTTTATTTTTAAACCGTCACTTCTGGCCAAAATACTAAATAGTCCATAATCCATGATAATGCTTCCACCAGTGAAAAAGTCCATCTAATGTTATCATATTTGTGTAGAACTGTTTCAGGCTGTTTTCACTTGTAACCAGTGCTTAATCTGTGCATATTTCTCGTTGCTCTGATGTAAGAAGACGGGGCCTTTTCCTCTGGAGAATCATATTATGATAAGGACCTCGGTTATTTTTAGCGGCGAAAAACAGCCGTTTGAATATAAAAACATCGTAATGATGGATTTGTTTCTTACAAACATGCTGCTTTTCACTTCACAATGTTAAATTATGAACTTGAGTGGTGTGGATTACTTTTGGATTATAGTGTTTTTTTTATCAGCTGTTTGGACTCTCCTCTGACGGCACCCATTCACTGCAGATGATTCATTGGTGAGCAAGTGATGGAATGCAGAATTTATCCAGATCTGTTCCGCCATGAAACAAACTCATCTACATCTTGGATGACCTGAGATTTTTAGGTTAACCTTTTTTTGTTCAGCCACTGGTCAATTTTGAGATTTTGTTTCCATAACATTCACTTGCAGCATTTGAAAATGATTGATTTTGATTAGTAATTTATTTACACAAAACAATATGACATTCTATTGGTTAGTGACCATAACATGAAGCTAGTTATCAGCTTTTTTATTGGTTTTAATATCGGTGCATGTCTACTTTATCTCAGATATCACCAAGCATCCTACACAATCCTATTACACCGCTTCCTCTCTGGACTCGTCTGAGTATAAGAACCACAGTTACTGTATCATCCACGGCAACTTGAGCTGGTATCAGGCCCAGAAGGCATGTTTGGAGAAGGGGGCAGCACTTGTGAGCATCACAGACCCGTTTCAACAGGCCTATCTCACTGTGCTGATCAACAGGCTTAAAGCCCCACACTGGATCGGCTTGTACAGCACAGATGTAAGGAGGCTTTGAAATCACACTGTCATGTCGTTTGATGGGTTATATTTGTGTATTAAACAAGAGCGCCCTCTACCTTCATAGGATGCTCTCTCACACCAGTGGTCTGATGGCAGTGAGCTTTCCTTCACTAACTGGGAAGTGTCTAATTATTACCCAGAGGGGCCCATGGGAGATGGAGGCTGCGTGTCCATGGATGTTAACGGACGGTGGAAAGACGTTGAATGTGACATGCTCTTATCAGGAGCGATTTGTTACAAACCTCCTCCGAGCGAGTCCATTTCTCTCTGTCTTTGGATTCATTTTATCAATTGTGAATAGTTGAAAACTGACTGATATTGTTGTTTGTCCTCCCACAGAAAGCATTGCTTTCTCTTATGAAGTGGTATGTCCTGAGACCTGGGTGAAGTTTCGTGGGAGCTGCTATTACTTTGAAACTTTCTATTGAAGATGATCCTGGAGGAAGCGAGAAATCACTGTAAAAAGAAGGGTATGGCACTTTGGATCAAGAGCTTCACCTAGTGGTGGCTTTGATTATCCTTGGGTGTATTTGTATAACTTGGCAAGATTATTTCCTTTTTCAGGAAATTTTTCAGATGTTCTGACAGTTCAAGAGGTGTGAAGTTCGAAATTTCTCCGAGAGATGTTGCGTCATTACCGGGGGCCGTAATCTCTTTATGCATCTATACATATACCTCTCTATCTATACTACTATCTATCTATCTATGAGATATAAATCCTTATGACTAAATATATAAAATACTATGTCTAAATTACTTATATATTTATTTATTTTGTTTGTCTTTCTGTTATTTATATATAATAATTTACTTTGAATTTGTATTTATCTATGTTATATTAAATTTGGTATGTGAAAAATTTTTATGTCTTAAAGTCTATCATGATATAACTGGGTAATATAAACATATATGAAAATCTTGATTATATACATTATATATTTAAATTATATTTAATTATTTTAATTTATATTATATTAATTTTCTGTCCTGTCTTTCTGTCCTTTATAGTAATATATTTCGCCTTCAGGGAACTTCGAACTGCGTCCCGCTCAAGGTCTCTTTTGGGGAATACATCTAAACATACGATCCATTTCATCTACTCTACTGCTAGTTTTTGTGTATTCAATACTAGCCTTTTTCTGCAGCGCTACTCAGACCTGTTCTGTTTTCTGACTTTTTAGGTTTGACCCCCCTGCTAAGTCGGGGCCTCCTGCTGTTGACCGATTATAGTGATGGTTTCACTCATCGGTTCTGGTTCTGGTGATAGCCCTCATCTTCGGCTTGGACACACAGCCTGGGCTTCTGAGGAAGCCTCCCAGCATCAGGTCCCCAGTATAACACTGCAACCTCAGGACCTGCGGGTCCTTCTCGCGGGCTAGTACTCTTCCGAGTACATTCTTCGTGACATGCTCCCTATCCTCTGGCCAGGGTGCGCTACTCATCTCTCACCCTGAGTGGTCTCCTGAGATTTGAGTCTTTCCTTAACTATCATGCACATTCTCTGAGCTAGACGCACACTCAACACTCCCTGTCACACTGCCCTTATGGTTGAACCAGTAATGAGGTACGAGGGATTTGTGTTTCTTCCTGCTTGGGAAAAGAAAAAACGAAAAAAAAAAAAAAAAAAAAAAAAAAAGGAAAACCCTTTTGTGTGCTTTCTGCTCTAAGAGAGCAGTAAGCTCTTACGCATGAATGGGTTATTGGGCCGCTCATTTCTTCAGATTCTATTGGGTCGGGTTATATGGGACCCCCACTCTCTATCGAGATAGAGGGCATGAGACCGTTTCCAATTGCACCAGTGGACTGTCTCTTATTGGGCCCTGCTGGGTTACCCCTTTTAATCTAGCTCCTCCTTCTGGTTGAGCTGAGAAGTGCTCCCCTCACTATGAGGGTTAGCTATGAGTCGCTGCCAGTATGTGCTGTAAGGGCCCACCTCAGCTTGAGAGCCGCGAGCGCTGTTCCCGAAAAACCCCATTTGCAACGAACTGAGTGCTAGGCCCGTCTCTGTCACCTCCTTGGTCAGTTGCCTTTATTTTGGGACCCTATTGTTCCCTGTAGACATGTGTGATCCCCTTCCAGCAGGATCCCATTTCTGATGTGCCATTTGCGATCTATCTGCTCCTATCTGTTTCATGGCTGTGCTCTCCTCACTGCGGGAGGGTCCCTTTGAGCTTGCCGGTCCTGGGCAGACTGGGTGAGTCCTCCCCTCGACTTGAGAGTTAGGTCCTCTGACCCTGGGCTATTGATTGCTTCGGTCGAGCTGGGTTCCTCTCTCTCTCTTCGCTAGGGGTTGAACCCTCCGCTTTTGAGCTCTGTGGCAGTGACATCAGGTAGTTGGGCCGCTTGCTGCTTCCCTGAAAAGCTGCCTCTATTTGGGTCAAGCCAGGTCCCCCTTCTATTTTTCAAGTTGGGCCTCCGCTCTTTTGAGCTCCGGATAGCAATCATGCCAGGCGGCTGGGCCATCTCCTGCCTCCTTGGCGGGTTGCTTGTTAAGTGAGCTAGCTGTACTCCCCTCGCCATGAAGGGCCTCTTGCAAGTGTACCGCTCCCTTCTGGGAATCTGTGAGCAGATGCTTCGGAGTCTGTTCTGTGAGCGTGCCACAGTCACATAGGGCCCCTAGGCTGGGTTTGGATTTAGGATGGAACGATTACCGCGAGCCGTTGAAGTCGATTCAAATACAGACGATTCCATCGACTGGATGGCTAACAAGTTTCGTGAGTGACTTTAGGTGTAGGGTTATATGAATGCAATCTAGGGAACGGTACGTCTTTAGAAAAGTTTAGATGGTATTTTTTCTGTATAATTCTATTAGGAAGTTCATGAAGTTCAGCGCTTGCCTTTGTTACAGCGGAAACCAATGAAAACGCTTTAACGCCCACCCCACCTTGCTGTCAGTGAGTGAATCTGCGTCTCATTCAGCTCTTCTGTTTCATGCAGATATTTTTATGTATATTTTCACAAAAACTAAGGTCAAACCATTCTGTTTTTGCTTTCAATTTCAAAATTATACAATCTAATTTAGATCAAAAACTGCTCATGCTGCATGTATGTAGAATCTTTGTTTGGATCATGAGTATAAAGCCGTGGGTTCCGGTCTAAGTTTAGAATGGAAACAGCAAAGATAAGCTTAGTTGGTTTATTATATGAATAGGATTTATTTGATTGTGTTACTTATTTGTAGTTTGATTTGGGCTATATTCAAATTTCATGTAGTTTTTGTTATTTAACATTTGCTTATATTTAAATTGTGTCAGTTGTAGAGCAGGGGGGTAAGAGAAGTAGAAATGGGTGGATGGTACTCTTTTGGGTCCAAGCGCCTTTAAAATGAGGACCCCCAAATTAGAAGTATCAAAACCCCACAAAGAGAGCAAGTAATATGCAATGTGTATAATTAGTATCTATTATAGTGTTTCTTTTCAATTTCACAAAGACATTGCAGCATTTTTTGGTCCAAGTATAATAAAGACACTTGAATTTTTATAGTTTGTCATAAATCTCATTTTATTCAATAAATAATAACGGGATCTATCGAATCGTTAGTTGAGTGAATCGTTACATCCCTAGGTTTAATACAGCTTCGGTTACCCCTTAATTAACGGTGTTTCTAAAAAATCCATATTGTGGTAAGTGTGCACTCTAAGATTCTCTGTCACTCTGTTCGAAATCTGTATGTAAGGGTTACGCTCCTTGTTAGCCTCGTTCCTTTTCTCTGAGTTGGTTTAGGCCCCGGTTCTCGCTTTGGGCTCCACTCAAATTATGTATCTCTGTTGATACATTTCTGAGCAGGGTGTTGCTACCAAAGATCTGTCGAGTCAGTTCTTGGAGCAGGTTTATTCATAACTGGTGGTAGCCCCCCTGGTTGGCAGGCCAGGGTCTGGTTTGGTTTTTAGACATCTGGCCGTATCCCCTTAAAGAAATCTTTTTTTTTCTGATTCCAAGCCTTGAGCTCTGCCCGCTGTCAGCCTCGTTCCCTTTCTCTGAGTTGGTTTAGGCCCCGGTTCTCGCCTTGGGCTCCACTCAACTAATGTATATCTGTTGATACATTTCTGAGCAGGGTATTGCTACCAAAGATCTGTCGAGTCAGTTTTTTATGCAGGTTTATTCAGAACCGGCGGTAACCCCCTGGGTAACAGGCCATGTCTGGTGTGTGTTTTTTAGACACCTGGTCGTATCCCCTTAAAGGAATCTCTTTCTTTTGATTCCAAGCCTTGAGCTCTGCCCTCAACAGGTAAGTTATTTTAGGGTATGC